>OZ024726.1:30329502-30860956 GCA_964016875.1 Fallopia convolvulus | reverse complement strand
TAATAATCGAAAGCAAAAAATACTTAATGTAAATATGATTTAAGAACAATGCAAATAAAGAAGAATTTCTTATCTACTTTCAGTAATGATAAGCTAGGGATTACATGATGTGATTCTGATCTATCATGAGCTAGAAAACCAGCAGGCAATCGACATCGATGTTGAGGGCGCACAGGTGCCATGTAAGCAAGCGTCGGGTGGTGATGTTGTGCCATTTCCGTCGGGCACTTTTCAAGTTCCGTCAGTCTATCTTTTGGAAGGGCCTTCTACACACCAAATTAGGAGCTATGAAGCCCAGAACTAGGGGTGTTCAAATAAATCTGACCTGACTAATCGATTCGGTGATCCAATGATCCGACCCTTGAAAATCTGAATCCGTTGGATCATGGTCCGAAACCGATCCGATCCGAGAAAATTTTCTGGATCAACGGATTGAATCTGGAATAAGATTTTTATACCCCGGATATCCGGGGTATCTTGGTATAATTATATATTTTCACAATATATAATTTATATATTTTCACAATATATAATTTATATATTAGAAAATCTCTTATTAGTTAAGCTTTCCATATATTTTTGATTTCGTTCCTATAATTTTGGTCCACTATTTGATTTCTTTCCTCCAAGGAAGTTGTACGTTCCAAAGGTAGACCCATATCCCATTTGATTTGATTTTTTTTTTTTTTTAAATTAGATAAATAATTTATTTAGTGTGAAATCACCTCTAAACCCTATTTCATTTCTTATATATCGACCCCATCTCAGGAATTTTAATGCTTTTTGTTATTAGAATTTTAGACTTCAGATTCATTTTGGTGGCTAGGTACTTTAGTTTTTTAGCTTAGTATTGTTTACACGTTGATTACTAGTTTATAACAGTGGAAGACTTTGAATTTTCATCATTAATAAAATTTAATTGTTGGGATTGTTTATTAAAAGTGTATTTCGTTTGTTTTCTACCATAATGATTGGTTTGTATTTTTTTTTGACATGTTTACCAAAAAAATAAATAGGAAAATACTAATTTAATATATAAGGATATTCGGTCCGATTTGTGTTTACTTGGATCGGATATAGATGCAATATTTCAAGAGAAAAATTAGGGTATCTGATCCAATAAGGCGGATGGATCGGATATCCGTTTATAAACATCCCTACCCAGAACGCACATTAAAAGAGTGTGGAGCCAACCAAGCGTCGAGAGTCTCTTAGTGATGATACCGCAACGGCGCCAAGGGCCAAGTCCTACGCTCTTCCATATTTGGGTCGAATCACTTGGGCTTAAGATCGTAACTTAAAAGAAGACCTTAAATCTGGCCTTTTGACCTATGGTGCGCCGAGGGAAAGTGCAAGTGAAGCATGGTCCCTTTTGGTGGCCATTGCTCCGGCTACGCTGACATCATGATGCTCGGTTTGTGCTTATGTGTCTGAGATGGACACAACTTTTGTGGTTATGTTTTTAATGTCTTTACTTAAGGGTATGTTTGAAACATTTGGAAAACTCTGGGGTGGGTTGTGGTAGACGTTTTGGCTAGGTTGTATCCTAGATGGGTGCCTCCTTTTCATTTTTAGACAAGATTGATGTACAATACCAACTCTTTGTCTCCTTCTTAGAAACCCATGTTTTTTCAGATTTGTTTGAATCAAATCTCAAAATTTTGGTTCTTGGATTGTGAATAACATCCATCCAAATTAGAATGCTTGATCGTGGTGCGAAACATCCTCAGTTAATCCTTCAAGTTCGTGTGAGACCAAGGTGTGTCATATCATAGTCTTGCTCATCCATATCTAGCCCTAATCCACCTTTTACATCACTTCCATTCTCTTAATCTCGCTCCCCTTCATACATCAAAACTATCCTCAAAGGCCTCTTCTCGGCCGGATACAATTGAAGTAAAGATCGTCCATCACCTTTACTTGGAATGCGCCGAATTGCCTTGCACTGATATTCAACTAGTGGTATCAAAGCCATGCAAGATATTCAACTAGATCTTGACTTATATATTTGAATTTGAATGGGTTCCAAGAACTTTAGAAGACACCCTTGATCATTTTTGGCCAAATAGTTGTTGAAAACTAAGTGTGTTGTCCTGTGTGTTGTGTCGTGTGTATTCTTGGTTGTGTGTATCACAATTTTCGTTCTTGTTTCAGCCAAGAAATACACATCCAAGTTAGAAGACAACCATACCAAGAGTTGTTATTCAAAGTTACAAAACTCAAAGGTCTTTCCTACATTAAAAGCCACACCTTCAACTTCGCCCTATTGAATTTTGTTTGCTTTGAATTTGTGTTTTGTTAAATCCGACACCTTGACCTTGATTCCAGCTGATCCTTATTTTTTAAAATAGTCACACTTATATTGCTTACAAGCTTGGTTAAGCAGCGAAGTAAGATATGGAACGGTACCAAGGTTGAGAATGTTGTTGTGCATGTTTTTGATTGCATGTTGAGAAGTTTGTTTGTGAAATTTTATTAAAAAAAAGCAGCAAGTGTGTATTACAAAAAGTGATACGGAGTAGGCCCGATCTTTCCAACACTCGACACAACAACAAGATCAAAGACAAGAACAGAGTTAGACTTGAACAAGAAACAAAGAACACGAAGAACACAAAGAAACAATGGAAAACAAGAACAACAAATAGCAATGAAGAATAACCTTGCAAGCTAAACGAAAGACACAAGAGATCAAGTCTCAAGCACCAATTCGATTAGAAAGAAGACCAATCTTCCTACAACTTGACATAACTAAGGCCGAGCCCTAGAAACACCAAGAGGATGCATGTGATTGTATTGACAACACCAAATCTATGAAGAGATTGACATAGATAAACACAAACCAAGCTGAATTCCAATGATCCACTCGAAACCACCCAAGGAAGCTCTCAGATGAAAAGTGTTTACAAACTTGATATCAGACTAATTGTCCTCAAATAACTTACAACAACCTATTTATAGTTCAAGGAAATTAAAGCAAATAACTGAAATAAATAAATGTCTTAAACACACATAAACGGAAACATAAACGAAAACCGACGCGCCTTCGTTAACGAGCTGCAGGGGTCGTTAACGACGCAGCTGACATCGGTACCGTGAATATTGGCCTCGGTACCGAGCTTGTGGGACTCGTTACAAGGCTTGGTTGCCTCCGTACCAAATAGGGTGGCATCGGTACCGAGCTGGCTCACTCAGCTACGGTGTCGATAATGAAGCTGCTGGCTTCGTTACCGAGCTGGCATACTCGGCGCTTGCGGCTTGGATCATGACCTTGGCCCTTGATGTTGACGTGTGTTCCGCAGCATCCCTTAGCCCCTTGTGCAACATGTAACCGACGAACCCTTGCATCTCTCTTTGCATCTTCTTGGCCTTAGCTTGGGTGAGTACTGGATCATAGAAGGTTGGTGCACTCGGAGACGGCTGCCTAGATGACCCTTCATCATCCTCCCCTTCTTGAAGAGGATTTGACCACGAATCGAGCTCATCTTCAACAGCAAGGTAGGGAATTAAATCAGCCACATTGAAGGTCCCACTTACACCTCCATAATCACCGGGCAACTCGAGCTTGTAGGCATTGTCCCCAATTCTCTTAAGCACCTTGAATGGTCCATCACCTCGTGGGGATAACTTGGATTTGCGTTGCTCCGGAAATCTTTCCTTCCTTAAGTGCACCCACACTAAATCACCGGGCTGGAAAATGACTTGCTTTCGGCCTTTGTTGTCCGAGCGGCGTTGTAGTCCGCCTTTTGCATGAGCCGAGCCTTGGTCCTTTCATGTAGTTCCTTGATGAACTGAACCTGCTTACCTGCGTCAAAGGTTTCTTTCTCCCTCTTAGGATATCGGGTAAGATCAAAAGGAGTTAGCGAGTTAGTTCCATAAACGCACTCAAAAGGTGCCAAACCAGTGGATGAATGCACGGCTCTATTATATGCAAGCTCTACATGAGGCACCGCATCTTCCAATAGCTTCAAATTTTTCTTAATGATAGCTCTAAGGATAGTAGTTAACATCCTATTAGTCACCTCGGTTTGACCATCGGTTTGAGGATGACTAGAAGTAGAAAACAATAACCTAGTTCCTAATTTGTTCCAAAGAGTCCTCCAAAAACAACTTAGAAACTTTACATCCCTATCACTCACTATAGTCCTAGGCACTCCATGCAACCTCACGAACTCCCTAAAGAATAACTCCGCTACATTACAAGCATCATCGGTCTTATGGCTGGCTATAAAATGTGCCATTTTGGAAAAATGACCAACTACCACAAAAATGGAATCACGTCCTCGTCTAGTCCTAGGTAAGCCAACTATGAAATCCATGCTAATGTCTTCCCAAGGAGCGTTGGGAATAGGCAATGGGCTGTACAAACCATGGGGCATCAACCTAGACTTGGCCTTTAGACACTCTAAACAACGCTTGACATGATGCTCAACATCCCTAAGCATATGTGGCCAAAAGAAATGACTAGACAACATGTGATACGTTTTATCCCTCCCAAAATGTCCCATTAAGGCGCCCTTATGAGCTTCTTCCATTAACAACAAACACAAGGAACATTTAGGGATGCACACTTTATCAACTCTAAAAAGGAAACCATCATGCAAATAGAACTTGTTGCACGCACCCTTAGCAAGACATGTTTCATAAATTTCACTAAAATCAGAATCATGCACATACAACTCCTTAATGTAAACAAACCCTAGCACTTTGGAGTCTAATGTGGTTAGCAATACATGCCTTCTTGAAAGAGCATTAGCAACAATATTTTCGGCTCCTTTTTTATACTTGATCACATATGGAAATGTCTCAATGAGTTGCTGTAACACCCCTATTTTGCAACACTGGGTATTACCGCGAGTGACCTCGGATTTTACCATCCAAAGTCACCCAAGGCTTTAAATAATTTATTGAGAATGTAATTAAAGAAGAAATTGATGAAATGCGAAATTTTATTCATTGATAAGAACTTTCGTTCATTACATTGAGAGTCATTTTACAAATGATGTAACAGCGGAAAATGAAGCCTATATTAGAAAGGGTTGAAAAGACATATTTAAAAATACATGTATGTTTCTCCAAGACAAATCATATGATGATGATTTGCATGGTTAAAATAGAAGAGTTGGTGCACTATCTTCTGAATGCTTTGCTCTTTAAAAATTCCTTCCTTCCTTCAACGTCGTCTTGCCTTGATCTTCTATCGTTGTATAATGCTTCTCGAATATTCTAGCCTTTTTCTTCAAACTTTAGTGGGAACTTCCTAGAGTCTGGCATAAGTCGCGAAGGGCGAGAAATGCCAGGGAAAAATGCGGAAAAGCGGAATTAGTCTAAGGAGACTAAGCAAGCGAGAATGGAAATTCTCAAGGGTATTATGGTAATTTATAATATTTGAGAGATATTATCGGGATGTGTTTTGAGGTATAGAATTTTATGTGGGGCTTATTGGAACAGAAAAGAGTGTATCTCGAGATGAGATAACTCGTTAATCGAGAGAAGAACTACGAGATTGTAGACTTCTTAGAGTGGAAAGTATGTTGGGAACATTTATTAATTCATACAAGTTTTTGAAAACCTCCCGCGCCCTTGTCGGATCTCAACCAACCTCATCTTATTCAGTGCTCCAGATAGGGGAGGTGGCCCGAAGGCGCTTAAGGTACCCGCCCACCTTAGACAAGCCCGAATAAGCATTCATATTGGAAAGACGATCTTTTCAAGAACCGGGAGCCGGGTGGTTTTCCAAGCAAGTTATACTATTCCGACCCGGTTTTAGTTTCTTTTAATTGTGCTTTGGCACTTATCTTATGTCGTGATAAAACTTTCACTTACGTTAATGATTTTTAAGAGTGTGGGGGGTCTGCATGGGCCCGATCCACTAACAGGAACAAAGTTCTGGGCACCTAGCTAGGGTGCACTCATCCCTCTGTTGAGCGGGAGCGGACATGGTTCATGATCCGTAAAGTCGCGGGAAGAGAGGGCAAGATGCCATACCACTCGACTTAGAAAGTTATATAGAGGTGTCGGGTTAATCCCGCACCCCTCACTAATTCATCCAAACCGATCTCTAAACGAGATCTTAAACAAACAAGGTCACAAACAATACTAGCGTAATAGTCCTATCGAATAGTAAATAGCGTAATAACGATAACAATTGGGTCATTATTTCTAACAATCGATATTCCTAGATTTGTTTATTATTAGCAAACAAGTTGTTCCCAACATCGAGAAATTTCAAGGAATGAATTATCAAGGCTACAAGGAGAAATTCCACTTGCCTTTGCTTGTACGATTGTGTACTAACGAATGAACGGAAACGTTGTCTTTAAACGGGACGGAGGCTCGACCTATCGACACGAGGGATACAAACGAACTTTAATAAGAATTTCTTTAATTCTTATAAAGTTTTAAAAGTCTCTTATATTCTTTTTATAAGAGAGATAATACTAAATTATAATAATAATAATAATTTAGGGGGTGGTGATAAAATAATAATATTCCTTATTATTATTTCTTAATTGTAATATCCAAGTATTCTTTATAGAATTTTACATTATAACAAGCATTAAAATATTTTGAAAGTTAAGTCAAACCCCTTCTTGAGTTGTTAAAATATTAATTAATCTATGGTTTTAAACCATTAGAATATTCATTCTCTTTATTAAGTCTTAGAAGTTAAAATAATATTATTAAAATATTGTTAAATTTTAAATAAATTACATGCAAGTGATAAAATTTAATTAAAGTCCACCAATAAGATATTATCTAGATTATTTAAATCCAATATTAATATTATTAACTACTTTCCTTATAAAATCCAAGAAGCTCCTTTTATGCCATATTTTTAATCTATCTTTTTGTTCTTCACTTAATCATATAAAAAAATACCTCATGACCCAAAATATCTTATCCAAAATATATTTAAGTTTAGAATATGATTTTTAAAGGACATGCAAGCCTTTTTCTATATAAATAGTCTTAAGTTAATAATTTTCATCATCTTGCTCTAATTCTTTTTATTCATTAAATTAAGCTCCAAGTAAGGTAAACATATTATTTATATTATATTTTTCATGTATATAAATCTCATAATTTAATCCCATGATTTTACTTAACAATTTTCCCATGTCTATCATAATGTATTTCTTTATATAAAAACACATGCAAATTATTTATTTAATCCCATACTTGATCTTATTAAAATACTTTATTCAAAATATCTTACTAATTTTATTCCAAAGCATACAATAGGATTAAAAGACATGCAAGTCTATTTTCCTTTTTAATAGAGCCTAGTTATATTAAATCTCCTTATTTTACACTATTTCTTTTATATTAGGAAAAAAATATGACCAAGTTAATATTATTTTCAAAATCAGAATTTTCATGCTTTAAAGTCATTTATATTATTCCTATAATTGGTTTGGATTTATTTAATGACTTACCAGTTACAAACATTATTTCCTATTTTAATAATCCACTTATGATATTTATTCTATTTATTTAAATTATTATTATATATATGTAAAATAATATTATAAAAGATAGAAATTAAAATACGAGTCGGGAAATTATACCGAACAAAAACGAGAGTGGAATGGACACGGATTTCGAGATGGTCGAGTTTATGGGCTTCTCCCTCTCTTTTCCCTTTAATAAATTCTGATGGGCTAATTCTTAACTTTTTGGCCTAAAAATCAGCCCAAAAATAACCCAAGGAACAAGCCCAACTCCTCTTCTATCTTCTTCCTTCTTCTTTTGTACGTAAAGAAAACCAGAGAGAGCTCAGGATGGAACGACGATGGTGGAGGCAGCAGAGCACGACGGTGGTGCCTCCTGGCGGGGCTCCGGCGAGCGGCGCACATCCGGCGTGGGGTGGCCGGCGGCCTGGTGGTGCGGTGGTGATGCTCTGGTGGCTTCTCTAGGGTTTGGGGATTTTTTTGTTAAAAAAATCAGAATTTAATCCTAACTTAAAATCGGAATTTTAACCATGAAATTGAGAGTATAAGGAGGAGGAGGAGGAGGAGAGGATTTATTGTGTGAATTTACAATGAAGTTTCAGCCTTTAAATAGGCAAATTTGTGAGCTCCCTTGATCGTCATCAATGGAGATTGACCAATGGTGGGAGAGGAGATTGATGACAATAGGTGGAGATTGTGTTTGTTGGATGATGACATGGGGGTGGTGATGAAGTTTGGATAGTCTTGCAAACTACAATGGGGATTGGGAAGCCATGGAAGCATGCATTGGATTAGCGGCACTTCAATCAGGCCAAAGTCTGATGTCTTTTGGAAGAAGAAGAATAGGATAGTTTAAAATTAAAAGAGTTGTAAATTGGGTAAATGAATTGAAATAGCCTAGTGGATATGAGTGTGTGATTATCGGAAGGGTGCAAGAGGTCTTGGGTTTGAGTCCCGACTCTTGATCCTTTTTATTTGCCTCTTTTTAATTTTTTTTGTGAGCCTTGTATTAATATATTAATTATTAAATCTGAAAGTTATTATAATTTATATCAATCTGAAATTTTAATTGTCCCCTTAATAATCCTTTACAACATTTTTATAATTTATTAAGAAAATTATAAAAATAATTAAACTCTCTTTTTAAGAGGAAAAATATTTACATAGATACCCGAATTACTTAATATATTTAATTAAGTTCTTAATTTCCATTGTAGTAAACTTTTATAACCTTTTATAATATAATATGAGATTATAAAAATTATTGAATTCTTTAATTTAGAGAAAAAACATTTATTGGGATAATTACCCATTTTATTTTATTTAGAATTTAGCGGATATTACAATTGCATCCATCTACCATGCCTCCTATCCGATTTTTCTTGACTCTTAAAATGTTTCAAACTTTCATGATCGGTTCTCAAGATAAATTCACGAGGCCATAGATAATGTGACCATGTGTTAAGGACTCTAAACAAAGCATACAATTCCTTATCATACATAGAGTAATTAAGACATGCACCCTTTAACTTTTCAGAAAAGAAGGCAATAGGCTTACCTTCTTGCATCAAGACGCCGCCGATGCCAATGCCGCTAGCATCACATTCAACTTCAAAGGGGCGGCTGAAATCCGGTAGGGCGAGTAGGGGCGCTTGTGAGCCTCACTTTCAGCACATTAAATGCCTTCTCTTGCGCTTGTCCCCACTCAAAAGAGCTCCTCTTCTTGGTAATTTCCGTTAAAGGCACCGCTATGGAGCTGAAATCCTGAACGAAACTTCGGTAGAAGCTAGCCAAGTCGTGGAAGCTCCGAACCTGCCCTACGGTTGTGGGTGTGGGCCAATCGAGGATGGCCTTGATCTTTCCCTTGTCCGCCTTGAGTCCCTCGGAGGTCACTACAAAACAAAGAAATGTAACCAAGTTAGTACACAATTCACACTTCTTTAAATTGGCATACAAGCGATCTAAACGAAGTGTAGAGAGGACTTCCCTTAGGTGAACTTCATGGTCTTCTAGGGACTTGCTATAAATTAGTATATCATCAAAATACACCACAACAAACTTCCCTATGAACTTCCTAAGCACATGATTCATTAAACGCATAAAAGTACTTGGTGCATTAGTAAGTCCGAATGGCATGACAAGCCACTCATAAAGACCAAATTTTGTTTTAAAGGCTGTTTTCCACTCATCCCCCTCTTTCATCCTAATTTGATGATACCTACTTTTAAGATCAATTTTTGAAAACATGCGGGCACCATGTAACTCATCTAGCATATCATCTAAGCGATGAATGGGGTGCCTATATTTGACCGTGATGTTGTTAATAGCCCTACAATCGACACACATTCTCCATGTGTTGTCTTTCTTGGGTACTAACAACACCGGCACGACAAATGGACTTAGGCTTTCACGCACATAGCCTTTGTCCAATAGCTCTTGCACTTGTGTTTGAACCTCTTTAGTCTCTTTTGGGTTCATCCTATAGGCTGGCTGATTAGGCAATGTAGCCCCGGGAATGAGATCAATTTGATGTTCGATTCCTCTAATTGGGGGTAGGCCAGATGGGATGTCCTCGGGGAACCCAAGTATACGAGGAGGCAAGGTGGCCTTTAACTCGTCACTCATAAGACTAAGATCTTTACAAAGTAGCATGAGGGTAGTAGCCGCATCATAAAAATCAGAAATGTACTCCCTTTTTGTGGCCAATAGCGCCGACGAAGGGGCTGGTGCGTTGTGCTTGTCCTTCTTGCCCTCTTCTACAACCCGCTTCTTCTTCTTCTCATACTCCTCGGCCACTTGCAAAGGAGTCATTGGTTTAAGAACAATGGGTTTTCCTTGGAAAGTAAAAGTATGGCGATTAGTATATCCATCATGCATAACACGCCTATCATATTGCCATGGATGACCTAAAAGTATATGATAAGCTTGCATTGGTACCACATCACACAAAATAGTATTCTCATATGGTCCTAGTTTTAGTGATATCCTAGCTTGCTTAGTCACTTTCAATTCACCACAATCGTTCATCCAATGAAGCTTATAAGGTCAAGGATGCAAAGAAGTTTCCACTTGCAATTTCTTAACCATCTTGGTGCTAGCTATGTTACAACAACTACCACCGTCTATAATAACATTGCACACCTTATTTTTAACCAAACATCTAGTATGAAACAAGTTCTCTCTTTTGTTATCTTCACATTGTATAGGCATAACATGCAAATTTCTTCTAGCAATAAGACAATCACCATGCTCAAATTCAACAACATGTGCATCAACACAATCAGATTCATGGTTCATGTCAACATGCACATTCAAGGCTTCATTAGCATCAATATCATCATCATCACAATAAAAAGCCAATTCATATTTCCCTAGATGATTAACTAGCATGATTTTCCTATTAGGGCAATCTTTCATCATGTGCCCTCTACCTTGGCATTTAAAACACACTACATCTCTAGTACGAGTAGAAGGGTTAGGAGTACTCCCTTTGGTGTAACTAGCCGACTCATTTTTGGTGCCTTGGGCCGAGCCATTGTTTGGCGTGCTAGGCGCACCCCTTCTTTGGCCGTGGCTCGTTCCATTGGAGGCGCCTTGGGCGCCTTCCCTCTTGTGGCCCTCCGTGTCCTTGGCGTAGGATTCCGGTCCGCGGCCACCCTTCCAAGGTTTGGGCTAGCCTCCGCTTCCCTTCCCAACTTGGTATTTCGCCTTTGTTTTCTTCTTAATCTTAATAGTCAAATGCAATACACCAATCATGGAATCATATGGATAAAGATCAATTTCATTGGCTAAATGAGGATGCAAAACTCTAAGAAATCTAGCCATTGTGGTTTCTTCATCTTCAACCACATTGGCTCTTACGATCGCAATTTGCATGGCGTTGAAGGTCTCTTCTACACTCTTAGAGCCTTGCCTCAATTTCTCCAACCGTTGTCTAAGATCACGTGAATGGTGTTGGGGCACAAACTGAGTCCTCATCAAGGCTCGCATTTGTTCCCATGTAGTCACGACTGGATCCAAGTTGAGCCTCCTATTCTTCACCAAGGTATCCCACCAAATGAGGGCGTAACCGGTGAACTCAAGGGCGGCTAGCTGCACCTTCTTGGCCTCGGGAAAGTTATGGCAGCTCCAAATTTGCTCAATTTTGGTCTCCCATTCCATATACACGTCCGGGTCACACTTGCCTTCAAAGGCTGGAATCTTGACCTTGATTTTGCCTATGCCATCTTCCTCTCGTGGCCTTCTTTGTTGTTGGGCTCGGAAGGACACTCTTTCCCATTCATCATCCCCCATCTCCTCCTCATATTGAGCTCGTCTTTGATCTCTCCTTTGATCCTGAAATTCACGAAAATCATTAGCATTAAATTGACGATATCGAGGGAGATGCATACCTTCGGTATCGAGGCCTCGACGCGTCGGGAGGGTACCGGTATCGGAAGGCGCATACTCTTAGTTGGCTGCGCGCCCCACATAAGCCTCGGCTGCAGCGCTGGTGCCGACGTGGTCTCGTGGCAACTAGCTCGGTACCGAGGTTGGTGGTATCGATACCGAGTTGGTGGTTTGCACTAGTGGTGGTGTGGTTCGTGTCTCCAACAAATTCATGCGTTGGGTCAGCGGAGCAAGGTTGTCCGTCATGGCCTTTAGCATGTTAAACACATCGGGATGAACCGACTCGGGATCATCATCATGGCTGGATTCCCTACCTGAATTAGGCATTTCACAACACTAGCAAACATGTTAGGTTAGTATAATAAATAAACTCACACACACGTGTTTAATCCCAAGTGTTTAATCTCTCTTGTCAAAGGAATATGCCTGTTGTTTCAATTCATGTTGAGTATATCAAAATCTCACTTGATTTTAGCGAAATCGACAACACACAACACCCAAGAGAAATAGGAAGATGAGTACTTGATTGATAGAGCAAGGTCGAAATAGAAATGACACTTAAAACAACAAGTATATGCACATAAGGAGAAAACACATGCAAGAGATTGTTGAACCCTAGGAGACTCTAGAGCTTACACCCTCGGCGATCAAACCCAGCTTGGTGGGCGTCCCTGGTGATTTCAAGGAGAGGCGTGGCTGGCTTCAAGGGAAAGGTAATCGGAAGTCTCCCAATTGACAGCAACAAATTGATGAAAAGATAGAAGAGAAGAACTATAGGGCACAATCCAAACAACGCAGCTTGATCCTTTTCTCTCTTTTTTTTGATTTTTTTCTTTCTTTCTTTTTTTTGATCTGATTTGGATATTTTTTTTAAATATAAGGCGTGCCAATAATTGTTGAAATAAAGGAAGAGAGGCGACATGGATTGGAAGATACGGTTGTTGCTTGAAAATAGGAGCGGACTTGGCTGAAAAGTACTTGTTTTAAATTTTGAACTAGCCAGCTATTTTTAAGAAGATATTAACAACTTAAGTTTATATTTTCTCCTCCTTTAAATACTAAAGTGGCTGGCCGAAATCTAGGTAGTGGATGGGTAGTTTCTGAAGTAGTGGTGGTAGGGTGGTTGTAAAATCGGTTATGGCTGTCTAATGCCTTGTTTGGCTAGGCTCAACCGAATTCCCTCAACCAGGAGAATGTTGGCGGTTTGGTGGCTTCAAGTGGGGGTGATTGTGTTGTTTTGGTGGCGAAAAAAATGGTTACCTGTCTGAAATCACAAGTTCGACCAACACAAGACAAGACTCAATAAAGAACAAGGGAATAAGAAGCAAACCGACGCTAGGAATGGTGTTTGGCTGACTCTTCTTTTTGAGGTTTTTTTTGTGATAGTCGACTCCAATGGAAACAACAATGATGAAAATGGGGCTCGAGAAACCGAAGCTCTGATACCAATTTGATACGGAGTAGGCCCGATCTTTTCAACACTCAACACAACAACAAGATCAAAGACAAGAACGGAGTTAGACTCGAACAAGAAACAAAGAACACGAAGAACACAAAGAAACAATGGAAAACAAGAACAACAAATAGCAATGAAGAATAACCTTTCAAGCGAAAGACACAAGAGATCAAGTCTCAAGCACCAATTCGATTAGAAAGAAGACCAATCTTCCTACAACTTGACATAACTAAGGCCGAGCCCTAGAAACAGCAAGAGGATGCGTGTGATTGTATTGACAACACCAAACCTATGAAGAGATTTACATAGATCAACAGAAACCAAGCTGAATTCCAATGATCCACTCGAAAACCACCCAAGGAAGCTCTCAAATGAAAAGTGTTTACAAATTTGATATCAAACTAACTGTCCTCAAATAACTTCCAACAACCTATTTATAGTTCTAGGAAATTAAAGGAAATAACTGAAATAAATAAATGTCTTAAACACACATAAACGGAAATCAGCGCGCCTTCGTTAACGAGCTACATGGGGCATTAACGACGCAGCTGACCTCGGTACCGTGAATATTAGCCTCGGTACCGAGCTTGTGAGACTAGTTACCAGGCTTGGTTACCTCGGTACCGAATAGGGTGGCATCGGTACCGAGCTGGCTCACTCAGCTACGGCGTCGATAACGAAGCTGTTAGCTTCGTTACCGAGCTGGCACAATCGGTGCTTGCGGCTTGGATCATGACCTTGGCCCTTGGTGTTGATGTGTGTTCCGTAGCATCCCTTAGCCCCTTGTGCAACATGTAACCCACAAACCCTTGCATCTCTCTTTGCATCTTCTTGGCCTTAGCTCGGGTGAGTGGTAGATCATAGAAGGTTGGTGCACTCGGAGGTGGCTGCCTAGATGACCCTTCATCAAAAAGAATTCGGACTTGGAAAGAAAAATAAGTGGGACTTAGAATAACTCGGATTCGATGAAAGTAAAAAAGAGGTCGGACTTGGAAAAATTCGGATCTCATAAGAAAAAGAATCTGAGCTTGACACGAGTCTAAATCTGAATTTTTTCTTTGTAATTTCATACTTTGTACTTAGTAGCTTCTTACTTCGTCTAAGTGTTAGACGATTTAGTTTGCTCTAGTTGTGATTGTTGTTACTTTTGTTTCCTAGCCAAACTTTTTGCCTTGTCGAGACCTAGCTTCTTGCAACTTATTTGGTTTCATTTCTAGGTCTTGTTAGATGAATCATGTGGTTGGCAATACTTGTGTTTTTATGGGATTTGATCCTTTTTATCTAGTGTGTGCAAGGATGTCCAGAACAGGTAAGAATAAGGATGGCCAACTAGACCTTCCACCAACAACTACACTGCCTTCAGTGGAGGCCATTTTACAACCCTTCAACAATCAATTCAGTCCCTGAATCAATCCATCGACTCCCTATTTGAGGCATTGGAAGTTCAGATGCAAAGGATTAAGTAGAAATCTCAACAAGGGGTGAGCCTACACTCGAGCATCAAGTGGGAGACTCCTATTATCCAAGAGGAGGAGGCTAACCTTGCCTCCAAAGGCACGGGGTTTTCCCACCAAGTCGAGGAAAGTTCTACTTCGAATGTGTACTCTCATGAGCTTCAAATGCCAATTGAAGAGGAGCTTGATTCAAAGAGAAATGGGAATGAAGTTATGGAACCATCTCTTCCTAAACGCGAGCTTCACCCTACCATTATTCCTAGCTCCATCCATTCATTGGCTACTCCATGGTTGGATGCTTTTCCTATGGTCCCTTCATGCTTGTCTTTTGTTTTGGACAAGAATTTTTCGGTGGCCGATTCTATATCCCGAATGTGGTATGGAGCTAATCTAACCGATTCAATCACTCAAAAATAGAAAAGACGAAGAATAACGAAGATCGGATGATGAATTCAAATGTTCATAAAAGTTTTTTGAGGTTACAATCGCTCTGAATTACAATGCACTCTACACTAATCAAGCACACTTATCCCAGTTCCCTACCTTTCTGTTACACTTTATTTCCTACCACCATCACCCGACAGTTGCTTCCCATGATCTTTTTGGTCGTTCACCCACATTCGCTCGTTCTCCTCCCACATTCTTCCTAGATCTACACTCGGTGTTTCTATGCATTGCGTGCGCCTTTGGGCTAGACAAGTTTTAAGACTTGTGATTTTCCTGGGCCTCTTCAAATGGGCTTGTGGAGTTTGGGCCCTACAATAGCCCCAAAAGATAGAGATTTATGAGAGCGGGAATTTGAAATCTTTTTTTACTGTTGGCTGCGAGATTCTTGATCATTCTTGGGGACACATGGGGCTCTGGGATTGAAGGGCTCTGATCAAGGAAGGATATGAAGCGACAGATGATGCTCTATTTACTTCTACCTCCATCCTTCATCATTTCAATGCGTCTTCTTCTTCCTAAGGTAAAAACTTTCTCTCTTCCTCTTTTCAAATTTCTTCTCTTTCTGATATCTCTAATGGCGAGGGTAGTTTCTGACCATGGCTTTCAGCCTTCCCGATAGTTTTTTCGGGACCCTTTCTCAAGAAGAGATGACCCGAATTTGCGAGATGGGGGCTTTTCAGACAGTGTGGTGGTTGTATGTTCCACTGCTGATCATCCAGATTGGAACCATCCCGGATGGGTGTTCTTTTTCAAGTTCTCATTTTCGATCTCTTGCCACTTTCCTTTCTCTCCATTGGTCATCGAGTTCTTGACTCATTTCCGATTATCTCCTACACAAATCCTCTCATATGCCTAGAAAATCTTGTTTTGGGTGAGGAAGATGGCTGAGTTTGAGAAGGTCGATATCGCCTTGGCGAACTTGCTCCTTTCATATCGCGTCACGACCCTGAGGTGGGGGCGGATCATTCTTCAATCTAGGGTCGCTCGTCTGCTGCTGGTTTTGAACGTTAAGGTGAACGACAAGATATAGGCTAGCAGATTTTTCTTTGTGGAGATAGTGATGAGGTATTTTCAATCGTTGTTAATACCTATCAAAGAAACCTTAGCTTAACCAACTCAGTAGAGTGGCAAGTAAGGGTCGATCCCACAAGGACTCGTGTATTAATGTTATTACTTATTGTTAGAAGATGGAAGTTTGAGTTTTGATGGTTCCAAAGTTAGTGACCTTATGTTTGCAAGTCGAGTCGGCGACTTGGCAAAGTCACTGACATAACCAGCTGGCAAAGCGATCTATTTACAGAAGGAACGCACAGATCTTGTGCGTTTAATTAAAGACAATTGCGTGTTCTATTTTAGGAGAAGATCATCAAAAGAGTGCTAAAATCAAGATGAAGATAATTGTGATTCTCCTAGAATATTTGAGTATGCGTACAATTATTTATTTGGAAAGATTTGTAAAAGATTAAGTGTATATTGTTTTCCTAATCGAATGGAAAATAATATACATGAGATCTCTCTTACCTTAGTTTAAATACTCTTGTGTTTACACTAATCGGTGTGACTCCTGAACTTAATTTTCATATTATGTGTAAGAAAGAAAGAGTGTACTTGTGTGTGAGATTCGTACAAGTGGTGAGTCAAGAGAACTTAGGCATTGCGTGAGATTGAGAGTGTGAGTGCAGAGGTAGAGCGTGGTTCAAGGGTGTGAGATTCATTCTTGTACACGGGAGAGCTTTGTAATCACTCAAGAAATCAATAGATCGAGTCTAAGGACTCTTGAAATCCGACCAAGTGATAAACTTGGAAGGGAGTGGTTTTTCTCTAAGTAAACTAGTTGGTTTACGACGAGTTTACACTATACATCGCTTGCCAGTGACCGTTGCTAACGTTTACTTTACTATTTATTCCGCTGCTTTATTACTCAAAGTCGACGACTTCGTAGGAGTCGCCGACTCGTCCTAGTACTAACGATCCTACAATTGGTATCAAAGCGCAGGCTCTAGATTGTGTTCTTAGTATTTTTCATACAAGAAAATGAGGTCCAGCAACACCTCCGTGAATGACTCGTTTTGGAAGCCTCCAATCGTAAGCGTAGGAGAGTATGACTGGTGGGTTGAAAAGATGAAAACTCATATATGTTCTCTTGATGGTCAATTGTGGAGGTGATAGAAGTTGGTCCAGAAACTTTTGCTCTTGGAAAGGATGGAAAAACAGAAAAGACCACAGCTGAGTACGATGATGTTGACTTCAAAAAACTAGAAAAGAATGCTAGAGCAAAGAAGGTCTTACATCATGCTCTTACTGAAGGAGATCTCAAGAAGGTGATAGGCTAAAAAACGGTTAAAGAAATCTGGGATGCTCTTAAAAGACTTCATCAAGGAAATGATGATGTAAAGAAAGACAAGATCATTAGTCTTGAAACAGAGTATGACAACATTTTTCAAGGAAAAGGAGAATCTCTTCGTGACTATCATTCCATATTTCAGATGATTGTGAATCAACTGGAGTTTCTTGGTGAAGAAATTCCTCAATGGAAACTCACCAAAGTTGGTACAGCATTGCTTCGTCTCTTCTTACTCAAAAGGAAACCAAGTCGCTGAACTTGGAAAACCTTGTTGGACAACTCACTATGTATGGAGGCATTCAGCAAAGAAGAGTTGAAAGGCTCGATTCAGAGAAAGTAAAGAACATTGCTCTCAAGGTTGAAAGAGCATTTGATTTGGCTCAGGGAGACGATGACACTGATGGAATAGATGAAGATGTTGCTCTCATCTCTAAAGCAATGAAGAGGCTGTGGAATCGTAACAAAGCTCCCATAAAAGCTCCAGAATCATCCAAAGAAGGGAAAGATATGAAGGATGTCATCTGTTATCAATGTCAAGCTAAGGGACACTTTGCCAAGAATTGTCCAAAGAGGAAAAGTGGAGAAACTGGCAAAAGCATGATGGCTACTTGGGACATGTCCGACGATGATGATGAGGTGGCACCAGCAAGAGGAAAATGTTGCATGGCCATTGAGGATAATTCTTCTCAAGAGGTAAATGACTCTGAACTTTCTTCTCTTTTAATCAAAAAGTCTAGGGCACAATTGGTTGCTATCATCAAAAAGCTTGGAACTCAGGTCACTGAGTTAAGAGAAAAATTGGAAGAAAATGAAGAAACAATCTCCAATCTCTTCGATGATAACAAACACTGGTCCTCTAAAGCAATCGATCTTGAAAAAGTCTCATCTCCTAAGTCAGTAACTTGTGAGTTGTGCTCAGATTCAAAGATCCAAGTCACTGACTTGCAAAAACAAGTCAATGGTCTGGAAAAACAAGTCACTGACCTAGAAGGTGAAAGACTCATGCTCAGACTGGGTAATGCTAAACTATCCAGTGAGTTAGAAAATTTTAAAGTCGAAGATGAGACCAAAAGAAAGAAATGATTGGATGAGTTTGTTGTTGAAAAGGCTCAAGAGGTCAGAAATGACTATAAAAGGAAATTTGTGAAGGAGGTAGACAGGTCTGGAATTGGCTTTGTTCGTGCACCCAATACTCAGGGTACCAAGGCTACTCCCCTCGCGTCTAAAGGCAAAACCTCTATGTGTAGTGACAATGCAAGTTGTTCTACACATGTGGTGGCTAAGCCTGACAAAGGGAAGCAACAATGGTATCCTGATCAAAAGGTGCACAGCATATGGCAAAAACAAGTCCAGAACTCGGCTCCGTCACAAATTGACTTTCAATCTCGCATCAACAACAAACCCATCTATCCGGGCTATAGCAAATATGTTTCCCTAAAGTCTCATAGGACATGTTGGTATTGTGGCAAGCCTGGTCACTATCAACATGATGGTCACAAAAAGGCAAGAGATGATGAAAATGCAAGGTCACAGACTCTGAGTGATAGTCATGGCAGATCCACTGTCACTGACTGTCCTCTAGGATCTGTGTGTGCTAATTGTGACAAATGTTGTTCTAGGAGTTATTATGTTGCCAAACCCAGAGGAGTTAAACAACTCTGGGTTCGTAAGAACTAATTGTTTCAATACAGCTTGAAGTGGGTGACCAGGAGCCCTGGTTCATTGATAGTGCATGCTCAACTCATATGTAGGGAAACCCCAGGGAGTTCGTCTCACTTCAAGAATACAAGGGAGGTAAGATTACCTTCGGCAACAATAATAAAGGTGGTATTTCTGGTATAGGTACGTTAAGATTTTCAGATAAGTTAACTATAGACAATGTGAATCTCGTTGATAATCTGAGCTTCAAGTTATTAAGTGTTTCCCAAATCTGTACTAATGGAAAATATCAAGTTGTTTTTGATAAGAATGGTTGTCAGGTGAAAGAGATTAGTTCATGCAAAATTCTTCTGAAAGGGATATGTGAAAACAGCCTATATAAGGTGGACCCCTGTTTTGAACCTGAAGAAAAACTGTGTCTTAGAACAGTTACAGATGTCGCCGACCTCTGGCACAAGAGATTTGGTCATGCGAGCTTTCAACTTCTTGACAAGCTTCATAAGCAAGAACTGGTTAGAGGATTACCCAAGATTGATTCAAACAAGCATGAAGTTTGTGAGACTTGTGTGAGAGGTAAGCAAATAAAGTCTTCCTTCAAATCCAAAAAGGAGGTAAGTACCACTAGACCTTTAGAACTCATTCATATAGATTTATGTGGTCCCATGAGAATCCAAAGTCGTGCAGGAAATAGCTATATTTTTGTCATTGTTGATGATTTTTCACGGTATACTTGGACAATTTTTCTGTCTTCTAAAGATCATGTCTTTGAAGAATTTGAAGCATGGGTGAAGGTTGTTGAGAAAAAGCTTGGAGTTGATCTTGTATCAGTCAGATCAGATCACGGAACAGAATTTGACAACTCTGAGTTTCTGTCCTTTTGCAAGAAAAATGGCATAAGTCACAACTTCTCAGCGCCAAGAACTCCTCAACAGAATGACGTTGTTGAGAGGAAAAATCGTGCCTTGGAGAACATGTCACGGACCATGCTTATCTCAAGTGGTCTGCCAAGAAATTTCTGGGGTGAAGCCATTAATGCATCGTGCTATGTAATGAATCGTGCTATGCTTCGTCCACTTCTTGGAAAAACTCCGTATGAACTGCTTAGAGGAGTTAAGCCCAGTGTCGCCCACTTGCGCACTTTTGGATGCAAATGCTATGTTCACAACAACGACAAGGATAGTCTGGGAAAATTCGATCCAAGAAGTGATGTTGGGACTTTTGTAGGCTACTCCCCTCATAGCAAATCCTACAAAGTGTTCAATAAAAGGACAAGAAGGATTGAAGAAAGTGTTCACGTGGTGTTTGATGAGAACACTATGGGAGGATCAATGATTGAAGATTTTGATGATGGTGATCAAGGATACAATCTGGTTCAGGACAACTCTTTTTCAGTATCTACGAAAGAATCAACAGTCAGTGACAATGCTGGAGTCACCGACTCAGACAATACAGGGGGATGGAGTCAAAATCAAAGTTCAAGTGACAGTGAATCTGATGACGAGAAAACACCCGATAGGAGCTCAAGTGTGGAGAACTCAGAAGAAGATTCGATGAGAACGCCTTAGACTCAAGTCGGTGACCTGACAGAGATACAGGTCAAAAATTATCAACAGAAAAGTGCTCATCCCGTCACTAACATTCTCACTGATTTCTCAAAGGGTGTGCAAACTAGATCTTCTCTAAACAACTTCTTCGCTTTCAATGCTTTCATCTCAATGTTGGAGCCTAAAAATGTTGAACAAGCGTTGAAAGATTCGGATTGGGTCAGTGATAGCAAGAGGAACTTCATCAGTTTGAGAGAAACAAGGTTTGGCATTTGGTTCCAAGGCCAAAGGGGAGATTTGTGATTGGAACACGATCGGTGTTCAGAAATAAGTTGGATGATGAAGGAAATGTAGTCAGAAATAAAGCAAGGTTGGTGGTTAAGGGATACAATCAGCAGGAGGGCATTGACTATGATGAGACATTTGCTCCAGTGGCTCGTCTTGAGGCTATACGATTGCTCATTGCCTATTCTGCGCATCATGGATTCAAGCTACAACAAATGGATGTCAAGACTGCATTCTTGAATGGATATCTAAAAGAAGAAGTGTATGTTGAACAGACTCCGGGTTTTGAAGATGTCGCCCACCCGGATCATGTCTACAAACTGGACAAAGCACTCTATGGATTAAAGCAAGCCCCGCGTGCTTGGTATGATCGTTTGACTCAGTTCTTGATTCAACATGGCTATGTTCGAGGAAAAGTTGATAAGACTATGTTCTTATTAAGACAAGGAAGTCACACACTAGTTGTTCAAGTCTATGTCGATGACATTATCTTTGGTTCAACGGGATGATAAGCTAGTGAAGAAGTTCGCTGACCTCATGTCTAGTGAATTTGAGATGAGTATGGTTGGCGAGCTTAAGTTCTTTTTAGGACTTCAAGTTGTTCAAAGTGAGGATGGGACACGAGTTCATCAACAAAAGTATCTCAGAGAATGTGTTAAGAAGTTCGGTCTGGAGAATGCTAAACCATTTGATACTCCCATGTCGTCGACTACCTCGCTTGGAAAGGACGACAAGGATCCAGAAGCTAATGCTACAATGTACAGGGGTATGATTGGATCATTGATCTATCTCACTACAAGCAGACCGGATATTGTGTTTGGAGTATGTCTATGTGCTAGGTTTCAAGCCGATCCAAGAGAGTCCCACTTGAAAGCTGTTAAAAGAACCATTCGCTATCTTAAGGGGACTGACAATTTGTGTTTATGGTATCCCAGAGGATTTGATTTTGAGCTTGTCGGCTACACAGATGTTGATTTTGCTGGAAACCGGGTTGATATAAAAAGCACTTCTGGGATGGCTCAATTTCTTGGGCCTTGTCTTTTCTCATGGGGATCTAGAAAGCAAAATTCCGTGGCTCTATCCACGGCAGAAGCAGAGTACATCACGGCTGCAGCGTGTTGTTCACAACTATTGTGGATCAAGCAACAAGTCAGTGACTATGGTGTGCAGTGTGGGTCGGTACCCATACTATGTGACAACACTAGTGCAATCAACATCTCAAAGAATCCAGTGCAACATTCAAAGACAAAACACATCGAGATAAGGCACCACTTTCTTTGAGACTGTGTTGATAAAGGCATGGTCACAATGGAATTCTATAGAACAAGTGATCAAAGAGCAGACATCTTCACAAAGGCCTTGAATCGTGAACCCTTTGAACAACTCCGCATGGAATTAGGTATGATCTCTCTTCAATGATCTATTTCCCTACATAAATTCCCTCGATGATTGGCTAGAATTGATTGCTTTACATATGTTTTGAAATCATGTTTTTGTAGTGTAATTCTTAGACATACTTGATAGACATCATGTTTAGGAAACCCCATGCAACTTGATTGTCAATGACTTTCACTACATTCAATGTATGTACAACTTTTTGAGCTCTTTCTTTTGGCCCAAAAGAATCAACTTGATGATCCTAACCCTCTTTATAAGCCCAAATGATAGTTGATTCTAAAACCAGTCCCTAACCTATCATGTTTGAGAGTCTCTATGTGCCCATCTGTTTATTATTTTCTTATTAAACAGAGACTTATCATCATGATCGACAAATCCTCAAAAATAAAATTTTACTTGGTTCTCTTTGGCACTCCATGTGCAAACCCATTACCAAGTAAGTTCTTAAAAGAGAAAGTCATGTGTGGATAAATGTCACGGACATATGACGATAGCAGTTTTGTGTTATGAGTCGCCGACATGCTCAAGGTCAGTGACTGCAATTTCTGGCGCGAGAAAAAGATCGTGGCTTAACAATATCTTTTGAAATTGGAAAGTGAACTTCAAAAGGGAGGAAAGAGAAGATCTTGTGATTTGACAACTTCCTTAATGATGGAAGTGGACTCCTTTATTATGCCTCAACCGTCAAACTTAAATGTACGCTTTTCTCAATCCTTTTCTCTCTCTCTCAACTTCTACTCTCTCTCTCTCGAACCCAAAACCCTTGAACCTTCATCCTTCTCCAATGGCGTCTCCCTCCAACTCCAACCTTCCTACTTCTCCCAAGAACAAAATCGACAGCCCTGAATCGGCAAAGAAGAAGATTCTCGCCCTCTTTGGTGACGTTTTTCTTCGAGCCCTTTTGTCTGGGGAATCGTCTTCCTTAACCGTCCCTCCAACGGCCATGGAACCTTCATCTCAAAACCTCATTCCTTCACAGAACCAAATTCCAAACCCTTCTCCTCCAAAATCAACTCCCTCATCCCCCGTTACCACTGAGAAACCTCAAAATTCCCTTCCCCAAATCGAAACCGAAACCCTATCCCCTTCACCAGAATCTGGAAAAATGCGCCAAACGGCGCAACCAATGGTTTTTCCAGAAACTGGTGAATCTTCCTTGCCCAAACCCTCAAACCCAGAGATTGTAGAGGAAGAGAGAGTGAAGACTCCGATTATGGGGTCAATGGATTTTGAGGAAACAAAGAACGT
This sequence comes from Fallopia convolvulus, assembly GCA_964016875.1. NCBI lineage: Eukaryota > Viridiplantae > Streptophyta > Magnoliopsida > Caryophyllales > Polygonaceae > Fallopia > Fallopia convolvulus. The sequence goes on along the minus strand of OZ024726.1, from coordinate 30,837,281 downwards.
CGTCAGGTCTTTTGCAGAAGAAAAAGAAGAAGAGGCTGGTGAAGAGGAGAACCAACGGCTATCTCCTCACGACCAAGAAAAGGTTGTCAATGACTTCCCAAATATCATTGACACTAATGCTGGAATGGAGAATGTTGACAAGGTGGCTGACAAGGACTCTCCCAAAAGGAACCAACAGAAACATCTGAAGAAGGTACACCCTCTGATCCCATCTTGGTTTCAAAGAAATCCAAATATGGTGATTCTGTTAAGAAAAATTTGGAAAGAGAACTTTTTGGAGATGACTCTGAGTTGCTTAAGGATGAAGAGATTGAGATGCCTCCTCCTTTTCGCCCTAAAACTAGATCTGCTAGTGCTAGAGCCTCGGTAGTGGCTCTTAAAGCCAAAAAGGGCAAGGGGTTGGAAACCCCTGAGGCTGCCTCAGAGGGAGGTGACTCCTCTTTCTCTGAGAAAGTCACTAGGAAGAAAAGGGGAAGATCTCCCAAGTCTGTTGTTGGGTCTAGTAAAAAGAGCAAGAAAACTAGTTTAAGCATTGATATGTCATCTAGGGAGTTCACTAAAGATCTGTTGTGGGATGAAAAGTTCATGAAGGAGTTTAAACTGACCAAGGTCATTGACTGGTTGAAAAAGCAGAAATGGGACAAGTTGGTGCAGGGGAGCATGAATACAATCCCATGATGGTTAAGATGTTCTATGAGAATCTGGTGATTGAAGATACATGGAATATGACCATAGGGAGATACATGATAGACAAGAAGACGTATTCCTTCACAAGCAAGGATGTCAGTGACATTCTGGAGATTCCTCATGACGGTTTTGATGAGTACTACAAAGGAGGTTGGCCTAAAGGGGTCGATGAACGTGAGATCATCAAAACTGTCATTGATAGTGATGATAATTTCACTAGCCCCTATCTGGTCAACAAGATGGGAATAGAGAAGAAGGTGATGTTCAATTATCTCATCAGCAATCTGCTGCCAAGGGAACTCAAGAGGAATGCTGTTTCTATTCAGGATCTGCTGGTCATGGACAAGATTATACGAGGGAAGAAGATTAACATGTCACGATTGATGATGCTTCACATGAAGCACGTGCTTGAAACTGCCAAGCATGCTCTTCCCTATGGGATGCTGATTGCTCTGATGATGTACGAACATAAAGTTTATGTGGATATCCATGCTGATGTTCTCAACACCAGAGTTCTCAACAAAGAGATGATCAGGAAATTTGGATGGAACTGGGTTGATGGACAGTGGGTCTTGAAGTCATCTGAGGTCAGTGACAAGGGCAACCAGGAAGAAGGAATGAAGTCTGCTCCAGCGAACGATGAGTTGAAGGAAATCAGGGAGCAGAACATGATTCTGAAGGGGGTGATGGAAAAGCTTCAGAATATGGTCGGCAATGCACTATCAAAGCTGGATGCAATAGAGGAGAGGCTCAATGACTTTGGAGCCTAATGTCAGTGACTGTCATTCACTCATGACCTTCTCTATCCCTTTCTTCTTTCCGTGCCACATTATTCCTCCACTTTACAAGACTTTTTAGTTCAATTTGGTTGTAACGTATTTCTGGATTGTGTGTGTTTGCATCGTACTTTTATTTTGCCATGGTGGATGACTCTCTATGACTGTTTTGATATTATGCCTTAAGCTTCTATATTTGCCTCTGATTTCTTTTCTTGTTTTAGCAGTCTTTTTGATGATGCCAAAAGGGGGAATTAACCGGGGGAATAGATTCATTAGGAGGATCAAAATACTGAAATCATGTGGTTACTAAGCTTAGGGGGAACTTTTTATGGCTTTTTGTGCTTTGCTCTTTATCTTGTGAGATTGTATGTATGTTGCATAGATCTTATCAGAACAGGTTGTTTGTCACCACCAAAAAGGGGGAATTTGTTAGAAGATGGAAGTTTGAGTTTTGATGGTTCCAGAGTTAGTGACCTTATGTTTGCAAGTCGAGTCGGTGACTTGGCAAAGTCACTGACATAACCAGCTGGCGAAGCGATCTATTTACGGAAGGAACGCACAGATCTTGTGCGTTTAATTAAAGACAGTTGCGTGTTCTATTTTAGGAGAAGATCATCAAAAGAGTGCTAAAATCAAGATGAAGATAATTGTGATTCTCCTAGAATATTTGAGTATGCATACAATTATTTATTTGGAAAGATTTGTAAAAGATTAAGTGTATATTGTTTTCCTAATCAAATGGAAAATAATATACATGAGATCTCTCTTACCTTAGTTTAAATACTCTTGTGTTTAGGCTAATCGGTGTGACTCGTGAGCTTAATTTTCATATTGTGTGTAAGAAAGGAAGAGTGTACTTGTGCGTGAGATTCGTACAAGTGGTGAGTCAAGAGAACTTATGCATTGCGTGAGATTGAGAGCGTGAGTGCAGAGGTAGAGCGTGGTTCAAGGGTGTGGGATTCATTCTTGTACACGGGAGAGCTTTGTAATCACTCAAGAAATCAATAGAGCGGGTCTAAGGACTCTTGAAATCCGAGCAAGTGATAAACTTGGAAGGGAGTGGTTTTTCTCTAAGTAAACTAGTTGGTTTACGAAGAGTTTCCACTATACATCGCTTGTTAGTGACCGTTGATAACGTTTACTTTACTGTGCGTTTATTCCACTGCTTTATTACTCAAAGTCGATGACTTCGTAGGAGTTGCCGACTCGTCCTAGTACTAACGATCCTACACTTATGTGCCAAGTAACTAAAGGGTTTTTTTTAGAATAATAATCTAAACTACTATGCAAGAATAAAAGTAAGTAGGAATGCAAAGATGATTTAAATATATGAAGGACAAGCGTGTTCAACTAGTTAAATTCATCATAGATATGCTTATTGATTATCTTGATTCTCAATTCACTTGAATAATCTATTGTGGATTATACTCCTACTAAGGATTATGACCCAAACTTCAAATCTAGTTGAAAGAACTAACAGTCTAAACAACCCTAATAATTTAACAACCTAAAACAACGTCTAGATTCAATTAAACGACAGCTTTACGAGTCAAGTTATCAATAGAAACAAACACTTAGAGCAAACATACATCTAAGTTATTTGTGGATTTATTCCCTTCTACAACTGAATAGCCCGAACGGGTCCAAACAATTATAGATGCTACTTTATCTAATCAACCCCGAACGGGCATTAATAAGATTAGTTGTGAATTAACCTAGAAATTCTATTAGGTGATCAATCTAACAAAACCCTAGAATAATTCTGATTCAATTAAGCACAGGGAATAAAACCTATTCAAGTTGATGAGAATCAATCAAACCTCACAATAATATGCAATCTATGATTTCAATAACTAGTCAAACACAAAGAATTTAGCAATGCATAATTAAAATTAATAAAAACTTACAAACGGTTCAAAGGTTTGTCTTTGGAGATAAAAACCCTAACCTCCAAAAGTATGATAAAAGTTATGAGAAAAATAATCTAACATAAGCTTATATATGTCCTCCAAATAATCCTCAAAAATCTATCTTTAATCATATACTTGGATATAACCTAGCCCAAAAACCAAGCCCAATCCTTCGGCCTAATACATGTCCGCGTGAAATCTCCGATTACGCGGTTTTTCCCAATGCGCGACCGCGCAATATGCAATCCCGCGCAATTGCCTCGGTTCAGCATTCAGGTGACACTTCAGAGGCTATTTTGACCCCCTTCGAGTTGGAATTTGGACTCGGAGCTATAGTTTTGACCAGTGATATCAAATTCAGCTTCATCCGACCACTATAGCTCCCAAACCAAGCATTGCAAGATAGAGTCGTCAAAACAACAACTCCAATGCATAGCCCGGATGTAAGCGTTCTTTTCCCACAACTTCTTAGCCCTTAACTCTTCAAATCTTCACTTGTATCAATATAAGCTTCATCAAACTTGACCACAATCATTTAAGATCCATTCCGTCCATGCTTGTTTACCTAAAGATCTGCAAAACCGAACAAAACAAGCGCAACTACCCGAAAACACTAGATGCTAGAAACTAACCTAAAATTAACTAAAACTAAGTAAAACTTATGCAAAACCAACATAAAACATGCATATAAATTACACCTATATGCAAGCTATCAAATAGCTTCCATTGGTCCCGACTGTCATTGTTTTCTTTTTGACAAGTGGAGGGTCAATAGTAATTAAGAATATAACCCTTTTTGTTTGAAGACTTTTCAGAAAGTGTTAAATTTCATCTGTTTTTTTTTTTGGTTTCTTTGGTTGCAGACTTGCCCGACACTCTAGAGTCATGTGCCCTGTTGAAGAAGCTTACCTGTAAGTTGTTCAAACTCACACTTATGTAGCGCACCTTTGGGAAGGCTACTTTTAATGTTCTTGAAGAGTACTTAGTGAGCGAGGAGGGCATTGTGTCAGACGACTCAGAAGATTCTAAAGAAGAAGAGGAAAGTACCCCCCATTGCCGCCACGACACCTGCACCTTCGTCTACGACTGCCTCTGGTTACTCCATTGGTGGGGTTGCTTCTTCTTTTTTCTCACAATACGACGTCTTTTCCTTTGTTACTGATTTCCTAATTTTCTTGTTCCAAGGACTCGACCTCCTCACTCCAATGGCTCTATTCGGCAATGGACCTCATCCCGAGGAAGATTCGGTCGAGTGATACCAAGCCTCTCATTGGACCATCTGCGAAGAAAGAGCAATTCGTCGTTCATGTTGTCTCCCGCAAGCGGGCAGCCCCTAGGAAGCCTACAACGATTGACCTTAGTAATAACCATCCCTCAAATTGGTCCGCCCTAGTTCTACATCAGGACCCTTCTTTCAAGAAGAAACATGCATCTTATTCGGCAAGGTCAATTATGTCGGAAGCTGGAACCAGTGCTTGGAAGGTGGTCTTCTTTTTTCGCTCCTTTTTACTCATATTATTGTGTTCCTCGCTTAGAGAGTTCTCACAATTCTTGAACACACACCCCCTTGTTCGTGCATTACTGGTGCATTAGACTTTTCAGGAGATCATGTCGATTAGGGATGCTATGAACAAGGACTGGGCGATTTGGAAAAACAAGAAGCAGGAACCTGCCAGGTTTAGAGATCATGTAATGGCTCAATCTAGGGTGTTTACAAACAAGGAGAAGTCCTTGCAGAACCGCATAGCGGACTTGGAGCACGAGGGGTCTATGTTGTAGGATACCATTGTTGGCATGGAAGCGAGGATTGTGGATTCAATATCTATCAAGAAGGGAAAAGTTGAGGACACCGGGGCATATTACAGCATCATGCCTCGCTTGGAAGCCATGAAGGAGTTTTTGGAGGGAAAGTACGTACCTTATCGGCCATCTTCTGGCGGTCCGTTGATTGCTGGCGAGAAGCCACGAACATCTTATTCCTTTTGTGATCCCGCCGTGGGGCGGAGGTTTATTTTATGTTGCTACTCGTTTTGCATGCATATATTTTGTTTGAAAACTTGAAGCTTTGATTTTGATGGTTCCAAACGACAGCCACTTGGCCGACCTCAAGTTTGCGAAATGAGTCGCAAATGTCAGTCACATCCCCGACATAAAATCAAGATAAACAGGGAAGATCTTGAAAATGCGCGTGATATTGGAGATTTGATTGATATATTCTAGTTAAGTATATTATCTTCTCAGTTTGGGTAAGGCGTTGAAGATGGCCTTGTACCCTAAGCCATAACTTATTTTTCCATATTATTTGCTTAGGATGATATTTGTAAGAATAGAATTATGTTATCTTTCTATAACCGAATTGGAAGATAATATCTTTCTATTTGACCTAGTTTTCATGTATTTAAACCTAGGATTTAGGTTAGAATAGCACAAACTCCTACTCTACATTGTCATAGAAAGAAACACAGTTTGTTCGAGAGTTCGAAAAGAGGAAGAGAGACGTAGGCTTGATATTTGGTTGAGAATAGGGTTTTAATTGGTTCATAAGAGTTCTAGCATACTTGGGAAGTAGGGCTAGTTCCAAATTGTTCTTGCAAACATATTTGAAAGCATCAATAAAGCAAACTACGACTTTTAATCCTTCCAAGAGAGAACTTGGAAGAGAGTGTTTTCACACTTGATTAAATGAGTTCGTTGATGAAGAGTTTCCACTATAAAAATCACTTTGTGAAGTAAGTAGGATGATATTTGTAAGAATAGAAATGTGTTATCTTTCTATAACCGAATTGGAAGCTAATATCTTTCTATTTGACATGGTTTTCATGTATTTTAACCTAGGATTTAGTTTAGAATAGCACGAACTCATACTCTACATTGTCATAGAAAGAAACACAGTTTGTTTGAGAGTTCGAAAAGAGGAAGAGAGACGTAAGCTTGATAGTTGGTTGAGAATAGGGTTTTAATTGGTTCATAAGAGTTCTAGCATACTTGGGAAGTAGGGCTAGTTCGAAATTGTTCTTGTAAACATATTTGAAAACATCAATAAAGCAAACTACGACTTTTAATCCTTCCAAGCGAGAACTTGGAAGGGAGTGGTTTTCAAACTTGATTAATTGAGTTCGTTGATAAAGTGTTTCCACTATAAAAATCACTTTGTCAAGTAAGTCTTTCTCTTTGTTAAAATTCTACTACGTTCACTTTAAGGTCGACGACTTAGTTGAGTTTGGCGACCTAGACATACTAACGATCCTACAAATGGTATCAGAGCCTTGGCTCTAGATTTGTTTTAGTACTCTATGTTTAAAAGAAAGATGACTTTGACAAACACAGACATCAACGATTCATTCTTTAGGCCACCAGTGCTCAAGGCTGGAAAGTACGATTGGTGGGTCGAGCAAATGGAGACCCACATATGCTCTCTCGATGGACAACTCTAGAAGGTTATCGAGATGGGCCCTGAAACCTTTCTTAACACTAATGGAAAGGAAGTGTAGAAGAAGGTGGACTTCAATGATGTTGACTTCATGAAGTTGGAAAAGAATGCTAACGCAAAGAAGGTTCTTCACCATGCTCTATCTCCTAGAGACCTGAAGAAAGTTGTTCAATACAAAATGGCCAAAGAAATTTTGGATGCTCTCAAACAATTTCACTAAGGAAATGATGATGTGAAGAAGGATCGCATCATAACTCTAGAAAGGGAGTATGAAGTAATGAGTCAAGAGAAGAATGAAGCCATGGGTGATTATCACTCAAGATTTCAGGCTGTAGTTAGCCAACTTGAGTTTCTTGGTGAGAAACTTCCTCAATGGAAGCAAGTTAGCAAACTGATCCAAGGGCTCAACTCAAAATGGAATGTAGTGGCTGTTGTCTTGCTAACTAACATTGATACCAAGTCACTCACCTTGGAAGATGTCATTGGAAAATTGACTATGTACGGAGGAATCAAGCAATGAAGAGATGATCACTTTGAAATTGACAACGTCAAGAACATTACCTTGAAACTGGAAAGAGCATTTGATCTTGATCAAACTAAAGAAGATCAATTCAATGTCGATGATGAGGTAGCACTCATAAAAAGAGCTATGAAGAGGCTTTGAAATTGTAACAAAGCTCCTTCAAAGGGTTCTGAACCAACCAAAGAAATGAAGGATGTTATATGCTATCATTGCTTAAGAAAAGGGACACTTCACAAGAAATTGTCTTAAAAGAAAATCTAAAGGTGATAAAAATGCTATGTTGGCCACCCGAGAGGATTCCGATGTTGAAGACGACTCAAGTCAACAAGGAGAAGCCCGTCTCATGGTTGTTGATTCTTCTGAACTCTTATCCATTTGTCCAACAAAACCAAAGAACAATTGCATGCTATCATTGAGAAGTTGGGAACCCAAGTTTCTGAACTCAGTGAAAAACTTGAAGAAAAAGAGGACACCATTTCTAACTTAATGGATGACAACAAAGGATGGTCTAAAAATGTGTTAAGTTAGAAATGGAATCTTTTGTTTCGAAGTCTTTTGTGTGCAAAACTTGTGATGACTTTAAAATTGATGTGGAGAACTTAGATAAGAAAGTCATCAACCTAGAAGGAGAAAATCTCATGTTAAACTTGGTAATGCTAAGTTAGCTAATGATTTGGAAAATTTGAAGATAAGTCATGAGATTAAAAAGAAAAAATGGATAGAAGAGTCTATTGTTAAGAAAGCTGTCAAGGACTATACAAAGACATTTGTAAAGTCAAGACCCGGAATTGGATACTCCCATGTACCTAAATGATGCGTCCCTCGTATGGGATGCTTCGGATCGAACGGTGTTTGAGTAGTAGGTCTCGAATTAACTCAGCGGAAGACTTGATTATGGCACGAACTATGTTGAACAATGCAAGAATACGAGAGCTTTGATTGAATAATAGTGGCGGCGCAAGCACAAGGATAAAATTAAGGAGACAACCTCGACTTGAATTAAACCCTAAATGTGCGCTGAATAAAACATAAGCCTAATCCCCCTTATATAGGGAGGCGGCATGAGAAAACCATGAAAAACCCTAAGGTGACGGCGCGCGTCTAGGGCTAGCACGCAGGCTAAGGGCCCAATGGCGCGGTCCAAAATGTATCGGCGCAAGGCCCATAATTAACCTTCTAAAAACATAAAACTACTAATAGTAATGTTCTATAATGGAAAGTATGCAAGAAACTACTAAAAACGGATAGGTCGTTCGTGACCGAGCAAGGAGTGTCACGACACGAATGGCGCGGCGTTGGCGAGACTCGGACACGACGCTGGCGAGGTCACGGCGCGGCACTGTGCGCTGGCGCAGGTGCTGGCGAGGACGCTGGCGTGAGAGCTGGCGCGAGTGTCGCGAGAACCTCAAGATGCGACTCAATGCCGAGTCTTGGCACGATGGTCTCGACGCCAAGGCTTGGCATGGTGGGTTGTCCGTGGCTTACGAGAACCTCAAGGCGCGATCCATGGCACGGTGCAAGGCTTGAGTCCGATGGTTCCAAGGTGGTGGTGGCTGGCATTGTTGGCTCAAGTTGAGGTTCCTCGACGCCGAGGACGCACAAGGCTGTGTGCGTCGGTGCGACGAGGGATGCGTCGTGGCCTGTGGAGAGGCGCGCCACAAGAGACTGAGTCGCGGACTGGATGGCTCGAGTTCTGGCACGGGTAATGGGGCCATCGGAGCGAAGTGTGAATGCGTCGTCCTCCTGGCTAGCATCCATGACGGGGGTCACATCACCCTCCCCCACTTGGCTGGGAAACGTCCCTGTTTCCTCATAAGCAGGCTCAACATAGGGGGAGAGTTCGACGACATTGAAAGTGGAGTGCACCGAATACTTGCCTGGGAGATCGATCTTGTAGGCGTTGTCCCCGATCCGCTCTAAGACTCGAAAAGGGTCGTCTCCTCGTTGATGAAGCTTTGTCATCCGAGCATCCGGGAAACGGTCCTTGCGAAGGTGCAGCCACACGAGATCTCCGGGGTTGAAAACCAGGCGCTTCCGACCCTTGTTGTGTTGGGCCTCGTACTGAGATGCCCTGCGCTCCAGAAATGGATACAAAATTTCGTGTCTCGGTCACTAACAATAGTGTGAGGCACGCCATGTAACTTGACGACATGCTCAAAGAACAAGTTGGTGATTTCAGTCGCATTGTTGTTCCCTTTGCATGGCACAAAGTGAGCCATTTTGGAGAAGCGGTCCACAATTACAAATATTGAATCCTTACCGCGCCTTGTCATCGGGAGGCCCGTAATAAAATCCATGGAGAGATCTTCCCACGGTGTGTGCGGTATGGGCAAGGGCGTGTAAAGGCCTTGAGGTTGGAACCTCGATTTTGCGGTTTGGCACGGCACACAACCGCGGCAATACCTGTGGACATATATCCGAAGCCATGTGTGGCCAAAAGAAATGCTCATAAAGTGCTGCTAGGGTTTTGGCTATGCCAAAATGGCCTCGGCCATCATGAGCTTCTTTGAGCAAAAGATGCCTCATAGACGAGGCCGGAATGCAAAGCTTCCCGGCTCGGTAGAGGTACCCATTGTCCAAAAAATAAGACTCATGGATTCGACTTTGCTCGAGGTTCGCCATGATCGGTTTAAAATATGGATCATGCAAGTATAACTCCTTAATCAAGGAGAACCCGAGCAAATTGGCCTGTAACTGAGTCAATAAAACATACCTGCGTGACAGTGCGTCTGCCATGATATTTTCCTTTCCTTTCTTGTGGCGATGATATACGGAAAGGTTTCCATAAATTCCACCCATCGAGCATGGCGCATGTTGACAGTCGTTTGACTCTTTAGATAAGCTAAGGTTGCGTGATCCGTGTGGATCACGAATTCACTTGGCCACAAATAATGCTGCCATGTTTTAAGAACCCGAATCAGCGCGTACAACTCCTTGTCATACGTCGGGTAATTGAGAGTTGCCCCCGTAAGTTTCTCACTAAAATATGCAATGCGGCGTCTCTCTTGAAGGAGTACTCCGCCTATGCCATAGTCAGAGGCGTCGCACTCGATCTCAAAGCGCTTAGTGAAGTCTGGCAATTGCAAGACTGGAGCACTACATAAAGCTTGTTTTAAGGCCTGAAAGGCGGCCTCATGATGCGACATCCACTTGATTGTGGTTGCCTTCTTGGTCAAATTATGGAGTGGCCCGACGATGGAACTAAAGTCCTTGACGAAATGCCGATAGAACCCTGCGAGCCCTAAGAAGGATCGAACCATCGTCGGGGTCGTAGGGCTGGGCCACTCTCGGATGGCGCGGATCTTGTCGTCATCCACTTTTAGCCCATCCTTGGACACGACGAACCCAAGAAAATTCGTCGTGTCCGTGCAAAACGAACACTTGTCTAGGTTTACATACAATGAATGTTCGCGAAGGCAATCTAACACCAACCTAAGGTGCCTCGCGTGAGAGTCCAAGTCTATAGAAAAAACTAAGATGTCGTCAAAATACACAATGACAAAACGTCCCAAAAACTTCCTAAAAACAAAATTCATAAGCCGCATAAAATTACTAGGGGCGTTTGTCAAGCCAAAAGGCATGACAAGCCATTCGTACAAACCATGCTTGGTTTTGAATGCGGTTTTCCACTCGTCGCCCTCTTGCATACGGATTTGGTGATATCCGCTCCGAAGATCAATCTTGGAAAACAGGGCGGCGCCATGGAGCTCATCTAGCATGTCATCGAGCCTCGGAATCAGATGCCTGTACTTCACCGTAATCTGATTAATGGCTCGGCAGTCAACGCACATACGCCACGAACCATCTTTCTTTGGCACAAGGATCACCGACACTGCGCACGGGCTCAAGGACTCTCGGACGAAACCCTTGTCCAATAGTTCTTGAACTTGGCGTTGAAGCTCCTCGTTCTCCTTTGGTGAAGTCCTATAAGCTGCTCGATTTGGAAGGGAGGCGCCTGGCATTAGATCGATCTTGTGTTTGATCCCTCGGATCGGCGGCAAGCCCTTTGGTAGCTCATCCGGCATGATGTCTTGGAACTCCTTCAAAATAGACAAAATAGAAGAAGGGAGTGAAGAATTCACAGACTTAGTAATAGAAAGCAAGGGATAGAGAATGAAACAAGAAAGACTCCCCTGAATGGATTTCTCGACGTCCCGACGCCTGGCTAAGAGAAGGCGATCCTGACATGTGCCAAGCAAAGGTGGCTCGGCGTCGGTGGTCGAACGATCAGCTTCTGGGGCGATTTTTGGATATGTTGTAGCCCCTGGATTTTCTGGAAGAACGCCCCTGGAAACGCCGCGAAACTCGTCCCTCAGCTCTTGGAATCCAAGTTTCCGTGCAGCTACAGCGTGCTGCGCGACGCTAGAAGGCTGATGCGGCGGTCCCTTGCTTAGATTGACTTCTGCCGGGCGTTTTTTCTTCAAATCTGGTGGAAAGTCAATTGTGATCTGTTTTCCACCAGAAACGCCGATGGAATCCCCCGAAAACTGCTGTAGGCCTTGTTTGCTAAAATCAGCGGCATTCGGCGCGTTGCCGAGTCCTCTCGAAGCAAACTGTCGGCCCGGTTCTGGTTTGTGTCGGCGTTTTCCATCTTGATCAGCTTCACCACTGTTTTGAAGAGTGCTGGCACCAGAAACGCCCTTGGGATCGGCAGAATTGGTGGCGGACGCCGATGGCGTCGTGTTTGGCGCGCCGATGCCGCTGTTGCTAGCTTTCTGTCTTTGCCTCTCGGCTTCATCCTGTAGAGCTTCACTAGGCGACATAGGTAAGAGAGTCACGCGCTTCCCGTGGTAATTGAACATGTAAGTGTTCAAATACCCGTCGTGAAGCACGCGACGATCGTATTGCCATGGGCGCCCCAACAAGAGATGTGTGGCGTCCATTGGCGTTACGTCACAAAGGATAGAATCTGAGTATTGACCAATGGAAAAGTTGAAGATTACCTTTTTTTCGACCCAATCTCCTCCATCATTGGATATCCATTGAAGTTTGAAAGGTTGTGGATGAGGTGTGGTCGGCAGCTTGAAATGATCAACAACTTTTTTGGAGAGGAAATTGGCGCAACTTCCCGAATCTATGATGACACTCAAGGAAACATTGTTGACCAAACAGCGAGTATGGAAAAGTTGCTCCCTTTGATCCGTCTTCGGCGCGTCACGCATGCTCAAAGCGCGCCTTGTCACCAACCCGAGTTTGGCGACGTCGAGGGCCTCCGATGGATCGTACTCGAGATCGGCGTCCTCGGTCAATGGTTGCTCGATCTCCTCTTCATCTTGGCTATCATATGGCTCCCCTTGTGTTGTAAACAATACTTTCTTGGCATTCGGACAGTTCCATTGCATGTGCCACGGCCTCCACATTTATAGCATGCCATGTCGCGTGCGCGATCGACACTTGGCTCGGCGTTGCGTGGTGCGGCTGGCGCCTTGGATGGCGTGGTTTCTGGTTTGGCCTTGGAACCTGTCGAAGCGCTAGGCAAGGAAGGAGCGACCCGATTAGTAGAAAACCCGGACTGACTAGAGTTAGAAACATACCTCGAATTGGACCAACCCGACTTGGTTCGCATTTCTTGTTTGTGAATTTGCATGGCGGTGTGAACCAAGTTGTTGATGTCCTTGATTGGAAGAATCTCCAAGCGGTCTTGAATGGATTGTCGCAATCCCGAGAGGAATCTCGTCTTCATTACCGACGGCGACACACTCATTCCCGCCTTGAAGAACATGTCTTCGAGCTTGGAAAAATACTCCTCCGGCGTCATCGATCCTTGCCTGATGCGCATAATTTCTATATGCATTTTGTCCTTGTAATATGCCGGAATATATCTCTTCTTCAAGATGTAAACGAGTTGATGCCACTCTCGGATTAGGGGTTTTCCTTGTCGAATCCTTTCGGACTCGAATCGGTTCCACCAAGTCTGAGCGGCACCATGGAAGTGCAAGGTCACAACTTCCACTTTCTTGTCATCTTCATAACCTAAATGTCGGAGTGTGTGCTCCGTACCTTGCAACCACTCGATAAAAGCGTCGGGATCATAAGAACCGTAAAAGGGTTCGAATTTTACCTTAATATCGCGTCGGTTGTGGCGTGGATCCCTAGCATTGCGGTGCTTACGATCGCGCCGAGGACTGGCACGCCAAGGTGAATACGCTCGCCTGTCGCGCCTGTGCCGAGGCAGTCCTCGTGGTGGATCGTCATCGCCATCATCCGGATCGTCTCCATCATCGGGCCTCCGCGGACGCCGAGCGTCTCGATCCCTGTCGCGTCTTCCCTTCGTGGCATGCTTGCGACCCGAGCCATAGAATCGGTCATACTCGGCACGATTCTTGGCAAGATGCGGTGGTGGAATCCAATCCGAGGGTCGGTGATCTAGTTCTTCCGGATCCTGCACATGTGGATACTCAAAAGACGATTCATTAGAGTAATCAGAAAACTCATCATAATTATTTTCAAAATCGGAGAACGGACTCCGAGCACTTTGATGCCCGAGGTCGTCCTCAACTCTGTATGCGTCGGCATCATAATACTTGGCCCCGTGCTTCCGCTTTGGGGTTTCGTATACATATGTCGGCGACTTGTGCTTTTGCTTTTTCTTTGGATCCCCATTCGTGTGTCGGCGTCTATACTCCTCGGAGTTGTACTCCTCATCGGAATATACGTCGTTCACTTGTGTGTCCCTGTAATCTCGCGCCATTTGATAGCGATCTGCGAGCCATGGACCACCATCGTGCTTATCATGTTGGCGACTTTCTTTGATCGACTCCATGCGATGCATGGTACCGAATTGTGAGGAAGGCTGAGCATGCCTCTTTCCCTTAGCGTTGGCACGAGCGACGTCGTCCGCGGACACGCCAGGGACGTCGTGGATTTCCGAAGCGAGTCCACGCGTCGGCGGCACGGTGTGCTTGGACTGCGTTTGGCTCGCCGCCAAGAGGCGTTCGAGCTCCTCAATTCGCGCCACGGCTTCGGGGTTCCAATCATTACGATTCTGATTTTGATTCTGCACCTCGGGTGGATTGATGTTTGTAGGATTGTCGTTGTTGACACCCTCTCCCGAGTCCGATATCGTACCTATAGTAATACCAGTCATCGAAGCAATAATAAGTTCACAAGCAACATAACAACGAGTTACGATTCGCTTAAGTCAAGCCTACCCTTTTGTTCAAACCACACGAACAAGGATCGGTTGGCTAAGGTCACTCAAAACTCGATCAATGATATGGATCCGAAAATTACGATGCAAGCAAGGCAAGATTAGGCAAGTTCGAAACCAAAATCACAGTAGCAAGCGATTGTAGTAATGAAAGATACGAAATTGATGAACAAAGTGAAGGATCTTGCCTTATTTTGGCTTATGATCTTCACGGGATTTTTTTTTTGAATCGATCGACTATGTTACCTTATTTTGGCTGTGATAGTCGAGCAATAAGTTTTTTTTTTTAACAGAACAAGTCGAGTTCTAGGCTTTCTCCTCTAGAATCGACACCAATAAGAAGTAAAATCGACACGTAAACAATCAACAAATGCACAAGATAAATTGGCAAAACAAGTCCTAAGTACATGCAACTAGCAAGACAAAGCAACAACTTCACCAAAATCAATAGATCGGTTGAGGTAGGTCACAGTTGATATTGTTTTTTTTTTTTCAATTTACGCAAGCAAGAAAAAAAAATTTGGGACCCTAGATGACGATTATGTGAAGTGGAGGATGGATTCTAGGGTTTAGAAGTGGCGGAAACGTGTGAGAATGAACGAAAAAGGGTTGATCGAGACTTACTCAAACCTTGGCTCTGATGCCAGTTGATGCGTCCCTCGTATGGGATGCTTCGGATCGAATGGTGTTTGAGTAGTAGGTCTCGAATTAACTCAGCGGAAGACTTGATTATGGCACGAACTATGTTGAACAATGCAAGAATACGAGAGCTTTGATTGAATAATAGTGGCGGCGCAAGCACAAGGATAAAATTAAGGAGACAACCTCGACTTGAATTAAACCCTAAATGTGCGCTAAAATATAACATAAGCCTAATCCCCCTTATATAGGGAGGCGGCACGAGAAAACCATAAAAAACCCTAAGGTGACGGCGCGCGTCTAGGGCTAGCACGCAGGCTAAGGGCCCAACGGCGCGGTCCAAAATGTATCGGCGCAAGGCCCATAATTAACCTTCTAAAAACATAAAACTACGTACTAATAGTAATGTTCTATAATGGAAAGTATGCAAGAAACTACTAAAAACGGATAGGTCGTTCGTGACCGAGCAAGGAGTGTCACGACACGCGTGGCGCGGCGCTGGCGAGACTCGGACACGACGTTGGCGAGGTCACGGCGCGGCACTGTGCGCTGGCGCGGGCGGTGGCGAGGACGCTGGCGTGAGCGTTGGCGCGAGGGTCGCGAGAACCTCAAGATGCGACTCGATGCCGAGTCTTGGCACGATGGTCTCGACGCCAAGGCTTGGCATGGTGGGTTGTCCGTGGCTTGCGAGAACCTCAAGGCGCGATCCATGGCACGGTGCAAGGCTTGAGTCCGATGGTTCCAAGGTGGTGGTGGTTGGCATTGTTGGCTCAAGTTGAGGTTCCTCGACGCCGAGGATGCACAAGGCTGTGTGCGTCGGTGCGACGAGGGATGTGTCGTGGCCTATGGAGAGGCGCGCCACAAGAGACTGAGCCGCGGACTGGATGGCTCGAGTTTTGGCACGGGTAATGGGGACATCGGAGCGAAGTGTGAATGCGTCGTCCTCTTGGCTAGAATCCATGACGGGGGTCGCATCACTAAGGGATCGATTGTCACTTGCTCTCATAAGTCCAACGATCACACTCCCTTATGTAGATACAATGCAAAATTATTCTACTAATAAGTTAGGTAACGTGGGAAAAGGTAAGCAAACTTGGTATGAAGGCCAAAAAGTACATAAAATATGGAAGAAACAAGTTCAAAACTCAAAACATTCAGAAATTGACTTTCAAGCACGTTTTAACAACAAACTGGTCTATCTTGGCTATAGTAAGTAGGTTAGTCTAAAGTCTTATAAAACTTGTTGGTATTGTGGAAAAAAGGTCATTATCAACATGAGTGTAGGAAAAAGAAAAGAGGCAGTAAATCCTATGGAATTTGGGATGCTCGTGAACATGAGCCAACCATTGATTCTGAAAGAGTCTACAATGAAAGGAATCCTGAAAGACACTATGTTTCCCAACCCAAAGGAGTTTTTAAGAAACTCTGTGTTCGTAAAAACTGACTTTTACCTTGCAGAATGGAGTGAGAGAAAGCGGTCCCTGGTTCTTTGATAGTGCATGCTCAACACATAAGACAGAAAGATTTGAGTCATTCATCTCACTTCAACAACAAGAAAGTAGCAACATCACCTTCGGTAAGAACAGTAAAGGACAAGTCACGGGCATTAGAAAGGTAAGTATTTCTAAAAACTTTAGTGTCAACAATGTCCCTTTTGTGAAAGGTCTAGGATTTAATCTCTCAATTGTTTCCCAACTATGTGCTAACAATCTTCATCAAGTTGTCTTTGATTCACATGGGTGTCAAGTGATTGAAATTAGCTCAGGTTGGACTCTTTTGAAGGGAACATGTGAAAACAATCTTTACAAAATTGATCCATGTTTCTTACCTAAAGAAAATATGGTATCGAGGAGACAAATATGGTATCGTAATTGTTGATGACTTTTCACGGTATAATTGAACATTTTTGTTGTCTTCTAAGGATCATATGTTCGAAGAATTCAGTGCATGGATAAAGATAAAGAAAAGGTGCTTGGAGTACCTTTGGTTTCAATCCGATCAAATCATGGCACATAATTTAAAAATGCACAATTCCTGGACTTCTGCAAGACAAATGGTGTAGGTCACAACTTTTCATCTCCACGTACTCCTCAACAGAATGGTGTTGTTGAGAGAAAGAACTGAACTTTGGAGAACATGTTGAGAACCTTGCTAATCTCAGACTTTGGGCGATCAAGTGAGGCACCTTAGGTTGGTTTCAGATTGCCTTTGCGAACATTCTCTGCATGTAAATTTGGCTAAGTGTTCATTTTGCATGTAAACAACGAATTTTCTTGTGTTCGTCGTGTCCAAGGATGGCCTTAGATTGGATGACGACAAGATCTGCGCCATATGAGAGTGGCCCAGCCCCCAATGTCGATGATGGTTCGATCCTTCTTAGGCCTGGCGAGGTTTTATAGGCGATTCGTCAAGGACTTTAGTTCCATCGTTGGGCCACTCCACAACTTGACCAAGAAGAAGGCGACCACTATCAAGTGGATGTCGCATCACGAGGCCGCCTTCGTGGCATTGAAGGGTACCCTTTGTCGCGCCCTAGTCCTGCAATTTCTGAAACTTTACTAAGCGTTTCGAGATCGAGTGCGATGCCTCTAACTATGGCATAGGCGGTGTACTCCTTAAAGAACAAAGGCCGATAGCCTACTTTAGCGAGAAGCTAGCTGGCGCGACATTGAACTACCCTACTTACGGTAAAGAATTGTATGCTTTGATTCAGGTTCTTAAAAACATGGAAGCACTAACTTTGGCCAAGCGAGTTTGTAATTCATACGGATCACGCGGCCTTAGCGTATCACAAGAGTCAAATGACTCTAAACCGACGCCATGCTCGGTGGGTTGAGTTTTTGGAGACATTTCCTTATGTCATATCCTACAAAAAGGGTAAGGAGAACGTCGTTGCCGACGCCCTCTCCAGAAGGTACGTTCTCTCAACGCACCTCCAAACCAAGTTGATTGGGTTCTCCTTGATTGAGTAACTCTACATGCATGATACCTTCTTTAAACCTATCATGGAGAACTTGGCAACTTCTAGGGTTCATGAGTCCTATTTCTTGGACCACGAGTATCTCTATCGGGCCGAGAAGCTTTGTATTCCGAGCTCTTTGGTGAGACACCTATTGCTCAACTAAGCTCATGACGGCCGAGGCCACTTTGGAATAACCAAAACCTTAGCAGAACTTTTTGAGCATTTCCTTTGGCCACACATGGCTAGGGATGTTAACAAGTATTGCAAGGGTTGTGTGTCGTGTCAAACAGCCAAGGCCCGATCTCACTCATACGGTCTCTACACGCCTCTACGCATTCCCAAAGCCCCGTGAGAAGATCTTTGCATGGCTTTTATTACGGGACTTCCATGTCAAGGCGCGGTAAATATTGTATTTTCGTAGTTGTGGACCGTTTCTCCAAAATGACCCACTTCATTGCGTGCAAAGGGAGCACAATGTGACAGAAATCAGAACTTGTTTTTTGAACACGTGGAGAAGTTGCATGGTGTCCCTAAAACTATTGTTAGTAATAGGGATACTAAATTATGTAGCCATTTTTTGGAGAATGCTTTGGGGGAAGCTAGGTACACAACTCTTGCTTTCTACTGCTTATCACCCCCAATCTGATGGTCAAACTGAAGTGACCAATCGGACCTTGGGCACTCTTCTTTGGACGGTGTTCAAATCTAACCCATGTCAGTGGGAGGACTTTTTGTGTATTGTCGAGTTTTCTTATAACATGTCCTTTCACTCTACGACGAAGAAGACGCCCTTTCAAGTCATCTATGGGTGTAATTTACACACACCCTTGGATTTGGTGTCGCACCCACTGAAGACCGACGAGAACATCGACATGGAAATCCGTGCCGACATTGTGCGACGCCTCCATGAGCGCACCGGGATCCAACTAGAGCGCCGCGCCGACCAATACGCCACCCAACACAACAAGGGGCGTTGTAGAATGGTCTTCCACCCCGACGACCATGTATGGCTCCCCCTTCGGAAGGACAAGTTCCCAGACGCCCGCAAGACGAAGCAACATCCTAGAGGCGACGACCCCTTCGGAGTCATTCAGCGCATCGGGGACAATGCTTACAGGATCGACCTTCCCGGCAAGTACACCGCTCACTCCATGATCAACGTCACGGATCACTTTCCCTACGTCGAGCCCGCTTTCTATGATGAGGAAATGGGGACATTTCCCACCTAGGGGAGGGTGATTCGACCCCGACCATGGACGCCACACAAGCAGATATTCACTGCCTACTTGCCCGTTTCCGGAGCTGGAGCATTGCCCATGTCGACCGGGAGTGCAACGCAGTGGCGGACTTCATTGTTGTCTCGTTTTGCCATGTTTCATCTATTCCACTTTCAGTTGATCCGGTTCTTCGGAACCTCATCCATCTGGATGCTCTAGGGTGACCGCTAGCCTGTTAGCGTCCCCTAATTTCTTTCCTTATCAAAAAAAAAAAATGGACGCCACACAGGAGGAGGTCGCCATGTCCCTACGCTCTGGTTCAACTCAAATCTGCTTCTGCATTCGCATTGAGACCCAATACGTAATCAAGTTTCAATATCCGGCGCGTACTCGAATCATTTTGGAGATGGGTTCGCGTCAACGGGCTGCTTGAATATGCTCATATGGTCGACAAGCCAGTATAAATCCCTCAAGGCTCGCGAACTACCATTTTTGGGATCGATCGCTCCTTTATTAGGTGGACTGCTTAAATGAGCTGATGAAGACAGCAAGCCCAAAGACTTCAAGAAATGAACCCACATCGAAACCCGCTCTGATACCATAATAGGAGTCGTGCGATTAATGGGTCCGGCATACAAGCTTAATGAAGTTCCAATACTCTCAACAATACTTACTATTTTTCCATATGAAATACTCTCTACATCCTCACAATTCAATTTCTCCATATACATCGTTAGAAAATTTCAAACTTCAACCTCGTGGATAGACAAGAGGCTTAGCACCTCATCTCTTTATCTTTTTTAATCCTACTCAACTCGAAATTGTACATCACTTTTACATACACTAATGAATTGAACCAAATTTTAACCAAAAGAAAATGATTTGAACCAAAATTTCAATTGATAATGCAAATTTAAACTCGATTTTTAGTATGTTACGTACAAGAAATTTAATTGATAGCATACTCTGGAACTCCGCTTTCAAACAACATAGTTCTAGCCATGTCTTCCAAGGTCCTGTTCTTCCTTTCGACAACTCCGTTTTGCTGAGGAGTGCGAGGGGCCGAGAAGTTATGAGAGATCCCATGTTTGTCACAGTATCTGAGGAACTGTGAGTTTTCAAACTCTGTTCCATGATCAGATCTGAGAGCCTTTAGTTTGAGTCCCATGCTGACCTCCATTCTTGTGATTAGGACTTCGAATTCCTTGAAGGTATCTGATTTTGATCTCAAGAATAGCACCCATGTGAATCGTGAAAAATCATCGATTAAAACATACATGTACCTCTTTCCTCCATAGCTTTCGGTGTGCATGGGACCACAAAGATCCATATGAATTAGCTCTAAGGGCCTGGTCGTGCTCACCATCCTTTTGGGCTTGAAGGAGGTCCTTGTTTGCTTTCCTCGAGAACAGGCTTCACACATCTTGACTCCTTCAAGGTTGATTCGTGGGAGACCGACGACGAGATCTTGTAGATAGAGTTTCAAGATTTGGTTCATACCTGCGTGTCCTAACCTTCGGTGCCAGAGTTCCGTTTCATCAAGGGAACTTGCCAGGCACAGTTTCCTTGGTGGCTCAAAGTTTGTATCCACCACATATATGTTGTTGGACCTTCTTCCTTTCAGGATGATTTTGTTAGTCTTCTTGTTGATCACTAGACATTCCTTTGAGTCAAAGGTGACGATGTTGTTTCCTTGATCACATATTTGAGAGACGCTCAAGAGATTGAATCCCAGATCTTTCACCAAGTTAACGTTGCTGATTTTGATTGATTTGTTGAGTAGCACTTCCCCTGTTCCTATGATCTCTCCTTTATTTTTGTTGCCAAAGGACACGTGACCTCCTTCGGCCTTTGGGTGGAGTGAGGTGAGGTTGTCTTTGTTTCCAGTCATGTGGTTGGAACATCCACTGTCAATGACCCATGTGTTGTTCCCCCTCACTGCCACCTACAAGAAAAGTTAGTTTTTGAGGACCCAGGCAAGATGACTCTTGCCTGGTTCCTTGCAAGGGAAGGCAGTCTCAAATAGCACATAATCAGCAATGCTAATGTCACGAGAGTACTTGTTATAGGCAAGGTTCCTATGGTTGTTTCTTTTAATGGGAACTCTAGCAGGCTTATAGGTTTGTTGTTTCTGCTTGTTCCAGTACTCGCGGTTTTTCTGAGCTTGGGCCTTAGCTTTGGGACAGCTTTCCTTGTAGTGCCCATGAGCACCACAGTTCCAGCAGGTCTTATAATATTCTCCTAGGTAGTACTTAGGATGGGGTCTCTGTATCCTGTTCTTATCCATAGTTTCCTTGTTGTACACTCTAGACCTGTTTCCCTTAGCTATTTGAACATACAACTTGTGTCCAGTGTTCCCAGTGTAATAATCTACTTCTCCATTCACCCCACTCTCCAGAACACGGATTTTCTCTTCCAAGTGTGCATTTTTCTGTCCCAACTGTGTGTCCCTCGTTCATCTCTTTTTCACTCAAGGGGGACTTCCCTTTTCTAGGGCTCTCTGAATCATACCCTATTCCGTGTCTAGCTGGGACAAACTTGGTTTGGGAACTAGAGGCTTCAGAGTTCCCTTTTGCTTTACTCAGATTTTGTAGAACGGTGTTTTCATCACTTTCTAGGGTTTTAAGCTCATTTTCAAGTTCTACGATGTGAGACACATAAGACTGAATTTTTTCTAGAAGGGACACACAGTTGGGACATGGCTCTAGACCAACTAGTTCAGCATTTGTGTGTTCCGACTTTTCCAACTTCTTTTGCAATTTAATATTATCTTTGACAAGACTTGTGAGAATTTTAAGCAGTTTAGGTTTCTCATAATTTGACAAGGAAGCAAGAACGGATTCGGGGGTTACCTCACTGGGTTGTTCCCCAGTGGTTTCTCCTAAGGCCATGGCGCACATGTCAGGTTGAGCCCATGATTCAGGCTCTTCGTCTTCATCGTCACTCCATGTGGCTATGTAGGCCTTTTTTCCTTTTCCTCGGTTGTCCGCCTCCTGAGGGCACTCCTTGGCAAAGTGTCCCTTCTTGTAACACTTATAGCACGTTACATCCGAGAGGTCCTTTTCAGCAGATTTTCTTTGGGAACTCTGTCCTTTTCCTGCGTTCCCATAATTCTTCTTGAACTTCCCTTTGTAGAAAGATCGAAGAGCTTTTGTTACAAGGACTAGCTCTTCATCCTCATCTTCTTTAGATTCTTCATGTTGCTCTTGTACTGCCTTGATTACCTTTTCAAGTTTGAGAGCTATCCCCTGATGTGCTCGCTTTTGCTCCCTGTCATCTATCTTTCTCTTCTCATATCCCACCAGTTTTCCAAAAACCTGGTGGAGCATAAGAGCCCTGTTTTCGGGATTCTCTTTGAACATCGTTCTTTCGTTTGTCCATTCTCCAGTCAACCCATTGAAGAGTTGTTGAACCTTCATTTTGTCGGTGACTTCCTCTTTAGTGATCCCAAGGCCAGTCATCTTGGTGCAAAGTCCCTCAAAACGGGATTGGTAACTATCAACGGATTCTCCTATCTCCATCTGGAAGGTGAAGAACTCCCTTCTTGCGTTCATCTGAAGATCTTCTCGGAGGTCTGAGTTCCCAATGTGCATTTGCTGAATGGCTTCCCACACTTCCTTTGTCGTGTCTAGGTTTGCCACTCTGTCGCAGTCTTGCACCGACATGGCATTCTTGAGGTACTGGATGGCTTTGAAGTTGGCCTCCATGCACTTGTACTCATTAGGTCCCCATTTTGACAGGTCATTCTCAATTGTTGGATCAATTTTGAAGTTCCCTTTCTCAATGACGCACCGAGCTTGGTAGTCCTGGCTGCGCATCCAGTTCTTCATGTCGCGTTGCCAAACTTCGAATCTCCCAGTGATGAGCCTTGGTGGCTTGTTGTTGTTGTGACCGACTTGGGTGAGTTCGTGAGCCATGTTTGAAACCTGCGATGCTAACACAAATCTAGAGCAGCCTGCTCTGATACCAATTGTTGGATCGTAAACGAGTTAGCAAGACCTTGGGAACTAGCTGTTAAGCTGTTCCCAAGGCAGCGGAAGAAATAATCGCAAGTAGTTAAGACACTGAAGAAACACAGTTCCTTATAGAGGAACCCCACTACAACCAACTAGTTGTATGGGTAAACCTCTACCTCCGCTTGGAGGATTTTGAATGACTTACTTATATTATTGATTTGTTCCTTAGATACAAACAGCCAGATTCAAACTTCTCTGTTCCTACGAGTTCTACCTAACTCTAGCAACACTAATGAATCTTCTCAACTGAGTTCCTAAGCGAACAACAATCACTAAATAAGTAACTCAAACCTTACACCAAATCGCAGTTCCCTTGCTCCTGGGAACTCGGCTTCACCGTCGTCGAGATCAGACACTCGCCGCCGGGGACTTCTCTTCTTCTTTTCTCTTTCTTCTGTTGTGGGTATTTGTGGGTTCTGGGAGAAGTGCTCAATCCGAGCACTATTCATTTGGCTTTATACTCGAGTGAACTTGGGCTTCAATCGCATCTTTCATTTGTGTCTGAAATGCCCTTTGCTTGATTCCCAAGTTGTACTTTCTTCACATGTGACTTCGATTTGAACTAGGTCAACTTCTTGAGATGATCGGACCGTTGGATCAATCGTGACAGTCTGCTCCTCAGACTGTGCCTTCATCCTGTCCAAGACAGGATCCCGTGATATGCGTTGATCGGTCCTTGTCCTCACATGTGGGTTCCCATATCGTGGGAACTGTCCTCTGCTGAGTTGCTTTGAGAGAAATTCTTCATTGTGTAAGCCTGTGTTCTCTGGTCATTCCTGGGAGTTCTCATTTTATGGGAACTTTCCTCTTCAGAGTTCCATTGATGGGAACTCTTCATTGTGTGCTCATTCATGGAAGTTCTTTGCTAAACCTCTGTTCCTTAGAAATACTTGATCAAAGCACATTAGTTCCCTTATAGCGTTTGTCATTATCAAAACTCGGAGAACTGTATCGTTGATCCGATGTTTAGAACCAGAGGTCCCAACATCGTTCCAACAACATCGATGGGAGTTACTTTTTTGCATTTTCAACCCAAAGAAAAAAAAAATCGTGCATCTCCTTTTCGTTTTTCTAATGGTTTTTTAGGGAAAATCAATACACGAAGTTTAATTCACTAATAGATATTGAGTATCATCTGATAAAGTTTAAAATTATTTTGAGGATCCCTAAAGTCTTATCTTATAACAAGAACAACACCATATTATAAAGGTAAAAAAAAAAATAGTTATTGGGGTGAATTGATGTCCACACTCTCAATTTCCCTTATCTCCATATTCTGACAAATACACCCCATTTACAGCTAAAAGAAAGGCAGAAAGCAACCCACCAAGTCCAAATTTTTATTTAAAATTACCTTTTATAAAATAAATAAATAAAAAAGAGGAAAAAAACAAATCCTCTCTCATGTAATCATATACAATCTGATGATCATCAGACATAAAAACCTAAAAAACCCTTAAGCTTGGTTTCTCTATCACCTCACCCTCCCTTCTTATTCGCTATTACTACTAACACCGCGTTTATCTAATGGAATTCGAAGACGACGACGACCACGACGAGGAGGAGGAGGAGGACGACGACGATGGCGATGGAGAAGGAATCACCATCCCCCCTCCCGCGCACCCCACTCCCGCCACCGTCGCTGCCGGGACGAGCTCCAGTCTGGTGGTACCACCCCACACGGTCAGCGGCAGCAGCAGGTACAGGGAGTGCCAGAAGAACCACGCCGTGAGCATCGGCGGCCACGCGGTGGACGGCTGCGGGGAATTCATGCCGGCCGGGGAGGACGGAAGCCTCGACGCCCTCAAGTGCGCCGCCTGTGGCTGCCACAGGAACTTCCACCGCAAGGAGACCGACTCCTCCTCCGCCGCGCCCTCCCCGGAGCTGACGGGGGCCGCCGCCTCCTCGTCGGCCGCCGCCGCCGCCGCCGCTGCACTTTACCCGCCGCAGTTCCCGCCGTACTACCGGACACCTCCTCCGCCGCCGGGGTACCTCCACCACCACCAGCAGCAGCAGCAGCCCCGGCCCCTGGCGCTGCCGTCGACGGCGCATGAGATGGAGGAGCTCTCGAACCCGAGCAGCAGCGGCGGCGGGGGCGTAGGGAGCGGCGGGGGCAAGAAGAGGCACCGGACGAAGTTCACGGCGGAGCAGAAGGAGAGGATGGTGGAGTTTGCGGAGAGGATAGGGTGGCGGATACAGAAGCAGGACGAGGCGGCGGTGGAGCAGTTCTGCCGGGAGCTCCACGTCAGCCGCCAGGTGCTCAAGGTTTGGCTCCACAACAACAAGCACACCCTTGGTAGAAAGCCCTAGCCACCACGTACCCCCGACCGCCCGCCCGCCCGCCCACCCACTTTTCTTTCATTTTTATTTTTTATCCCATGATCGAGTTGAGTTTTTTTTTTTTTTAAATTTTAATATTGAGCGAGCGAGCGAGCTAGCTAGCTGATTTGTAGCTACGACTACTTGTTGAAATGTTGAATTCATTTCTCCCTCTCCCTCTCTCTCTCTCTCTAGTATGTACCTCTTCCCCAGTTTGTTTGTGTTAAATTAGTTTGGAGCTAGATAGGTCTTCATTTGCCTGGGTAGAATATGGCAATTTTAATTCAGGCCGGATTGATGGATAATGCTTGTATTCTGTACTACTTTATTAATTAAATTGGAATTTGATCTTAATTAATTAGAGCCGGCCAGCACTCTGCGCCCTAATCATCCCCCTCTAGCGTGTTGTTTTTGTTCTTGTTCTGGTGAGGCTGATCGTCTTGGGAATGTGTATATTACAACGTTTTTTGTCCTTAACTAGATTTTGTTACCACATGCATGCATACCGCACTAAGATATACATACAACCGTTTATAATTGATGGTGGTATGTGTTTGTTAGTGTTGTAGTATTAGTTTCAACATTTGACATCTTATAATCAAAACTAAAGATCCAAATTGGATATATGACATCAATGACCCAAAACACGACAAAATCACCCATTAACTCCTCTCTTTTTTTCTTTTTTTTAAGAACACTGCCCATAAGAGTTGAATCGAATACCTCTTTTTGTTGAACACTGCCTATGAGAGTCAAACCGAAAACACCAATAACTCTTCGTTTGGTTGAACATACATGGAAAACTAAACCTTTGGGAACTTAATTACTCTTTAGGATTTGAAATTTTCTCAAAATTAGAAAATCACTAGTATAAGTACTAGTACCCTATACATGTTTAATTAAATATAAATTAATTTATTTTTGTTTAATTTTATTATGTGAATATGGACAGAAATTTTCGGCTGTTTTAATGTGAGATTTAATATTTTATTTTTTTATTTACTAAAAATATGAATTAGTTTCTACGTACCAAAACAAGGATGAATGAGATAGCTTACATAAATTTTTCGTCTTTGATAATATGAGATTTGAATATATATTAATTAAGAAAATGTGTAAATAATCAAGGATGAATGAGATTAGAATGAATCCAAGATTTACTTATTATTTTTTAATAAAATTATATAAAAATAACTAGATATAAATATCTTTTTTAATAATTAGTATTGAATTAATTTTTTAGAGTGTTGATGATATCATATTATGTAAGCGAATTGAATATGAAGGTGATATATAGACTATAAATAAACGTCGGGTTAATGTATCAAAAAAAATTCTTCTTTAGTATATGGATAGATAGATAGATAGATAGAGATATAGAAGGCTCTAAATTGTTGTAGTTTGTATTAACATGGAAAATGGGCTTTATCATTCAAAACATACCTTAACTAGATATGTTTACGTAAGTAATGTGATTTGTAGTGATTTAGGAATTAGATCTTCTGAAAAATAAATTATAATGTCCAAAATTTTATATGAAGCAAACACATGCATATCATCTGTTAGAAAAGTTTAGGCTTCTTTTTTTCATCAACACCGAACACTAAGTTCTAGTATTTAGACAAACGTGGTGAGCATGCAAATTAATGCGCGTCACTCAATCTGCTACAGTTCAACATTTTCCCTGATCTCCAGATCAAAGTTGCACCCACCCTACAACTAATTAAAACGCTAACAAAGATGTAATTTTACATCATTCTCTTAATTTATTAGCTAGCGCTTAAATTAATAATTAATCATATTAGGGGCTATGAATTTTGCTTTGAATTAGGTACGTCATCTTCGTTCTGTTGTTCTGGGGGCGCCAGAAAGATTTTCTGAAGGTAGTTGAATTAATTTACTGAATTTGGGAGGCTGAATTTATTTTCTTCAAAACTAATTATTTCAGTGTCCATTAATGAAAATTCAGTCATCTAGCAGGCAGGTAACCTCATTCATTCATTTCTGAATCACTGATGACATGCATGTGGAGTACTTTTTTTTTTTTTTTTTTACCTGTGACTTCTGAATCGTCTGAATCCCTTTTCAGCCTTTTGTTTTGATTTTTGATGCCTACCCATCTTTACTCTTTACTAGCTAGCGCCTAGCGCCATGGGAATCCCATAATTCAACAAATATTTCTTGTCTTTAAGTGTTTGAATCCAGTTCAGACAAATCATTTCAGACTTCTGAGCCATTACTTGATTAGGAATTGGTTGTTTTTGAGTCCGTATTGATATGTGTAAACTTGGAGGTATTTGTGTGTATGTTATAAGGTGTTAGGTTTTGAGCTATACTTCGAAGTTCAACTTGCTTTGGGCTGGCAATTAATGTGACTTGGAATTAACTTCATGTTTTAAAATTTATGCAATTCAAGTTATATGAAGTTTGAACGCTCATAATTATTTGCAAAGGGCCACAAAAATCGGCCCTGCTAAAAGTACAAGTGCACATTTAGTAAAACCATAAGTGAACATTTTAACTAGATGTACATGCATATATAAACGTGCACATTTGGATGCTAAACTGTGTAATTAATCGTATATATTTGTATGCACGAAGTACAAGTGCACATGTTTGTTTAAAAGTGTGCATTTTGTATGCTAAAGTGTCCGATTAATATTGTGTATATATATATATATATATTAACAATGAAAGTGCACATTTTATCTAGAAGTACATATTTAGCATGCCATTTGAATCTTCAAAAAACATATGAAAAAACTTCACGTTATTTACAATTTTGTCAATCCTTCTCATTTTTCCATTTTAGGGTTTAGTTTTTATGATTTTACATCTAACGTGAATTAAATTTTTTTTTCAACTTTCCTAGAACATCAACTGTTCTCTACAAAACCTATAATGATGCTAGGTGTGAGATTGATTCCTTGAGACAAATTTTTTATGAACTGACCTTATTGCTCTAGAGCAAAAACGGGACAATTTGCTTAAGACATGCCAAATGAGTGTGGAGCGAAACTAGAGGAGATAAAAGCCAAATTAGAGAGCCCCTTTTTGTGCCTATGATGAAAAACAAAATAGTGCGACTGTCAACTTTGTTACCTCTAAGTAGGGTTGTTTAACGGGCGGGTCGGCCTATAACCCGGCCTAACTCGCCCACAATTTTACAAGTTATGGGTAAGTTTTTTTAAATTATGTGTTTATGTCCACCGATAATATTTAAAAAAATTAAAACAAAATGTTAATTTTGTAGTTAATGAAAGGAAGAAATAGAATTTTACGAGTCAAACGGGTTGAAATGGGTCAAAACAGGTCGAAAAGGGTTAAATGGGTTAATTTTACGGGTTGAAAAGGGTGACCCACTCAAATGGCTCGACCCATGACCCTACCCGCAAACACGTAACCCATAAAATGGGTTGTCGGTCGGGTCACGGGCTGACTTTATTTTTTTTACAAGTCGTCGAGTCTACCCGTAACCCATAAGACGAATTTCGGATCAGTTCGATCTGTTGGACAACCCTATCCCTAGGTATGGGTTAAGGTTTGTAAGAACCTAAGAAAGAACTTATTGAACAAGATATACATATAAAGAATTAAGGACATGAAACTATATATAAAATGCTAGGGATATAAATGCCCATTTGAAAGAATGATCAACGATTCTTCAGTGTGTGGAAACTAGAATAAAGGAGTGCTACAATATCAAAACATGCTCATAAATTCTTATCAAACAATCCCTAGGAAACAATTCAAATTAAAAGACCTCAACTTAAAGCATGCTCATGAACGTAGAATTCAAAGACCTCATCCTAAGTACTATAAGGGTAAATACTTTAAAATTTGTTGGTATTTTGATAAGGGTGTTAACCTAATTAAAGATTGTGGGAAGAGGAAATCTTAAAAGAGATATCATCATAAGCAATGGAGCAAGAACCAATTAAGTAAAGAAATCATAATCAATACAAGAAAGGCTAAGCTGGTTTGGATTGTTACGCCTCTGAATGTTTTAGAGCCTCCGAATATGATCGTTAAGCCTTAAATGTACTTGTACATGATGAAGTGAGGTGAACAATCAATGGTAAATAAACAATGTTTGCTCATGCCAACAACAACAACCCTTGGTGGTGCAAACCTGTTTGGACTTGAAAGTACTCAGTGTGTCCGTCTAGAGTACAAACACTAGTTAATAAGCTATTATTCATGTCCTTTATGGTTCCAATATACGTTCTAAAAAAACCTCTTTGCTCGAGACACCTCTATAATAATTAACTCACTAGGCACTCTATCATAGGCGTTCGCCAGGCCTATGAAGACCATATACATATTCTTCTTCCTTTCCCTATACAACTCTATCAAACATCTCATCAAGTGGATATCCTCTGTGTTTGATCTACCTAGCATAAAGCCAAATTGGTTCTAAAACATGTAAATAAGCCTTTACAATCTCAAATCTTATACCAAATCGAATCCCTAAACCCCAAATATTATATACTAAACCCTAAAAAATAAATTCAAATCCTAAACCCCAAATCATATATCCTAAACATCAAATTTAAATCCTAACCCCATATCATATACCTATATCCTAAACCCCTAATACTAATCCTAAACCTTAAACACCTAAATATTAAACCTTAAGTTGGCTACAAACTATATTAATTGAATGTATGCATTATAATTAGGGGTGGCAAATTCTGATCCGACCCGAAATAACCAACCGAACAACCCAATTCGAGAATCGACCGCTATACAAAAAAATTACAAAATGAAATCTGAAACCGACCCGATCTGACCGATTCTAACCCGGACCCGAAAGCAACCCGTTTAAAAAGCAACCCGAAACCGATTATATCCGAAAAGACCAATCTGATATATACCCGAATTTGAGAAACCCGAACTCGATTGTACCCGAACCGGTTGTACCCGAAAACCGAAACAAGTCGAACCCGATTACACCTGAAACAACCCGAACCCGATTTTACCCGAGACCTGGAATAAAAATTTATTTATGATTAAGGTATAAGATCATGTAAATATAAGAAATTAGATAATTATTTGGATATTGGATTGAAATCATTTTAATATCTTATTTGTTATTAATATATAAGATCATATGAATATAAGAGATCGTATTAGTTATGAAATAGTCTTAGTTCTCGCACCTTGTATTAAATTCTATAAAATTATTATATTATGTATTTGTACTTGTTAAATTTTGATCAAACTGATGATATAAGCAAGAATATTTTAGAAAAACTATACATATCTTATCTAAAAAATCTATTTCTAAAAATAATCATTAAAAATTGATATAGGAAAAGATATTTTAAGAATTATATATATCTTATCTAAAAAAGAATCCATCCAAAAATAAAACTAATATATTATTTTTTCAATATATATAAATATAAATAATTAAAAATAATTCGATTAAATTTCAATAGATCGGATTGATTTAAAAAAGATGAATGATATATTTTAATATGGAATCGTTTTATCTATTATTTTAACCTCCTCTTTAGTATATAGTAATGATTGAAATCATTTTAATGACTTTAGAACTACTTACCATAGTATCATTTACAGGGGCGGAGCTATATTGGGACGGGTTGGGGCCATGGCCCCCCAATCCAATTTTTTTCTTTGTACATATGTTCCTCTTGTCAATAGCTTTGATTTGATATATTTTAAGCTCCATTATGACTCAATTAGGCATTGCAATTTGTGGGTCTTCTGATGATAATCCTGCCAAAGGTATTAATCAAATCTGTTTCTCTTTAGTTGCCTCATCTTGCAGCCACATATGCTGTTGTTAACCAACTCTATTATATCAAATTTGTTGTACTTTCAATTTCCTAATCTTAGGGAGGAGGATGGTGCAATAATGTTACAACTTACAACTTCAACCAGCCATAACCAAGCTAATTTGACCCAACTTTGTGTTTTTAAAAAAAAGGGTAAGATATATGCTTAACAAGTTAATAAAGGTCTGCTTTAGATTCATAGAGCAGTTGTAAGGCTTGGATTATACAATGGAAAGCCTGATATTTGTTGTTGTAGCACTCATTGACATTAGTTAATGAAAATGTTCTCTATGCTTATGCGTATTTCTTTTATGAAATTGGCAGGTTTGTGGAAGGTTTTTATTATAAGACCACACCACTCAAATGGATAGCATCAGTTCTGAGAAACTAAGATTGGAACTCATCCTCAACGACGAAGAAGAGGTTAAGGGTGATGGATCCGTAGTGAGTTTCAAGTGAGCTTTTAAGAGTTGTCAAGCTCTTGAATAAGGAATCTTTTAGGCATGTATTGCAAGTTGATCTGTGCTGCAGATAACCTTCATCGATCTCATTGTTAGAATTGAAACTTCTATGGCTTGAAGAGGAGCCTCAATGTAAATTATTCCCCGTCCTTCTTCAAGCCTCAATGTAAATTATTTCCCGTCCGAAGGACGGGGTGCTTGTCTAGTATACTAAATAGATAACATGTCTATATAATTTTTTATGTATATAATTTTCTATGTATGGATTATGTATTAGATTACTACAATAGATAACATATTTATATAATTTTTATATACATAAATTCCTATGAGATGATATTTTCCATATTAATTTAATATTTTTATCTCTTAACAAGATTTAGGTTCTTAATATATATATATATATATATATATATATATATATATATATATATATACTAGTTTTACCCGTCGTACCATGTATGACTATAATTCGATATTTTGTAGACATTATAAATATGATATTAATAAATAAATAAAAATATAATATAAACTTTAATATAAATAATTTATTAACCGTAGAATTTTTAATCAAATATTATATTCTTCATATTTTATTACTTTTCATGTACGTAAATTTAGAGTGTATCAAATATTTCAATATATCTATTAAATATTTTATTATCTATTTTTATTAATTTTAAAAATTATAATTAAAAAAGAATTTATTAGAAAGAATTTATAATAATAGAAATAAAAATTATTTTTTTAAATATGAGGTGGGGCCAGAATCATTCTGGTGGGCCGGTGGCTCGAAAAGGTACAACTTTAATATATAGTTATAGATAGATTTTATCTTTTGCCACATAAGTAAATTAAATAAAAGGAATTTAATTGTGAGAACTGAGAAGTAAAATCATTCAATGTTAAATTTAAAAAAAATTCTCTCTTTAATAAAGAAAGATATTCAACATGGACACGTGAATTTTTTTAAGAAAATCTTATCTTTAAAACAAAAGCATTCAATGAGAATTAACGTGGTGGCTCGAAAACGGTCAGCTTTTATAATATATATTGATTTTTTATCTTTTAACAAGGCTTGAACTTCAAGTATAAAATCTATATCTGATATAATTTTAAATAATAAATTTTGTTATATTGATATATTTTTATTTTGATAAAAAGATATAATTTTACGTTGATGACTAAGATTATATGTAAATGTCAAAAAAATCGAATTTTAATTTAAATTGATAAAAATAGATTTTCTTTATCTTTTTATGCGTTTATATTAAAGATTTTTTCTTAAATCAAAGTTTGATGAAAAAAAATATAAAAAAATTGACAAATCTTGATGAATACTTGCTTAAATTGAATTTTGATAAAAATTTACATTACATTTTTCTTAATTTCCTTTTTATTTTATTTATGTAAATATAGAATATATTTTTTATCTAGCCCCACCTTACATTTAAATTTTTTTATCTCTATGTTTTTTTGTAATTTAATATGGATGATAGGTTGATTAATACATTGAATTTTGTAAATTTTCATATACATTAATTTCCTTTATATTTTATTTCTTCGTTATGTAAATTTAGTATGGAAAACAACTTTATAGATGGATTGAATTTTGTAAAATAATACATAGATAATTTTCTCTATATTTTATCTCTTAAATCGAGGACAATGTTCTCTTATATGCTAATCTTTATATTGTATTTTTCATATTTACAAACATTCTTATTATTATAAATTAAAAGATAAGAACTCTAATATATAATTTTAATAAATTAACTTAAAAACATATTTTAATAAATTATATTATGCTTTGTAGATACCCTATCCTAATTATTATTATCTTTATGAAAAACAAGTATTTTATACATATTAGTGTCTAAAAAATAAGAAAATACTATTTAAAAATATTCAATAAAAAGTGAAATTAATATTTTAATAATTTCAATCTAAATTTGGACAAAATCAACACAAATAATGAAAAAATATTTAAAAATATATTCAATTAAAATATGGAGTACAATCTAAAAAAAATAATTTGTCTATTGCATAATTTATTATGATATTATATAAATATATTTAGTATTTTAAATTAATATTGTAAAATTGTATAGTTTTACGATATTACACATTTGTGTCCAATTTTTCCAAACCAACGCATATTTAATGAGATGGGCAAATGGATATATCCGATCCGATCCGATATACCGGATATCCGATCCGTTAATTGCCGGATTTCCTGTAAGAAGTATCCATTTGAAACGGGTATCCAATATTTCAACTATATTTTATTTAGGCCCAATTAATATGCATGGTTGACGGATATCTGAACCGAAATCCACCGACCCGGTTAAATTTTAAGAGAGTTTACATCGTCGAAGAGAATTGAAATTCTGATGTGTTGAAATTTTACAAAACACTCATTAAAACATCTATGCTACTTAAGTATTAATGTACATTTTCGAAAAATATATATACTACCAGATATACCGGATATCCGGTTATTTCAAAATCCCGATCCGTATCAAGTCTGATTGTTAGGAAAAAAATTCCCGGATAGGATCTGATATGGATAGAAAATTTTATAATCCATTCGGATACAGATTTTATCGGATCGAATAGACCGGATCGACATATCAGATCAACGAATTGGGTATTTTTACTCGCACCTAATATTCATCCTTATTCGTGCCCAACGTTCAGTCTCGTGCGGCTTCGCCAAATTGAGTTTTTTCGACCTTTGAACTAATCGAGCATTTGATCCATGAATATGAATGACTTATTGACTCGAGTTTTTCAATCTTTGAACTCATATTACATAGTTTTTTTAAAACGGGAACTAATATATAATTATCCTCTTCTTATTGATTAAATTCCCTTTACAAAATTTAAAAAAAAATGATTGCTCGTTGATAAAAATTAGAAATAAAAATGTATGAAAATCAAGATATATATAGTAAATAAAATCAAATGGAAATTTAAAAGCCTTTGGACGTTTGGTTCGTCGCAAGGGCGGAGGGAGAGGGGGGCGAGTGGGGTCTGTAGCCCCCACTCAATTTTTTGAATTTTTTTTGAAAATATATAAAAAATTAGGTTATTTAATAAAAACTAGTCTACTTTAACTACAAAAGAACTAGGTTGATTTTTTATTTTTATGAAAAATACAAAATAAGTGTTCTCAAATACAACATTTTTTATATAGGAAAAATATAAAATGTTCTACATTGTTCTAAAAATTTCCGCTTAGTTTCGTCTAGGTCTTGCTTAGCCGTTGAAAGGTCCTATCCAACATAGTCTTCCAGCCCATTTAGAAGACCACCTAGTCCGTCTAGGCGCCCGTTTAGGCCACCTAAGCGGTTCATCTTCGCCTAGGGACCGCTTAGTATTCTTTAGAACACTATCTGTGTAAAATAAATTATACAAAAAAAATTATGTATTTTTTCAATTTTTTTGATGTAGTCAAGAATTTGACCCAGAGAAATTTAGCCCCTTGTGGTTCGGATTCCTCGCTACGCCCCTAGTTCGGTGGTTGGGTCTTTCAGGTAGTACTCCAAGGTCACCATTTCGAATCTCTTGGGCGACAGTTTGCCCTTTACTCTTTAGAATTAATCGGTTAGTAACCAGTTTTCATCCCTAATGAATGCTCTAGGCGAGCCCAAATAGTACTTGTAGTGACTCTAATTATTATCTTATAAAAAAATGGAAATATAAAACCTCAGTCATAAAATCATATGTCCTGGTTTCAAATCCTTAGTTTTTAATTTTAATATAAAGTATTGTTTGGTTTTTTTAATGAGTTTTTAAGTTTAATTGAGTTTGGAAATAGGTTGTATAAATAGGTATAGATTATAATTTGTTTTGTGGGCATGGAATGGGGGCGTGTGGGTAGGAATGAGACACATCACATACATGTTGGAGAAAGCTTACTTCACGATCATAGCTGTCTACGGAAAGTCTACCCCCAAATCTTTCCACAAAATATATTTGAATTGACGCATCCATTTCAATTTCCCTCCAACATGTTTTGCTTTACATACATGTTCCTTTGAGATATATATAGATACATGTGGACTCTGTTCAAACTCAATAAGAATTCTAATCTTGATAAATTTAGATATTAAATATTAATTTTGATTTTTTTTTAAAATAGTTCATTAATTCTAATTTAGGAAATAATTTTAAAATAGCTTTTAAAATTATTATTAGGAAAATTCTGAGTGATACCCCCGAGTTTCTTACTTTTCGGATGGTATCCAAAAAAAAAAGTTATTCCGGAAATTACCCTGAACTTTGTTAATAGTTCGGTCCGTACCCCTTTATACTTATTTACTCTACTTTTCATTAACTCCGTTAGTTTTTTAGTTTTTCTTAAAAAAATACTCCATTTAAGTAGAAAAAAGAAAGAAAAACAAGTTTCCCTTTACATGAAAAATTAGGGTTAGACGTTCGCCCTTTTTGGGATAAATTTTGAAAGTTTAATCTAGATTAAGCAATTTAATCTTGGTCATCTCCTATAGAAGCTCCACTAGTAGTAGTTCATTTGCAAAAGTCAAGCACTCAAACCGGTGCAAACTCGTTCGGTGACTCGTTCTGGGTTGCCTTGGCTTCAAATATTCAAAACTGGCTTCAAAATAAGACAGTTCAATTTCTCAGAATAAAGATTATTTGGTTTTGAGTTATGAGTTATGATACCAATGGACTCTTCCAAAGGTCAAATATGGTGTATTGCTGGATTTGCCGATGACTTCTTTAATTTTTCATTTTTCATGAGCCAAAATTTGGAAATCAGTTTAAAGATTTTCAATTCCCAAATTATTTCGAAAATTGGAAAATTAAGTAGTAATTTACTAATTTGTTGGTTTTATATATTTAATGCAACAAAGTGAATGACCAAAAAGAATGCACATGGGCATCTCCAAATAACTCCACCAGCTGTTCATTTGAACTTGTCAAACCAGTAAAGACACGAACAAAGATTGATATTCGTAGTGGAACGTGTTTATTTTCACTGAAATATTTTTCCTTTAAAAAAAAAAAGAGTAAAAACTAACGGGGTTGATAGAAAGAGAGTTAAATCAGTATAAAGGGGTACGGGAGGAACTTTTAACAAAGTTTAGGGGTATTCTTCGAAATAACTTTTTTTTCAGGGTACCATTCGAAAAAGCAAAAAATTCGAGAGTAGTATCTAATATTTCTCTTATTATTATTATTATGTGAAGATGGACAAATATTATTCCAAAACTAGTATTTCTCTGTCTCGAAATGTTTTGGTGGTTTTTGTTGCCTGCAAATGGCAGCCTTATTTTGAAAAAAAAAGAAAGAAAGACAGTAATGGCCTGTCAACGTAATCCACCAACAAAACAAAAGTATTTTGGAATGTCCTTTTCAAATCTCGTCCGTGGGCCCATGGAGAATAGATCCAATGTTTTTGAAAAAGACATAAAATTAACATTATACAATCGCCAGGCCCATTTCATTCATATTCAATCACTCTAAATTGGGCAGATTCGAGTGCCATTCCTACAGCGGATCTCTCTCTAGATATCTATGGATACTAGAGAGATGTGAAAGTAATAGCCCAATATAGATATAAATGGAGCGGTCCATGATTTTGGGCCGGATACATCAAGCCCAATACAATACTAGATCTCCTTTAACTTCAAACTACAAAAATGTTACTTGTGAAATGTGAATAAACTAATAAATCCTTCACGTCTATATATATACTGAGAACTAATTGTCCCCGTCGTGCCCACCACGCCTATGACTTGATATTTTTTTAGATATAATATAAGAAAATATTAATAAAAAATGTGAATTGGTGATTTATATAAATTGTAAAAAAAACATGATTCTAAATTAAAGATTTTGATAGAGAAAATGAAAATAATGGGACATTTAATATGGATTAGCAAATAAAATTGACTTGGAATGTAAGTATATTATCAAAAAACATTACCAGAAAATTACAATTGTAATTGGCTAGATTTATATGTAAATTATCAAAAAAATCAAAATTGAAAATTCAAAGATATATCATAATTGAAATTTAAAGATTTGGCAAAAAAAAGATTCGATCCTATCTAAATATCATAATGGGAAAAAAATATAGGTTAACAAAATTTTTTGACTTGATTTGTACATAGAGAATTGCGATCAGATGGGAGATATTGCTACAGTGTTTTATGCGGGCATTTATGAGCCGTTCGATCTCTTGTTTTAATGGCCAAGATTGCTTACACGTGTTTAAGTGATTTTTTTATAAAATGAAGACACGGAGGGTTATTTTCGTCCTTTCCCCATTAAATTAGAACATATGTTGCAGGGGTTTTCTTCAACCTAGCATCGTGGGTTTTCATTCGCATATTTCGATCGATTCCTCTCCATGCTTGTTGCATCTTGCTTCTTCTGATTTGTTTAGCTTCTTTTGTTGATTCTGACCTCAATTTATATTCTCTCTTCATAGAAATTGTTATAGATCTATTTTCTATGGTTCCAAGTTCACAATTGGGTTTTTTTTTCAAAATATGGAGATTGGTACTTCGGTTGCACACTTTTGTGTATTTTGGACCGATTTTTGTTGATTATAATCAAACCTCTGAAGATTGTGTATGTTTTGCTT
Organism: Fallopia convolvulus; assembly: GCA_964016875.1. Classification (NCBI taxonomy): domain Eukaryota; kingdom Viridiplantae; phylum Streptophyta; class Magnoliopsida; order Caryophyllales; family Polygonaceae; genus Fallopia; species Fallopia convolvulus. The sequence continues at coordinate 30,798,765 of OZ024726.1, read as the reverse complement.
TACATTTTCAAGTTTTTGATTGAAAACAAAGGCTAATGTCCAATGCTCATCTAACCGCCCACCATGTGTTCGACAAAATGCCCAAATGGTCAACTTAGTGTTTAGAGCACTTTTTTTTTACCAATTGGTCATAAATAATGAACCTAACATACCAAATCATTAAGTCATACCATTTATTAACTAGAATGCATGACACACGTAACAAGTTCTGTGAATTTAATTTCATGAACCATATTGATAAATGTTATGAACCTAATCATATAAAGACATGAACCCACAAAATACGATTTATGTGCTAGATTACATGTCAAAAATAACAAGTATTATGAATTAAATTTCATGAATCTTAATGAAAATTGTTATGAACTTAACCATATAATGACTTGAACCAACATAATATCATTTACGAAAACATGACACAAATAACAAGTATTGTAAATTAAATTTTCATGAACCTTATTGGCAATTGTTATGAACTTGACCGTCTAAAGCCATGAACCACTAGTCCAACTTTTATGATCTAAAAATCGTAAGATGAAATATTATAAACTTATACTTATAAAAAAAACATGAACTAAAAGAACAAAAGTCATGAACCAAAACAACTAGTCTAATTTAAAAAACATGAGCTATAAGACAAACTATTAAGAATTAAAAGTCATGAACCATAATAAATAAAATTTATGAACTATATGTACCGCTATCGTTAGAGTTTTTGTGACGAAGGAGAATTTGAAATATTGCTTAATTATGGGTTGAGATGAAGAGGTATTTTGTTCTTATAGATGTTATGACTTATAATATTGTAATTGTGTATTGATGAACCCATATATATAATTACGGTGTCATGCTTTTTGTTGTGTACTTAAGATTTATTCTTTGTGTAATGATTGTGAAAAATCATTTTAAAGTCTTTTAACCAAAAAAGGAGAGTAATGTGTGTCATTGCATATGATTTGGATTCGAAACCTACACAAGAAACCACAGAATAAAACCACTTTCATGAATCTAAAGTCATGACACTAACTATTACGTGCAATAAATTCATGAACCGTAAGATTACTTATTATGAACCTTAACATTTAAATTTATGAACCCACAGAATACCATTTATGAACTAGAATACACCACATAAAAAACAAGTGTTAAATTTCATGAACCTTTATGACATTTGTTATGAACCTAACCGTATAAAGGCATGAACCAACAAAATACCATTTATGAATAAATGACACAAAATGACAAGTATTGTGAATTAAATTTAATGAACCTTTTTGATAATGGTTATGAACCTAACCATATAAGGACATGAACCAATAGGCCAACTTTTATAAACTAAAAGTCATGAACCGTGAAATGAAATATTATGAACTTGTGTTTGTAAAAGCATGAACCAAATGACTAAATATCATGAACCAAAAGATTTGAACCAGATTAACAACTAATAAGACTTAAAAGACATCACTTTTAAGATAAACTATCATGAACCTAAGGATATAAAAACATGAACAAAAAAAGAATTACCATGAACCAAAAGACATAAACCGTACAAAGAGTTAGCCTATATGGGATTTGAACCCACATCTATGTGCGTCTGCACATTGCTCTACCATTTGAGCTAATAGGCTACCAAATAACATGAACATTTTTAAAAGTTGATATCCAAACATTTAAACTCAAACAAAATCACCAACATATGTAATGAATATGATGTTTTATTATAGCGATATCTTTGTACCAAGGGCAAGCAACAACATACAGAATTTGCATCATTAGGCACACCACCAAATCCTTTGAATCATGTGGTTGAGGCGATATCAAATATTTATTTGGACAAATGCACATCAAAATGAGAACTTCATCTCAAACAAGACAAACAACATGGCAAAAATCATCAACTCGCAATCAAAAACTGAGTTGCATATTAACTCATCAACTTACAAGAGTAAATTCATAAGACAACTGATAACCTAAAAATGAAGAATTATAATCGATGGAGAGTTAGTAACAAAAAATAAAAAGTCTTTTTTCCTAATCATAGTTGCACTATGGAGTTGAGAGGAGAAGTTATACTCACTTATGGGTGACATGGTTATATCGAGTATATATAAGCTTGGTATATATCAAGCATGCATAAATAAGTTATGTAATGCCATATATAGGTTTGGACCAAGAGACATGAACCATAATCACGCAGTGAATCAAAATAACATTTATCATGAACCAAATGTCATGAGATAATAACTACCATGAACAAAAAAACCAATGAACCGTAATAGTGCTTACTACGAACCTCATCATAAAAAGATGTGAACCAACAGAATAATCAATACATTTTTTACTACAACCATCTGAACAATCAATACAACGATCAATCACCAGATTTTCTTCTCATGTTGTAATTCAATAGATACACATTTCTTAGACTCAAAACATTCAACAACCAACAGTACAACAACAATTTTGATTCAATAATAGATCTAGAAATCCATATTTTAAAAATACATTACAAAGATCAGAATTAGAAGCATCTTAAGGTGGAATGAAGATGAAGAAAAAGATTAAAATGTATCAAGAAAGATGCAAAGACCGAATCTAAACCATTCAAAAAAGAAAGTATCATTTACCTCATGAAGAATGAAAGAGACGCCAAGAGGAGCCGACCCTAGCCTCGTACTCGTTGTTTGATGGGAGAAATGGAGCGAAGGAGAAGAGCCAGAAAGGAATTGAGGCTGGAGAGAAATAGCGGCGAAGAAACGACTGTAGAAGAAGTCATTGATAACCTAGAAACATTGTAAGCGTTGATTTTGGGACTAGATTTGTTGGTAAGGGTAGTTTCGTCTCTGAATAGAAAAATTAGGTTATTTACCCGTGTTGCCACTATAAATGAACCGCCTCTTTTTTTTCCTATTTTCCACTAAACCCATATTGTCTAATCTCGATCGTTCATTTGTTTAATCTAACGCTCCAGATCTGCTCGCATATTTCACTGTATGAAAATTGTACACCCGAGCGTGACTCTGTACATAGATTGTAAAATTGTAACTCGTTTTTCTATATATTTATTATGATTATTTTTTTTAATACCGTAGATATTGGAAAAGTCAAAACAATGATAAGGTTGTTGAAATATGTTAAGATTTCTAGACATATCTATTCTAATTCTTTTTTTAGAATATATGTTAAAAGTTGTATTTTCTGTTCAGTTTATTCGTTATGTACATATGGTCATATGGATCAATTACAATTTATCATTATTTTTTTAATTTAAAAATATTATAGGATAAGATCTCGGTCTATATTTATGTGAGTTTGTTTAGATTATAAGATATGTTAAAATCTTATCCTATAAAATACATAATAAATATTTTTATGTCAATTTCATGGAATTTAATTTTAACGAACCAGTTATTATTTTGCTAGAAAAATAGGTTAACTGTTAATTTTGTTGTTCAATATATTCGTTATGTACGTACATATATGATCATATCATATATATAGATCAGAACATTATTGGAGATTTTTTGGTATATATTCGGTATATTATATCATATATTTTTTTGGTATATGGATCATATCATATATTTGTTATGTTATGTACGTACATAAATATATTCGGCATATATTTATGGGAGATTTTTTGGTAGATTATATTGAAGAATTGTTAGGATCATAAACATATGGTAAAAAATATTTTTACATGTAAATTTCTCAAAATATGTAACTAAATTTCCAAAAAAATATTATTGTAATCCAATATAAAAAAATTAGAAAATTGATTGAGATTTGTAGATTACGTGGCAATATGATGTGTACATAACATATAAGTGACATGAAAAAAATTTGACATGTGGACTATGACATGAAATATTTATAAAGAAGTCTAAATTATAAGAAAATGACATGTGTAAACTGAGGTGGCTTAATATGGGATCGACATGTGGCGAAATCCTAGGTGGCGTAATGAGAAGACTCCAAACCTTATTACTTTTATATATATAGTAGATTGAAAACAACTCACTGAAAATATCATCAGTGGGATGTGCGTTTGTATCCAAATTATACAAGGGTGTGACTTATTCAATATTAAATTTTTCGCATTTTTCAAAATTCGCATGATTTGCTAAAATGCTCTCTTTTGAACTCTCGTTTGCCGCCTAGGGTTTCTTCGCCGTTTTGGGCGGTTCTAGCAGCGCCGCCTCATGGCGACGTCGGACGCCGTCGCTAAGCCTCCCCCATCACCACCAAATAACCCACCAACATCTCCAAATGACACCCCCATACCACCACAGATTCAATCCGGTTCAGCAATGGAGGTGGATACCCCTTCCACGGAACTTCCTGGACCACCTTCAAGTCACTCTCAAAGTCCTGCTGTACAAGTTCAATCCCAGCAACAAATGACTGTCTCCTTTCGCGATAAGGTTGTTGGCTCATCCAGTAACAAGGACACAATGGAATCTCTTTTTTCCGCCTTGGAAGAACGTTCGGAGCTTTACGACACTGATGATGATGAAGTGCCGGAGTTTGATGATCCCGCGTGCCCAACAATCACGCTGTCAAAGCAAGAAAAGTGTGAACTTAGGAAGCCATGGGCACACACGCTCATTATCAATATGTTCGACAAGGGCCCAGGCTATGTGCAACTGAAAAAGAAATGAGAACAAAAATGGGCCTTAAAGGGAGGGTTGACGCTTGTCGACATAGGAAATGCTCATTATGTAGCCAAATTCACGAACATGGAGGATTTAAACCACGTCCTTACCTAAGGCCCATGGATGATCGGGGATAACTATCTTCTAATCAGAAGGTGGGTTCCAAATTTTGATCCTTACGAGGATAAGGCCAAGATCTTGACTGCTTGGATAAGGATCCCGGGCTTTAGCATGGAATATTTCAACGCAAAATTTTTAAGCCGAATTGGGAATACGGTGGGCAGAGTTATAAGAGTGGACAAGACAACGATCACTGCAGACAGAGGAAAATTCGTCCGATTAGGGGTTGAAATTGATTTGGATCACGCTCTCCTTTCCAAGTTTCGTTTCAGGGGAAGAATGTGGTCAATTCAGTATGAAGGGATACGCTCCTTGTGCTATGAATGTGGTGTTATTGGCCACACGAAGGATTCATGCCCTATGCTAAAACCGAGTGAACCAGAGCCAATAGAAGAACAAGAAAGTGAGGAATGAATTTTCCTCCAATATGCCTGAGGTTTCGACCAACGAGCAATTTGGACCTTGGATGCATGTGAAGAAACCTGCATGACGCCCAAAAACCCAAGGAAGACCTGCCGCCCAAGGTGGCAGTACGCCGACAGAATATTCTAAGCCACAAACTCAGGCCGGGACGAGCTCTGGCTCGCGATTTGCTAATCTTCAATATGCTGACGATGAAGCTGGCCCAAGCCATAGGCATAATCAACAAGTACTCGATCACCAAAAGCAGTCTACTGAGTTAGACAAGGGCAAATCCGTCATGCAGCAAACTAGCTCAAGGGGAAACCCTACACCTCAAACCTTTGGGACCGAGAATACTAGAATTGTGATCTAAGAAGCCGCCGCATCGGCTGCAAAAGTCAATCCCCAAGATCTTGGTGCTCGTATTATGGAAGGAATTAATGCTAGGACCACGCAATCTAATCTTCGAACCAACCGTAATTCGAAGAAAAAGGAAGCTAAAGATTCTATGCTATCTTCCACGATAAAACCTCCAAAAAAACAATCCTCTATAACCATAATATCGGCCAAAGATACGGAAGTTAAAAAAGCCCAGTTGATTGCTGCTAGCGTGATCAACAAGCAAGCCGCCTCTAATCCTAAAAGCACTCCCCTTCCACAAACCGACTCTCCACCTCCGACCCTTCCCACGACTCAACAACATCTTCCACCACACCCTCTAGCCATCGCGGATGGATCACAACCACCAGATCCCGATCCTGAATGTAGATACCACACTGGTCCTCAAGAATTCAAGCACGATGGTCTCAAACCTCCCGATGAATCCCAAACTCATGATGCTTCCGCGTCTAGCAAACCGCATGATAATGGAATTCCTTCCAATGCAAACGAAGACTCAACCGGTACTGTGTCGGGTCTCAATGCCTCCACAACTCAGTAATGCGATGCTTTGCATCGCAAGAGCGGCTGTTGCCTTTGCAGTCCGTGCTAATGTGGTAGATGCCCCGATTTTTGGGAACCTCATCAACTCCTTCATGTCTATGAATATTCTCAGCTTACTATTATGGAATGTTCGTGGTGCGGGAAGTGCGAATTTTATGGCTTCTATCCGGGAACTAATAAGGATTCATAATCCTTCAATCTTTGCTCTGTTTGAACCAAGAATAAGTGGAGTACGTGCAGACAATGTATGTCGACAATTGGGTTTCGATGGTGTTCTGCGTGTAGATGCGGTTGGTTTCTCTGGAGGTATATGGCTTATTTGGAGGACAGCTGACATTCTTCTTATTCCCCTGTCTCTGAACCCACAACATATTACAGTTGAAGTGGTACGAAGAAATGAAGAACCTTGGATGCTTACTGCTGTGTATGCGTCTCCAGATCGTAATGACAGAGTACAGTTATGGGACAATCTTGCTATTATGGCTCGTACAAATAATTGGTCGTGCTTATTTCGGGTGACTTCAATGCTACTTTTAATTCTAACGAACGGTCTAGTTCTTCTGTTGGCTCCAATAGGGCCTCTACTGCCTTTGCTGAATGGTCTGAAGAGTTACAGTTGATAGATCTTGGCTTTGAAGGGCCTCGCTTTACTTGGTCAACAGGCAATTCTCTGACCACTTTTAAAGCGTCTCGTCTCGATCGAGTGCTCTGTAATGATGCTTGGCGCTTACGCTTCCCAGAAGCGGCGATCAGACACTTGATCACAACTCATTCCGATCATCTTCCATTACTTCTTAATACTAATTTGACCGAGCCGACTCAAAGAGCTAACCGACCGTACAGATTTCAAGCTGCGTGGCTGGGGCATGATAATTTTGAGCCGTTTCTTCGTGAAAATTGGAGTGATAATGGCAGCTTATCTGGTTCACTGAAACAACTTTCAGCTTCTCTGGTACGGTGGAATAGAGATGTTTTTGGCAATATATTTTTCAAAAAACGAAAGTTATTGGCAAGGCTTGAAGGGGTTCGGCGTGCCATGGGGAATCGTGTTTCATCAGGTTTAATTTGGAGAGAACAGGAGATTTGGAAAGAGTTAGAGCAAGTTCTTCAACAAGAACAAATGCTCTGGTTTCAGAAATCACGATCTTCTTTCTTGATTGAAGGGTACAGAAATACGAAATTCTATCACCTCTCTACCGTTATCCGACGCAAGGCAAATAAAGTTACAACCTTGCAAGATAACAACGGCTCTTGGATCACGGATGACAACATCATTAAGTCCATGGTTCTTTCTTATTTCTCGGATTTATTTTCCGATGATTCCATGGATTCAGATTATTGGGCAATGCGTCCTCCGATCCACTTTCCTGTTCTTGAGGAGGCTTTATTGCAGAATCTTAATAAACCTTTTACAGCACATGAAGTCTGGGAAGCTATTCAGATGATGGCTCCGTTTAAAGCCCCGGGACCGGATGGTTTCCCCGCTGTTTTTTATCAACGAAATTGGTCGATTGTGGGTTCCAAAATCACTGAGAATGTTCTGTCTATGTTGAATATTGGTGTTATTGAATCAGAGATTTGCAATGCTTTGATGCAACTAATCCGGAAAGTGACTTCGCCATCCTCAGCTGCTCAATTCAGGCCTATATCCCTTCTAAATGTGACTTTTAAACTAGTCACTAAAATGATAGTTAACCGTCTAAAGCCAGTTCTTCCTCTCCTTGTATCACCCGCTCAAGCAAGCTTCATCCCGGGTCGACAAATTAACGACAATGTTGTTGTTGTTCATGAGGTACTACACTCGTTTGGTTCAACTACGAATCGAACAAAACTGATGATGATTAAAGTCGATCTCGCGAAAGCCTATGATTGTGTTAAATGGAGCTTTCTTCGGCTAATTCTGAATCGGGCAAGACTTCCTCCCCACTTGATCAATATTATTCTTCAGTGTCAAACACTTGGATCAACCGAGCTTCTATGGAACGACCAGGGGGATGGATCATTCAAACCTTCAAGAGGCATCCGTCAAGGTGATCCGCTCTCTCCGTATCTTTTTGTGCTTTGTATGGAGTACCTATATCATATGATTCAAGATTTGGTGAGCTCTGGGATTTGGAATCCGAATTATGAAGGTGGCGTGTGTCTCTTGCATCTTTTTTTCGCGGATGATCTTATTCTCTTTGCGGAAGCTACAATCCACCAGATTTCGATTATCAAGGGTTTCTTAGATAATTTTTGCCTTTACTCGGGGGAAAAAGTGAATTATAGTAAGAGCACAGTCATGTTCTCTCGAGCTGTTGATCAAGAAGAACGTGAAGCTCTCAGTAGAAGATTATCTATGCCAACTACGGACGATCTGGTTCTTATCTTGGTGTTCCAATGATATGTGATCGTATGACTGCTGACCGCTATGATTTCTTGCTGGATAAAGTAGCAGCTTGGCTCAGCTCTTGGCAGGCTAAGTACCACTCTGATGCGGGCAGAGTGACTCTAGCAAATGCAATCCACTATATTGCCTAAATCGGTTTGTGATTCACTTGATCAATCTATACGGAATTTTGTTTGGGGTTCTACGAATGAGAAACGCAAGATTCATTTGCTCGGTTGGGATAAAATTGCTCAACCTAAGAAGATGGGCGGTTTAGGACTCAAGTCTATGCGGGCCTCTAATTCAGCATTACTAGCAAAATTAGACTGGCGCCTGATCAACGAACCGGAATCGATTTGGAGTCGGGTTATTAGGGGCAAGTATTGCAATAATAGATTAGATGTTGACATGTTTTAGCCCAGGAGATGTGCTTCTTATATGTGGAAGGGTCTTGTTCATGGGGCAACTATCCTCTTCTGGAAGCACGCTTGGCTAATCGATAAACCGCTCCTGCAGGTTGCTACTTCTGTTATTCCAAATCAAGATCTCAACAGGGTTGTTGCTGCATATTATAGTTCGACTGGTTGGAACTGGCACCAGCTCTTGCATTTGCTACCGCCTGACATCCTGCAACGGTTGTCCACAGTTTCTTAATCAACAAATGTCCATGATGATGATAAAGTTTATTGGCGGGTTGCTTCCTCAGGTAACTTTAGCACGAAATCAGCCTATGCGCTTATTCAAGATAACGCTACTCAGCATGATCATCCTATTTGGAGGAAAATTTGGAAAGTAGATGCACAACATCGGGCTCGCCACTTTTGCTATCTTGTGGCTCACAATTCAATTTTATGTAATGAAAATAGAGTCCGAAGACACATGGGTTCTTCAGCTGCTTGTCCGAGGTGTGGTTCAACCGAGTCTTTGCTACACCTGCTTTGTGATTGCCCACACATTCAGCTGGTGTGGTTGGCTCTCAGGCAATGGTCTCTCAAATACCTTTTTCATTGAACAAGATTGTCGAGAGTGGCTCCTCTCAAACATTCACAAGCTGGATCTTTGGAGTTCAACATTTGTTACAATGATTTGGCTCACCTGGAAAACTCGCAATTTGCTGGTGTTTGAGGCTAAAGATGAAGTCAACAGACTGAGTTTGAAGGTCACAAGAACAGTGGAAGCTTATCAATCTGCTAAGAAGGAGGTTCGACATGATCAGCCACAACCAAGGCCGCTGCGAATGGCCACTAATTGGGAACCTCCCCAAGCGGAATGGATAACGCTCAATACAGATGCAATTTCCAAAGGTAACCCGGAAATTTCTGGCGGGGGAGGTATTTTTCGAGACCACAAGGGCCAGTTTATACAAGCATATTCTTTTAAATTTGGCATTGCTGATTCTCTGAAAGCTGAACTCAAAGCAATACACCAAGGTTTGCTTATTGCTAAGAGGATGGCTTTTCCACGTGTGGTTGTTCAATCGGACTCGATTCAGGCAGTTACATTGTTGTCACAGAATGTTCTTCATCCGCATAAGGAATACTACATGCTTGCAGAATGTTGAAAGCTCATCCAAGCCAACTCGTGGAGTATCAAGCTAGTACACATTTCTAGAGACGCAAACAAAGTGGCGGATACACTCGCAAATTTTTCTTTACATTTAAATGCCCCTTTAGTTGAGTTTTTTCATGTTCATGATTGCTTTGCTGATGTTTTGGCTCTTGATGTAATCCCCACTATGGGGAACTTTTCTATTAACTAAGCAATAAAATCTCCCGCAGGAGCTCTAGCTCTGTTTCCTGACCAAAAAAAATTATACAAGGGTAGTAAAATGGGTTTATAATGAATGCTAGAGGTCATTATCATTCATGTTCATTCTCACATGTTCAAATTATGGCGGAAAGCGAAGAAGCTTCATTTTCATTAATTTTCATGGGTAAGTTTATTTGTGGCCACTAAAATTGAAAAATGATAAGAATTAAAAACACCATGAGCAGATAGCTTGACAGAAATCAAGGGCATCCAATACTTTCGATATGCTACATTTTAGTAGTTAATTTGCATTTCCTTGACTAGTTTACCCACCGATATACAAAGCTGTTTTTGCAATGTAAATCAAATTAGGGTTATTTATCAAAAATCAACTTTTAAATTTGGTCCAAGAACGTCTTCATAGAGCGTTTTCTTCTGAACATTGGCTTCATAGGTTCTCAAATGCTCTTGTTTCTAATTTGGGACATTGGGGTTCTGACAATTGGCCTCTTTCCATTGTTTTAGATCATGCATCTAAAGTCAAAAGTTTGAATAGAGGTTAATGGGCCGAATATTGGGCAAGTATTTGGTCTCACCAAAACTCCTTAGGTTAAATTAGTAACGGGCTTGGCCCAAGAAACGAGCTCACAAGGGAAAAGAAAGATATTTGGTTAATTAACAAGGAACTGGCCCGATTAGAGATAATGGTCCCTTAAAATGGAATACACAACAAAGCAAAGCGGAAAAATTATTATCGGATTTTCCAGGAAAACCCGGGTACTACATATACCCCGCCTTAAATAAAGTTTCATCTCGAAACTTAGGAAAGAACAAAACGGTTAAGGAATGCTAGAGGTATTTCGAGGCTTTACACCAAGTTGGTTAGGTTTGAACTTCCCAGTGTTATTTTTTCATGGAAACTAAATCTAGTAAGAATTATATGCTTGCCCTTGCTCAGAAATTAGGGTTTGATGGCTCTTCTGCTATCAACAGCCTTGGTAGAGGTGGCAGTCTAGCTCTTTTTTAGTCTAATAATGTACAATTATCTATTACTTCTAGTATCGGTCATCATATTAATGTCAGTTTTTGAAGCCTAGTGGGTCTCTCGATTGGAGAATTACCTTTTTTAAGGCTGGCCTGAGGCTCATAACAAGCATCTTTCTCGGAGTTTGTTATCTTTCTTGGCCCTTGAAGAGGGTTATGATTCTGATTGGGTTTTTGTTGGTGATTTCACCAAACACTTTACGCATCCGATAAACATGGTGGTGCTTCTTCTACTTTGTCTTCTATGATTGCCTTCCAATCGACTTTAGAGATATGTGGTGTTGAGTCGGTGTTAGGAACTCCCATTCATTAACAATGGAACAACGCCCTTAGTTTTGATAATGACAAACACCATGGGAACTAACACCTATTTCCAAGTATTTCAGTATAACATGTTGTGTGTCGCAAAACAAAACATAGAACAACAAGTTCCCAAAGCATGGGAACTAATGCAACGACGAAAGAAAGCGACGAACCTTAGAAGTGAACAAGAGTTCCCACGTGATGGGAACACAGTGAACCAAAGTTCCCACACGAGGGGAACTAGATAAGAAGAACAGGAATCCCTCGAAGTCAAGAAGAGTTTCGAAGAAAAGGGAACCGAGAAGATGAGAGTTCCCTCTGGATGAGAACTGGCGCATGCATGAAAGCGAGATCTCAACGCATTTTTAGGGATCTTATTTATGCTAGACAAAAGGGTGTCTCAGACTTCAGAGCTGCAACAGGATGAAGACAACCATCCAACGGTCCGATGTGATTCAAGAGTTGACAATTCAAATTCAAATCAAAGTTACATGTCAACCTTAAGGATCAGACTTGGAGAGCAAGGAAAAAAGGGTATTTAGGATAAATATCTCAAATGGATAAGGTTTTCTCATCACGCCTATTTAAACCTTTCAACAGTGACCTTTCTGCTCACTTTTCACAAATCTCAAATTCCAAACACAAAGAGAAAAGAGCTAGAGAGCTACTCAAGTGAAGACCATCAAGTTGGTGAAAAGTCCCCAACGGCGAGCTAATCTCGACGATAGTAAAAGAAGGAAGAAGGAGTTCCTAGGTCTAGGGGAACTCTGGTGAAGAGATAGAAGAACGGAGAGGTTTGAGTTTTCTTTTGCTTTGATTGTGAGCGTTCGCTGGGTTAAGGTTGTGAGTGTTGCCTAGGGAGGGAGTCCTTGTATATGAACAGAGAAGTTTGTATTCAGCCTTGTAATCTTAAGGGAACTATGCAATAAAGAAAAGAGAATTCATTCAAAAATCCTCCAAGCGGAGGTAGAGGTTTACTCACGCGATTAGTTGATCGCCGTGGGGTTCCTCTCTAATGGAATTGTGACTATTGTTTTATTTACCTACATGTATTATTTATTCCGCTGCGTGTGGGAATAGTCCGACATAATTCCCATAACCGTTTACGATTGACCTTCGATCCAACATGTGGTTTGTCTCAACTTTGTTCGTTTGGGCGCCTTACCTTTACTTGGACAAATGGTAGGAATGTAGGCTCTTGATTTGGTCCAAGAACGTCTTGATAGAGCGTTTTCTTCTGAACATTGGCTTCTTAGGTTCTCAAATGCTCTTGTTTCTAATTTGGGGTATTGGGGTTTTAACAATTCGCCTCTTTCTATTGTTTTGGATCATGCATCTAAAGTTAAAATTTTAAATAGAGGTTAATGGGCCGAAAATTGGGCAAGTATTTTGTCCCGCCAAACTCCTTAGTTTAAATTAGTAACGGGTTTGGCCCAAAAAACGAGCTCACAAGGGAAAGGAAAGAAAATGGTCCCCTAAAATGGAATACCCAACAAAGAAAAGTGGAAAAATTATTATCGGATTTTCTAGGAAAACCCAGGTACTACATATACCCCACCTTCAATAATGTTTCGTATCGAAACTTAGGAAAGAAAGGAATGCTAGAGGCATTTCGAGGCTTTACACCAAGTTGGTTAGTTCTGAACTTCCCAGCGTTATTTTTCTTATGGAAACTAAACCTAGTAAGAATTATATGCTTGCCCTTGCTCAGAAATTGGGGTTTGATGGCACTTTTGCTATCAACAACCATGGTAAAGGTGGCAGTGTGGCTATTTTTTGGTCTAGTAATGTAAAATTTTCTATTACTTCTAGTACAGGTCATCATATTAATGTCAGTTTTTGAAGCCTAGTGGGTGTCTCAATTGGAGAATTACCTATTTTATGGCTAGCCTAAGGCTCATAACAAGCATCTTTCTCGGAGTTTATCTTTCCTGACCCTTAAAGAGGGTTCTTATTCTGATTGGCTTTGTGTTGGTGATTTCAACCAAACTCTTTACGCATCTGATAAACATGGTGGTGCTTCTTCTACTTTGTCTTCTATGATTGCCTTCTAGTCGGCTTTGGAGATTTATGGTTTGTCTTAACTTTACTTGGACAAATGGCAGGAAGGTACGGTCTTGATTTGGACCAATACGTCTAGGTAGAGCGTTTTCTTCTGAACATTGGCTTCTTAGGTTCTCAAATGCTCTTGTTTCTAATTTGGGGTAATGGGGTTTTGACAATTTGCCTCTTTCTGTTGTTTTTGATCATGCATATAAAGTCAAAAATTTGAATAGAGGTTATAGGCCCTTTATATTCGAAGCTATGTGGATTGATGCCCCTGGTTTCAATCATCTTATTAAACATGTTTAGAATTCTGGTGCTAATTTTTCCTTTTGTAATAAGTTGATTAGTATCAAACATGCTTTATAATTGTGGAATAAGTATGATTTTGGTACTATGGACTGGAAGCTTAAAATTCTCCAACAAAAAATCTCATATTGTCTTACCACTAATATTTCTAATGTTGATTCTGATATGCCTTGTCATTTACGTGTTCAAGAAGAGGAGTTGCTTGGTCTCCAAGAAATCATGTGGCATCAACGCTCTTGTGCTGATGAGCTTATGTGGGGTGATAAAAATAACAAGTACTTTCATTCAAAAGCCAGTAATAGGAAAAAGAGAAATGTTGTTAAACATCTTATTAATGATGATGGTTCCTTGATTGTTTCTTATGTTGATATGGAACACGTAGCTCTTTCCTACTTTAAGAATATTTTCTCTTATGATGCTCTGAATGTTCCTTCTGAGTTGTTATCTGGTATCTCTAAGAGGATCTCTAATGAAGAGAATGATTTTTATTGCCCCTTTCACTGATTTGGAAGTTATTTCTGCTTTGTCTCATATCCATCCTTCCAAGTCTCTTGGGCCCGATGGGATGCCAATGTTTTTTTATAAAAACTATTAGAGTAATGTTGGTAAGGATGTTTTACAATCTGTTTGGGTATTTTAAAAGGTGCCCATATGCCTCCTCAGTTGAAATGCACTTTCCTTTCTTTGATTCCAAAAGTTGAATTCTGAGTGTGACAAATTTACGATGGATTAGCTTATGCAAGGTTGTTTATAAGCTCATTTCCAAATGCATTACTAATAGGATGAAGTCTCTGCTAGACAATTTGACTAACAAAAATATGAGTGCCTTTATCTCTGGTCGTTCCATTACAGATAATGTCGTTGTTGCTTTATGCCCTTAAAATTGGACATGTCAAAGGCCTTTGATAGGGTTGAGTGGTTTTTTTTTAAAGGTGTCATGCTTCACATGGGGTTTCATTCCAAATGGGGTTGATCTTGTTCTTAAATGTGTCTCCACCTTCTCCTTTTCTACTCTTCTCAATGGTTTCCTTTTTGCCTCGTTTGTTCCTCAACGTTGACTTAGACAAAGGGACCCCATGTCTCCTTTTCGTTTCCTATTTGTTATGGAAGGATTATCTTGTTTGTTTAGAGTGTTTCTAGATCAAACGAGGCCATTCTAGTGGGGCTCTCAAGAACAAAAAAAGATCCATTGGTCTAAATGGCCTTTGTTGTGTGTTTACAAAGATTCGAGGGGTATGGGCTTTAGACATTTTGAAGCTTTTAACTTGTCTTTACTTGCCAAACAGGTATGGGGGTTCTTAATTATTCCAAATTCCTTAGCTGGAAAAATCTTAAAAGCTCGATATTTTCCTAACTCGAATATCTTGAATGCCTCTTTGGGTTCCAATCCTAGCTATGTTTGGAGGAGCACCCATCAAGCTATTTAGGTCGTTTGTTATGGCTTCTATTAGGAGATTGGTAACGAGGTTAGTATTAATTTCTAGAAGAATCTTTGGCTTCCTCGACCTCTTTCATTTTCTTCTATTTTCCCGCCTAATCTTCTTGAATCTCATCTGCATGTGGCTGATTTTATCGATTGGATTTCTGATGACTGAAAAAGGGACGAGCTAAATTCTAGGTTACTTGATTGTGATCTTCACATCATTAATCAACTTCTTGTTGTCTCCCTCGATACTCTAGATGTTATGAGATTGTTTTTCACCCGTGATGGTATGTTTTCTGTCAAGCAAACCTATAAAGTTATCTTAAATGCTTTTCCTCCAAGTCAATGCTCTACTTCTGACTTGTCTGTTGCTACTTGTTGGAAAAACATTTGTAAACTTAATGTTATTCCAAAACATAAGAATCTCATTCGGAGATCTCTTTAAGGTTTTTTCCTTGTCTTGTTTTTCTCAAGAAGAGGAAACTACTTCATGTTGATATCTACTCCCTTTGTTTGGGGAGTTGTAGGAATGCTTGGGTGTTTGAAGAATCCAAGAGTCCATCTCAAGTGCTCCATTTTGTTTCCTCTGAGCTCTTGGGTTCTTCTTCTTCATATGCTCACCCTTTTCATAATGCCTCTCAAGCTTCTTCCCCTCCATGACTCTCTTTTGTTAGGCCTTGTAATGTTCAATTATTTTGTGATGCTAGTCAGCTCCCAGATGGTAAAGCTGCTTTTGGTTTTGTGCTTTTACGTTCTAAAGGATTTTTTATTATTCAAGGGAGTAAGACTTCAAAACCTAGTATGTTCATTGAGATTTTAGAGGCTAAGGCTATTATCTAGGGTTTGCAAACGGCTTTGGAGTACAATTTTGATTAGTTGGAAGTTTGGTATGATTATAACTTTGTAGTTGATGCTTCCTCTTCCACTATCTCCCCTCGTTCTTCTTCTGCTATGTTTTTCAGTATTATTCAACAAAGATATTAGGTTTTCAATCATGTAATCTTCAATTCCTACCTAAAAATAGGAAGTTGTCGGCGCATTCAGTGTGCCCGTTTTGGATTGTCCTTGCCTCTTAAGGCAATGGTTTACTTTAGTCATGTATCATAAATTTCATGTGTGTTGGCATCCTTATTTAACTCTCTAGCTACTTAATATATTTTTGGAGCTTTTATAAAAAAAAATTAATATGATCATGACTCTGATACCAGTTGTTGGGAAATTCACCCCCCGAAAATCTATTAGCCAAGATCAAATCATACTAGATTATTGAGAAACATAAAATTGACATACGACTTCGGGTTGGAGCTTGGTTGGCGCCGTTGACGGGTGTTCTTGTAAAGGTGGTTAGTGTAATGTAACACCGCCTCAATGTTAGTTCTCCTAGCAAAGTGCTACATACTCACAAGGGTTTTAAGGCGAGAATTCAAACCATTAATAAACATAGAGATCACATACACTTCGGGCAATTGAACCCCGGAACGAAACATGAGTGTGCACTGTTCACAACTCGTAGTATTCGTCGGGAGACCGGCTTCCTTAGAATGCGTCCTCTCCTCATAATCTTGAGGTACAAACCTATCTTGAAGCACTTCTTTGAGGGCACGCCATTTTCGAATGGGAAGCTCACCCATACGTTGTCTAGTCGCCTTGTGTTGCATCCACCAATTGTAGGGAAGGTCTGTGAAGTCAATGGTGGCAACGACGACTCGCCTCTCATCATCATAACCACAGTACTCAAAGATGGACTTCGTGTTGGCTATCCAATGAAGGTACGAATCATCTCCTAGAGTACCGAAGAAGGCTTGGATTGAAAGCTTGATGTCGTGGTGTTGCTCCCTCCCTTATTGACGCTCTTCATGGTAAATGGGTTGATGTTGCCAATGGAATGGGTCGAGCCCAAGAGGGTGGGTGATGGAACGGGCGTGTAGCTATAAGGATGGGTGCGATGTCGCTCATTGCCTACATTATTAGTGGATCTAGGCAACAGAATAAAATTAGGATAAGTAGCATGTAGAGCAACAAATTCATGACTTACCCCGGTGGATTGCACATGAGGTGGAATGAAGGGTGGCTCCGAATAAGTCCCGTAGGACACATGTGGAAAATGTGAAGTGGAGCCCTCTTCCAAATGATTGGCGCGACTCGTGGCATACAGGAACTCATGGTGGACGCCCTCCGAGGTCAAGGGATTGCCACAGTTGACACTTTTTGCAAAAGGTGATTAGGTCCTCTCTTCGGACCTTTGCATTCGAAGCTCTAAAGCTTCGAGTCTTGAAGTCACAAGATGAATGGAATCTCGAATGGATTAGTTGATGGATTGTATCGCAACCTCTAGAGATGCTTGAGTAAGAGGTGGGTTGGAATCTCGATGTTCATTCCCATCATGCTCAGAGAAAGCAATGATGAAGCAAGAAAAAGGAATGGAATGCAAGTTCAAGGTCAAGCAAGGAGTTGGGTATGACTAGGAAAGACACTAAGAATAATGTAAAGGGCTTATAGGACCAAGAAGGTACTAAGCATCAACTCATCCAGACAACAGTTCAAGCAAAAACAAGCCAAGCTCAGATTCTTTTCCTCACGAGGTCCGACTTCTTTTATGCCCGACCTCTTTCACTTTCGCCGAGTCTGAGTTTTTCTAGCCTCGGTTCTTTTTTTTCTAAGTCTGAGTTTTTCTTTTTACACCTCAAGGTTCTGATTTTTTATCAACAAACAAATACGAATCACAACAAATACTAGGCAAAGCAATGCCTTTTTCCAAGCTTAAGATGAAACGATGATTTTCCCGTATCCAAATCCAAGCCAATGCAAGTCAAAAGCAATGGAAATGTTCTTGAAAAAGAAATAGGGTCGTGGCTGAAAATAAGCTTTAGCAACCGAAAATTTCGCCACAACAAATGCAAGGCAAGGCTAGTTTTTGTGGGAAAATGAAGGGTTGTTTTTGAATTCAAAGGGTGGCGGGTTTGTGTGATGGAAAAGGACCTTTCAAGGTCTTCTTCTTCAACCTCAAGAAAAAAATGGAGGCTTAAAATTTCAGATAAGGGCACAACACACAAAGCACACACGACAACACATAATCTATGCAAAGACAACACAACTCGGCAAGGTAAAGGCAAGGGTGGCTCAACAAGAACTTGCAACCCTATATTGCTCAATCAAAGGTTAAAAGAAGGAGTACCTTGCATGGATCTGATACCACGTGATGAAGGATCTTGATGTAGCAACGGTGCAAGGCAATTCCGACGAAGACCCGAGCAAACTCCAAGAACAAGGGGCGGCTGACTCTTACTTTCTTCAAGGGTGATTTTTGGTGATGTTGGATGGGAATATTGGATGACGGTTGGTGATGAATTGGAAAATGAAAATCGAGTGTGGTGGCTGGATATGAACATACCCCCAAGAGGATGTGACTCACCTCTCGAAAACACAAACTAGGAGGTTCGTTTTAGGATATGACGCACCTAGTTGAATCTCCGGGTTTGGATTCGATATGACTCACGAATCCAAGGATCTAAACTGAAAATGAAAGCAAAAACAAGGGAAATTTCGATTGAAATGAAAGAGGAGACAAGGGTTCAAGGTTTCATGTTCATTCTTGTCTGAGGAAGCAACATAGGCATCCAACAAGACTAATACCTAGCCAAAAGGGACGCCTCCCACAAGACAACCCAAACTATGAAAAAGTGACAAAAATATCCAAGAGAAAATTACATAAAAGGCCCAAACTTTGAGCTAAGCACAAATACTGCTCATGGCGCCGACGGTGAAACCAACAAGACACTCCATGCCTCACAAGTGTCTTCGGTTGGTGCTCCAAGGGTCATTAGGCATCTATGGAGCTCCTTTTGCAATGATTGAGCTCTAGTATGGGTGATTTGACCCAAAAATGGTGAAGCGTCGGTCTTTGAACTTGGCACCCTGCCGGGATCATCAAGGAGGGGCTTCCGGTGCTTGGTCGAGTCTTGACACTTTCCATGGGCGTTCTCGGTGTCATTGGTCTTTATTTGAGGAATAAAAGAGCCTCCCAAAGTATGGTCCGAGGGAACTTGAGAGGTTCCCAACGGACTTGGATTCCTACTCGACGCGTCAAAGCAAGGCGCCGGCGCGCCCATGGCTGGGTCATGCTTCTCATCCCCATGCTCTTGCTCTTCTTCCCCATGCTCTTACTCTTATTTGTGTCCTTGTCCTTGATGTGGTAGAATCACACCACAAGGGAGATTCATCAAAATCATTTCATTTTGATAAAGAGTGTTTTGGTAAAATTAGGTTATTGTTTAAGGGTTTAAACTTTAGGGTAGGGTTTTATGCACACATTAAAGAAGTTTGCACTTCCTTAATGCATTTTTAAGGTTAAAAAACCTAACTCTCCATATACATTATGGAAGTACATGCTTCCTAGAAACGTACACTTCCAAAAGGCATGTTGTTGACCTTCGTGTGTTTACAAAAGCACAAATGGAAACGTTTATAGGACCATAGAATTGCTCATTTATGGATGAGAGATTATGTTTTTAGTATAGCACAATCATTTCTTTTGCTTCAGTGATGTCAATTTTTGAGCCATAGACTTATCCAACTTCTTAGAGTGATCCAAGCGGGCAAGAAGACTTGAGAAAAGAGCTTGATGCACTAGAAGCAAAAAAGACTTAGATTTTAATTGATCTTCCTCCTAGGAAACATGCATTTAAGTCCAAATGGGTGTATAAGATTAAGTATAAGAGCGATGGCTCCATTGAATGGTTCAAAACTCGATTAGTTGTTGAGGGATTTAGCCAAAAACTTGGGAAAAACTATAAACATACCTTTTCCCTAGTAGCGAGGCTTCCAAATTTTCGAATCTTCATTGCTTTGACTACTAAAAACCATACTTTATTTCAAATGGATGTGAACAATGCGTTTTTGCATGGGTTCACGTCCATTTGAAATAAAGGCCGGTTTTTAGACGTGAACATACTTTTTTTCCCTGTAGCCAAGCTTCCAACTGTTTAGATCTTCATTGCTTTGACTACTTCTAAAAACTAGCCTTTATTTGAAATGGAGATGAATAATGCGTTTTTGCATGGATTGCTTAATGAAGAATTTAATATGGAACCTTGAAAAGGATATGATCAAGCTTCTAAGGGACACGTTTGTCAATTGCAATGTTCTTTATACGACTTAAAATAGGCAAGTCATCAATGGAATTTGAAACTTGCTTAATTTTTTATTTGATCGCGTTATGTTCAATTTAAAATGACTACTCCTTATTTATTATGGCAAGAGATCAGTTTTTTACTGTGTTACTTGTATACGTGGATGATATTTTGATTACAAGAAGTGATCATACTAAAATTCAGTCAGTTAAAGCAACGTTTGATGGTCGATTTACAATCAAATATTTTGGTTTTGCTCGGTATTTCTTGGGCATATAATTGTATTGGGATGCTACTAATGTTTATCTTACACAACGGAAGTATATCTTAGACATTTTAAAGGATATTTCTATGGAGAATGCCAAAGTTGCTACATTTCCTTTTCCTACTGGTGTCAAAATCAGCTCTAATGAAGGAGAATTTTGGTTGACGCAAAGCAACATCATACGCTTGTTGAGAGGCCTTTGTGCTTGTCTTTAACAAGACTTGATATTTCATACAATGTACAACAACTAAGCCAATTTGTTTATCAACCTAGAACACCTTATAGCATTACATGTTCTTTGGTATTACATTGCTCTAGTCCCCTAGGAATTTTCTATAAAATTCAACCTTCTTTCAAAGTGACTAGATTTTCTAATGCCAACTAGGGATCTTGTCTCATGACTAGACGTCCTCTCGTTGGGTATTGTGTTTTCCTTGGTCACGCTTTGGTCTTGTAGTAGGCAAAAAAGTAAACAACAGTCTCCCTGTCATCAATTGAAGCCAAATATCGAAGCATGTTTGAAACAACAACATATTAATAATAATAAAGGTTTTATATTATCTTGCTTTAGATAGAATTAGTCAAATATATGCTTTAATGAGAATGTCAATCACATAACCTATTCTAGGATAGTATCCCTTGATTGACTCTCTTTATACTCTTGCAATCGCCTATTTAAAGGCTCCTCTCCTATCAATTATATTACTTATCTTTTCACACAAATTATATTCATTCTATATGGTATCGGAGCATTTTGCCTAGCGGCATTTCGATCCTCAATTTTTTTTTCTCTCATGGCCGCCGATGTCCATAATCGGTTGCCAAGAATCACCACAAAATAACTTTCGCTGCTAAAAAAACCTATCTCCGACAAAACCGAGATTACCTTCGGGTGTCTCATACAAAACTGGGATAGCCTTCGGGCGTCTCATACAAAACTCGATAGCCTTCGGGCGTCTCATACAAAACCGGGATCGCTTTTGTGCGTCTCAGAAAAAACCAAGATTGGCCTCGTCCGACTCATACAAAACCAAGATCGACCTTGTCTGATCCAACAACACGAAATTTGGCCTTGTCCGGCTTCAAACAATCGTCTACAAGAATCTCTACTGAAGAACAAGTTAGTGATGTGCTAACAAAACCACTTCCCAAACCAAGATTGAACTACATTCTCTCCAAGCTTGGCTTATCAAGAAGGCTGTTAATCTTGCGGGGATATTAATAATAATAAAGGTTTTATATTATCTTGCTTTAGATAGAATTAGTCAAATATATGCTTTAATGAGAGTGTCAATCACATAACCTATTCTAGGATAGTATCTCTTGATTGACTGTCTTTATACTCGTAATCGCCTATTTAAAGGCTCCTCTCCTATCAATAATATTACTTATCTTTTCACACAAATTATATTCTTTCTATACATCAGAGTTATTGTTGGGTTGGTTATGTCCTTTGAGATTTTCTCATATTTGTTCCCTTACAATCACCATGTTTTCATGAATGCACCAATCATTTGGATATCGATTGTCATTTCACTAGGGACAAGGTTCATGAGGGATTTTTTACAAACTTCTTATATTCATTCTCGACCTCAACTTGCAGACTTAATGACAAAGGCATTGGGTGAATCCCATCACAATTTCCTCCTCTACAAGTTGGGTTTATAATCAATTCCAGCTCGACGGGGGTATTGAGGATGCTCACAGTTCTAATCACGTGACATTTCTCAATACCAAGCTGAAGCTACAGACTCTGGTGTGGAGGTTGTTGCCGAGATATCATATTTTAATTAGGTGCCATAACAAGTTAGTTATATCATTTGGTTAATTAAGCAAAAACTTGTGATACGGTACTATTAGTATTTTATTAATGTAATATTTTTAAATAGAGTTTTATAAACTCATTCATGGGTTTTCTTTACGGTTCTTTCCCATGTTGCCTTTATTGAACCGCTAGGGCAGTATTATAAATACCTTATATAGTATTTCCGAAAACAACAATCAATCAAGAAAGAAATATTGCTCTCTAGCCTCCATCATTTGTCTGTCGTCTCCTTCTTCCGTTGGCCAATTGGCCCTTCTTCCCTTCACCTTTATCTGTTATTTGATCCTACTTTACAGTGTTTTGGTACGGTAATCCTAGTATTATCGTATCATTTGGTGCTTTCATTCCTGAACTTTTCGACTTGAGGACAAGTCGATTGTCAACGGAGGAGAATTGCAATCTCTGTATGCTAATAATAACAGCGTCGTCTAATAGAGTTATTACTCGAGAATCGAATCGGCACTAATAGAGGTAATCCGGTGGAGAACCATACTCTGTATATCAAGATTCATGGGGAACTCTACCCAGTTTCTTGCTAGTTATTGGAGCAAATGTTTTCCGCGTTCGAGATTATAGAGGGCCTTGAGAAATTGAGCCTAGAAACAGGATTTCATTCAAACATTCGTTTCAAGAACAGAGAATCCGCCATGGAAGCTTTCAACTCTTTTAACAGAAGATGCATCTATGATGGATGTTGTCGAATGGAATTGTTCCTTGATGACCGAATCAACAACAAACTAAACGAGATGGCGACTCCTAGGGAAGATGCGAGTACACCCCCTCCATCTAGCGTCGCTTGCACACCCGTGCTCGTTGATCGCGCTACTCCCACACCCGCAGCCACCGCACCCGCACCCGCGACCGTCACCCCGCGTCCGCGGCCACCACACCCGCGTCCGCGGCCTGCCCGCGTCCGCCGCTTGCAGATTCAAACCCTAAAATTCTTGTCGTCAATTCGAAAAGGCAGGAGAATGAAGCTTCATAATCAAATATTAATTCCACTGAGGTACATATCGATTCATTTGATAATTCAGTTCGAATTGATGATTCAGTTGATGAATTCATAGAGTTCAGTTTGGGTGAGTTCAAGTTGAATTCGATTGCGTTTTTTGACATCTCAAAAATTTCGGTTGCACACACGGTGTTTGTTGAAATGTCTAGGCATGAAGTTCTTAAATTGGAACCACATTTGATTAGCCATGTTGTTAATCTATATACATACTAAAGAAGAAGCCTCATGACACATGTCATCCTTTGGTTTATTTCGTCGGTGTCAAGACGTGGTTAGTTTTGCACACGTGGCGCCACCTATTATCCAAATAGATTATTTTACGTAATTTCTTTTTACTGATATATATTGCATTTTTATTTATATTTTAATTACTCTTAACGAATTATTTTGTATTTATCCTTAAGTGCTTGATTATTCCTATCTAATTATTTTGTATTATCTTGAGTTCATTCTCATCTCATCCCTCCTTGATTAATTACACATTTTCTAAATTAATTATATATTCAAATCACATGACAAAAAAATTATATATGCTATAATTAAACTTTTTTGATCATTTATGTATATATTTTTAGTTTAAACATATATATACAAATTTTAAAAAATTGTTAAACTAATTCATTTCCTTTTAATAAAGGAGAAAATAAAATATTGTGTTTCAATAATTTTGTTCATATTCATATAAAAAATAAATTATTTGTGTTTAACCAAACCCGTACAGAGTACGGTACTTATGCTAGTTTCCATCGATAATTGATGTGATTGTAGACAAGCACAAATGGTGGGATGGAAATTTAGTTTTTGACCCAGGAATTCTAGGCATGTGCCTGTCAAAAAAGTCTTCAGTTGTTTCTGTCTGGTTTTCTAATGAAGATCTGTTTGGGCATGAGTTCTATTTGGGCATAACCGAGTGGTTGGATGGTGATGTTTGGATGGGTCGTAGTAATGGAAAATTTGACCCAAGAGTTCTCCAATTTGGAGGTTGTGTTTTGTTACTATGTGGTGAGTGTTTGCGTGTTAACAAATCCTTATTATCTGATTTGAAGATGTTGAAATACTCGTCAACAAATCCTTATTTTCTGATTTGAAGATGTTGAAATACTCGTCAGTTACACACGTCTTTGATCCAGGTGGCAAATTCAATGACCTAGTGTTGGTGTTGTCTAATTTTGTGAAGAAGAAAGTTGATTTTGTGCAGTTGTTAGCTCAAGTTGCTGATGGCTTCGACATTGATGTTTCTTGGGAACCGCTTGAGCAAATTCGTACATTTTTTCCTGATTCCCGACTTGAGTAGAAGTCGATTGTCAATGGGGGAGAATTGATATAGTACTATTAGTATTTTATTAATGTAATATTTTTAAATAGAGTTTTATAAATTCTTTTATAGATTTTCTTTACGGTCCTTCTTCCCTTCACCTTTATCAGTGTTTTGGTACGGTAGTCCTAATATTATCGTATCAAGTGTATCAGTGAGCAAGCAATTTTGTAAGTCAGAGTGAGTAATCTTGAATTCTATTCTTCTCTTGAAAGTGTTCTCATTTTGTAAGTCAGAGCAAGCAATGTTGTTGTTCTCATTAGTATCAATTTTCATCTTTGCAGCTTTGTGTAATCTTCGAATCAATCTGAAATTCTTCAAAGTCGTTGATAGATTTTGCTTTATAGTCGTAAGATTTAACATTGGGAAGAAGCCAAAGTCAAGTCATCATGGAAATATGAGAATAAGTCTCTTTACGCGTTCTCCACTGAAATACTGTAAAAAATCACGTTTGTAGTGCTTCCATGCCTTGAATTTCAAAACCCGAGTACTTAGTATAAAACCCAGAGTAACTAAATTTATTGATTCAGGGGTAACCGGAAAAAAAAAAATCACCTCGACCATAATTGGCTCAAGTTGCGGAATTATTTTAACGTGCCAGGTGGACGGATGCTATAATTAACTGGACACCTCCTCCAAGAGCTTGTACCTTCTCACCTTGTTCCTGAAAACGTGTCTTGGGACAGGTGTCACGCGCCCATTGGCTATCTCCTCCGACCTCGTCCTCCTTATCAGGCTCTCCTCCCTCATCCGGGCGGTGGGCGTCGGAGAGGGCCCCTCCGGCGACGGCCTCCGCTTCTTGATTGGGCTGGCTGGCTGCGAGGAGGACTTGCAGGCGACGCCGGCGATCTTGTGGTGGTGGTGATCGAAGGCGGGGGAGTACTTTTTCTTGGTGGATTTGGGTTCCTGATCGGCGGAGGAGTTGGAGGTGGTGGCGCCGTTTTCCTCTTTCTGGATCAAACACCAGTTGCATACTCTGTACGATTCCGCTTTCGGGTACAAATTGCTACAATACCTGTGTTCGTCGTGTACAATTTCTTCCAAAATTCAGCCGATTTCGTGGCTATCCATCTCCAAATTATTGTGTTTATGTTTGATAATAAGCGTAATCGATCAGGCGTCAATTATTTGGGGCTAATCGATCAGCCCGGATAATTATACCGAAAACTCTTCAAGCAACATGTTTCTAGTTAATCAAGAGATCGTAAATACATATCTTTGATCATAAATTAATTAATTACCTGTGCTGAGATCTGAATTGGCAAACTTTGCAGCGAAAGAGCTCATAGGAAAGACCGCTATCTCCACACATGCAGCACTCGAAGTTTGCTCCTTTGGTGCTCGTCATCATTTCCTTAATCAATCGATTTTATCAGCTCTTTGATTTGATTTAATTTGATTTGATTAGTATTCGATCGATCTCTTTAATTTCGGGGGGAGAGAGAGAGAGAGGTGGGTGGCGAAGGTTTGGTCGATCGTGTGCGCTCTGCAAACTGAAACCCCACACTGGTTACGCAAGTTTAACAAATCTGGTCCGTACCGTTTTTTTGGACCGGACCGATGGATATTCAGTACTTGGTCCAAAAAATTTTAAAAGTCGGTTTCCAGTATAATCCGGCCGATTTTTTTATTAATAATAAAATATTTTATACAAAGAAATATGTGTAATTAAATAATAAAACCTATTTTAAAAATATAAATTTCTTTTTATGTGATATAATATATATTTATTATAAAAATATAATTTAATTTTATTGGAAAAATTCTGACACAGTCCTATCTTAAACCGAAACCCACTCCTTGTACTTGTTGCAATTAACCACCCTTTATATTTTTTTCTACACTTAACCACCCCTTATTTGTAAATCTGTGCATTTAACCACCCATTTTGATGAAAAACGTTATTTTCTTCGTTAAGTAAAGTCAATTACAATTTTGCCCTTCTTTTTTAATTTTATTTACAATAAATAAAAGAATTTATGAACAAATTGAGCTTGGAATGTCATTATCATTAGATTTCGGCCTACATTTCAACCTTTTGAATCTCGAGCCGTTGTCCATCAACTTAGACAAGATCGACTCCAAGGGACGCTCAAAGTAGTCAGAATCAGATCCAAAACAATTGTTTTTGCATCGGCGAACTCGTGGTTCTTCTTCGCTATTGGATGGAGGGAAGGAATTATTACAGATGAAATTAGGCCAAGGTCGCAAAAATCGGCGTACGTATTGGAACTTGGAAGTGTCAATTATGGTTTTTCCTTTATTTATTTATTGTAAATAAATTTTTAAAAGAAAGGAAATAACGTAATTTACTTTACTTAACGGAAAAAATGACGTTTTTCGTTAAAATGGGTGGTTAAATGCACATAATTACAAATAAAAGGTGGTTAAGTGTAGAAAAAATTATAAAGGATGATTAATTACAACAAGTGACAAATAAAGGGTGGTTAAATGCAATTTCCCCCCAACTTTGTATATTCAAATTATACATGTAAGAGTTTAAGAAATATCATTTTCAGTATAACGTGTGTCAAAAGCCATATTAATGATTTATTTTATTGTAGTCCATTGAGGCAAAGCCATAAAATGTTTGTATTGATTATATTATTGTACGCATTGGGTGGTAGGGCCTCAAAAGATGACAATGTTTTCTTTTGTAAATTGTTTGAGGCGTCTTTAAGTTCTTGCCTTTCTTTTTGGCGTTTAAGATAAAAAAAATTGATATTCTTAAGTTTTTGGCATTTTCCTTTGACGCCCTTATTCGGTTTAAATTAGTTGATTTCAAGCTTATTATTATGTTGACCACCCTTAAATTAGTCGGATTTAACTCTTCAAACACTTAAATTCATAACCAAACTACATCAATTTGATTTTAAAACAATCCTCTATTTAAGGGGTTGTTTAAAAAATTGTTTACAAATTCAAATTGGAATGGTTAGGTTATAAATTTTGATGTTTTAATAGTCAAATCCTATTAATTTAAGGGTGAGGAAACCTTTGGTTAGCTTGATTTTAATTAATTTGAACCAGAGAGAGGCATCAAGGGGAAAAGCCAAAACCTCAAGGGTACCAAAAGGAATAAGTTTTTTTCTTGGACACCAAAAGAAAAAGGCAAAAACCTAAGGGCACCAAAAAGAATTTTTTTTATATAGTACTAGGCAAATATTAGATGACCAGTAAATTATAAGGCCAACCTATAGCATTTCTATGGATGATTTTCAAAAACTCTAAAACATAAGGACGCAAATTAGGCATCGCGTTCAAAGAATACATATAAGTAGACGACTTTAACAGAAAATTTTGAGCATTCTGACAAAGCTGATGGAGCTGATTAGTTGGGACATGTCTTTTTTCCAAAAAGTCTGTTGCAAAATTACATGCCATGTAGCAATGAAAAATTAACACATTTGGAATAGTAGCAATTAAATAAAATATATCGGAAATAATGGATTTTATTTCCCAATGAATTTTTCAAACTCTCTTAATAGAATTTATAACTGATAGATTATCACTTTCGATAATCACATTTTTCAAATTAGAAGAGACAACAAACTGAAGACCAAACAAAAGAGACGTCACGTCGGCCTGTAAAATACTCATGGAAGGAATCTCCTTCCTATCTAGTCCTAGAATTTTACTTTTGTGATCTCTTACAATAAAGCTTACAAACGTAGGAGAATTTTGTTTTTTAGACGCATCAAAGTTTAATTTGATCCATGAATCCTTAAGCTTAACCCAAGAAGCCCCAAATGACGTTTCCCTGTAGAAAAACGCAGAGGAGCCAACAAGAATAGCTAAAGACCATTGAAGATATTGAGTAAATGCAATATGAACATGAGAAGAGTTATTGATTAAATGAGAGGGTTGAAACTTAAAGAATTTCTATGACACCAAATAAACAACCAAAGGAAACAAAGAATTTCAGAGTTTGGATTAATGGCCAAGGACATCTTTATTTTATAAGAAAATTCATCGGACAAGTGGAACAAGAATGACAAATGAAGCCTATTTTCCAATCCAGTAATCGATTTTCGAGTATAGGGACATTGGAAAAAGAAATGATTTAGAGTTTCAACATCCAATTGACAAAGCGAACACCAATTAGGTACCGTATTATAAAATCTGTTTAAACGTTCAGTAGTTGGATGACAGTCAATACATGCCTTCCGAATAAAAGTTTTCTCACATACTATGACTTAAGAATTCGTTTTTATGTAGGAACCGTATATTAAATCAATAATTATTAAAAATTAAATAAGTGGTTGTACATCTCATGTTTTAAAAAATTAAAAAATATGAGGCGCACCACCTATCTCATTAATTGATATTATACATATATAGATATATACATATACTTTAATATTATAAAAGTGACACCTCACACATAAGGGACGACGAATAGCAAAACCCTATTAAAATTTATGTCCATAAAAATAAAATCATAGAAATCTCACCTATTCATAGTTTCATATTTACCATAGAAAAATTTACGGTACATATATCTCACATACTAATATAATTATATAATATTAAATTTTCTCACGTATTAATATAGTGTGTACACATTACATATTGTTAAAGAATCAAATATCTTGTACTAATGTATTATGTACAATTATTATTTAATTATTGTAAAAACTTAAAAAATTATGTAATATTAAAATTTATGAATTTATGTCCATAACGATTGAATAGTAGAGATTACGCTCTAATATGACTATATAATATTAAAATTTTGTTCATAAAGATAAATAGTATATGACTATATAATATTAAAATTTTGTTCATAATGATAAATAGTAGAGATATCATGTACTCATTTAGTGTGTAAGAAATTAAAGATCATCTACTAATATATTATGTGCAATTATTAATAACATTAGCAATGTTATTATATTATATATTTTTAAGGATTGTAAATACTAAAAATTATGAAGGGTAAAGGAGTAAATTGAAAAATTAAGAAGCTTATGTGGCATAGTTAAGAGATTGACAAATAGGATAGAGGGATTCGAGTTTAGTAATAGTATATAGATTGAAAAAAATATTTATAGAGTCAATATCCGCATAGACCCCTTTAGGAAGCAAAAAACTTTGCATCAAATAATTGACTTGACCTAGGAGATTAGCATGAATAAGGACAAGTCTACCAGCTTGAGAAATCGGGTTTGACTTCCATTCCGATAGTTGTTTTTTAAGACCACTCAAAGAGTCATTGAACATTGACTTTTTAACTCTTCCTTTCAAAATAGGAATTCCTAAATATTTTTTCAAAGTAGTAGTCATCTAAATTTGAAGACCACTTGTAAGAGATAAGACAATAGAATGCTCAATATTAGAAGAAACTTGAAACGTGCTTTTATGAAAATTAATAGACAGACCTAAAATCCGAGTGAATTTATCTAGAAGGGTCTTAATGAAGTTTATATTGGTAAGCTTTGCATCTGCAAAAATTAAAGTGTCATTCGCAAAACACAAAAAAGATACCAGTCCCATTTTTCACTATCTGGATCCCAACACGCCGATTTGGTTGTTGGGATTCAATCTGGAGAGAACGAGCAAGAAACTCCATTGCAATTACCAAAAGAAAGGGTGTAGTAGGGTCACCTTGCATAATACCACACGAAGGTTTAAACTCCAAGCTATGTTAATTATTTACTAAAACTGAAAGAGCAGAAATAGTAACACATCACCCAATTAACCCATTATGGCGTGAAGCCAAACCTAGTAAGAATAACACTTATAAAGTTCCAATCAAGTTTATCGTAAGCTTTTTCCATATCTAATTTAAGATCCATCCAATCCTTTTTCCTCTTGACTTTTTATGGAAAGAATGAAACACCTCATAAGCAATCAAGATATTATCTTGTATGACCCTTCCTTTGACAAAAGTGTCATGAAGAGGATGGATAATGTTTGGGAGAATACATGAAATCCTTTGAGAAAGAATTTTTGTTAGCGCTTTGTAAAGAGTATTGCACAAACTAATTGGTTTGAAATGGTTAATTGTCATCGACATTCTTTTTTAGGGATCAATGCTATAAATGATTTGTTTATATACTTCAACACGAAACCTAAGTGAAAGAACGCCGAAATTGTCAAAATTATTGATGACCTGATAGTATAGGCCAGAAGTGATGGAAAAACTTTGTATAGAAACCATCGGGACCAGGAGACTTGTATGAAGAAATATCAAACATTGCATTTTTTTATCTCCAAAGAAGATGGAGATTTACAAAGCAACTCATTTTCAACTGAAGAAATCATAGCAGGAATAATATTAAGATCAGAATAAAAACTAGAACAAGTTGTGTTTTGAATAAACCATTGCTCAAGTTCAAAAGAAATGGCTTTGGAAATTGATAAATGGTCTGTAAGGATTGTTCCCTCCTAAGAATGAAAAGAAAGAATATGTTGCTTGTACGAACGAATTTTACATATTGATTGAAAATATTTTGTGCTTTTTATCCATATTATGTAAATGGTTTACTTTTGCCCTTTGCTGCCAAAAGTCACGCTAAAACTGAAGGAGTGCATTATATTTTTTTAAATGTCTTTGAAGGGTTAAAATAATGGTTCTATTATTAGGCATTTGCAGTAAGTCATTATGTAAACACTAAATTTTTGTTTTTGCAATTTTTAACTTCACATAGTTGTTTTGAGTGTTACATTTAGACCAACTTTTGGAGGATTTTTTTAAGAAGAACAAGTTTTTGTTGAAGGCGGAACATATAAGAGTCATTCAAGTTGTAGCGCCATACTTTACTAACAAGATGAGCAAAGGAAGTGTTTCCGCAGCATGCTTTTTCAAATCTGAAAGGAAATTTAAGAAAATGATCTGATGAACCTAAAGAAAAGGTTATAAGACAATGAGCTGATGTTGTAAAGGTATGGTGGTGAACCACAAGTCTAGGAAATTGTGTTGTTAAGAAGAGTGAATTAAAACCCGATCCAATTTTTCATAAATAATGTCCAAATGAGGCACTACATTACACCAAGTAAAAGGGAGTCCCGTTGCAATCACATTTACTAACCCAATTGATTTTCGAAATCAATAAGCCTAGTAAAACGACTTAACCTCAACGACAAGTTGCCTAATTTATCTTGATGGCACATAATCTCATGGAGATCACCAAGAAGTAAAAAAGGAAGTTGTAAACGAAGTAATTCTGAACATAACAAAGACAAAGAAGGAACCTTGTCAAATTCCCGAGAGGGACATAAATACAAATAATCAAAATTTTGCAAAATTTTGAAGTTCATATTGAAAGATAATTTGGTTTTGGTGGATTGAGACAAGAGTTAAACAATTCGAGAATGGGCTATTAGCAACCAAAACCCAAAGGCCACCTCTAGTCCCAATAGCCGAAGAGAAAAAGAAATCTAAGAACCCTGCTTTTCTCAAACAATTAGAGTTTGGAGGATTTTCAATTTTTGTTTCAGCTAGACATAGGAGGTGAATTTTATTTGTCTTCCAGAAGAAAGAAATCTCTTCCCAAAAATTTGAACGACGAATTCCTCTAACTTTCCAAAATCCAATATTCATGAAAAACCTTTAATTTGTAACTAGTCATTTGAGTCTTCAGTGACTAAGTTTTGCCAAACAATAGTCAAAACAGGATTCAAGCAGGAATAAAGCAAAGCAACCGTATAAATTACAAACAAACAAGTAACAACCCAACAAGGCAAACACCAAGCGTTCAAACAAGCAAAACCAACAAGAAACCATAAACTTACAACAACACCGAACAAATTCAAAACAGAAAAGGCCTGATGAAACCCGAAATAAACCGTTCGCTAAAAGACAAGAGATGGGATTATTATATTCGATTGTGCGAACACTTGCTTCTTTATTTATGATTTTCTTTACAACGAGGTTACAAGAAAATGAGGTTGCTAATCAGCGAGATTACAAGCCAACGAGGCCTACAAACACTTGAGATTTACACCCTAGACCCCCTACAGATGTTTGAGATCTCGACCTAACAATGTTCGAGATCTCCTAGTTGTTAGACGATCCTATATCCCTAAGTATCGCTTGCTTGACCCTGGCGCGAGGTTGATCTTGAAAAGCGGTGTTGGCGACCTGTGAGATTGGGTAGCGAGGTCCTTGATGTGAACGGGATTTCTGTGCGACTTGAAGTCTTTTTGTGGACTTCACTTGTCTAAAGCGAGGTCTTTTGACGATGTTTCGATCACGTCGATCTTCAACGAACAAGATAGTTCTTGAGTTCAAGATGTTTTTCGACCCCTTATTGTTACGAGGTTCTTCTCTATTTATAGAGGATTGGGGAGTCGAGTTTTGGCTAAGGTCCGATGTGGGACGCCCGAGATTAGGGGCTTCTGATTGGTCTGAAGGTGAGGCAGTTGGTGATTGGCTTGGGGAAGCGGAATCCATGAGTGGTCCGTGTGGGCGGGTGTCAGTGGAGTCGGTTACGAGGTCTAGGCCTCGTTCCGAGGTCTAGGGGACCTCGCGGGGGGAGGAACTTTTGCTTAAAATAATTGAGGGATACGGACGTGGGACCCAAAATCATCCTTGGGAATCCCGCTGGGTCCGTTTGTTTTTTGTACCCCGGGCCCACTTCTTACTTTACTCTTTTGGACATCATCAAGGCCCACACACACATCTACATCCCAACAAACAAGAACACACCAAAACCAAGCCAGATTCAAGTTTCAAAGAGAACCCAAACAACATGGCTAAAAGAGCTATCCATTCAACATTCTGGGACTTAGGCTTGGCTCTTAATTTGCGTTGTTTCTTTGGAGAAACTGGTTTAAAAACTTCCACTTGACCTTCATTATCTTTTCTCTTTGAAGATTCTGAGTTGTTGTCTCCACCTGATTTAATTTCTATGGAATCCATTTTCTAATGAATATTAGTATTAGCAGACTCAATCCCTGCTCAATACTAGTCAATCCCAAGAACTACTCAACAATAGGAGGCAAAACTCCCAAAGGCAATCCAACAGAAATCAGGGGAGAAGCACTAAGAAAAGAAGGAATCATCATCGTCTCATAAGAAGGAGCATTCATAGAAGAAATCACATAATCTAACTGCTCCCTAGCTTGCATAAGCACAAAAGGATATGCAAGCAGAGAAGGTTCCAAATTAGAGAGAATTTCCAAAGTAAGCAAGGGGTTGAATGGTGTAACAACATATAAAGGAGACAAGGCAGAAGCACCAACAACTAAGTTGGGCACTTGATGCACAACAACTCCTTTGCCCTTCAACTTAGCAGCCTGCAGAGGCCCCACAACATTCGAACGAACAAAAGTAGGATCAACACAACTCTTTCTATCCATAGATTTAGGATCAAAAGCACCAAGGAGCTTGGTTCTAGTTTGCATCACAAGGGCAACATCAGCAGGGATATCATCAACAACAATTTTCAACTTTCTAGGTTGAATATTATTTAGGGGGGAACTGATCAAAAGAATGAGTGGAATCACCACAGCACCCACACCCACGAGAAAAGTTTTCATACCAATCTTTGAGAGTAAGAGGGGACTGATCATGAGCTAAGATTTTAAAGAAAGGTTTGTTCTTAATATGAGGCAAAATATCATAAATAGAAAACTTGAAGACTGTAAAGATCGCCATAGTGTGTCGTCGTCCACTTCCCGAAGACCGTCACCCCTCGTCTTGCACAACAGTATCGGTGTACGGAGCCACAATTGTGATTTATCCTTTTCACCATCCCTTGTGTCCTGTCGAACGCGTTCTTGCAATTCAAATATGTTGATAGGTGTCTTGAGCGTCAAGTTCTCCCTCCGTCAAATGTCATGTCGCAAGGCTCTCTTAAAGGCTGCTACAGTTGTCTTCTCATCACAATCATCAATTTCCATATAGCATTCCATGAATCTAGATGAGACCTGCCTCAAGCTTTAACCTTTGTCCATCTTCATGGAAAACAAAGTATCCAAAAAGACTGAATCTCTGTTGTTTGCAATGTAATACCTAACGAACTCTTTAGCTAGTTGATTTCACGTTCGTATGGAATTGAACTTCAAACTCTAAAACCATTTCACTACTACCTTCCCAACACTGCCAGGGAATATTTTGAGCATATTAGCGTCATTAGATGCCCATAAAACCGTCTTATGAGAGAACACAACAATGTAATTGACGAGATTTGAATGACCATCATACAAGTCAACTGATGGTGCAAAAAACTGTGAAGGAGGCTCTGTTTCTCGAATACTTATATGAAAAGGTGTAGAAGTCAATTGTGCCAATTTCTACTCACCTGTTGTAGTGACCCACCTTGTGCATTCAGTAGTTTTAAGAGCCTTTTCGTAGTCTTTTACATTGCCCGGCTCATGTTTCCTACATCTCTAACCACGTCTTCTCTTCACCGATTGTCACTTTGTCGCCCCTTGTTGCCCGACCCATCTGTACTCGTGGACATGGGGTCGCAGCCCTCTCGGCTTGCACGCCATGCACGTATGTCATTAACCAGCTTGGTGTGGATCCTTAAGGTTTTCTTTCAAGACAGTTCTTCATATCGTGCAACAATGTCCCTCATATCATAATTATGACAATTTATACGCCCCCTTGGCGCATTACGATCGTTGTCGTAATCGTTGTGTTTTTCCCTAGTCTTCCATGTTGCTTGAATCAAAAGATTCTTGTTTGCGGTATTGGTCTCCAACCTCTATTACACTTTCTAGTCAGTGTCCATTATTAGCTATTTCAATTCTGTTCATGGAACGCTTACCTTAAGCCTTTTGTTGCATATTTGAGGCGATCAATCTTCTTAAGTCCCTCCTCTAATTGAGCTACGATCTAAGCATGGTCAACCCTTACATGTTCTATATTTTCTATGGCTAACTGTAAAGTTGTCACTGTTTCTAGGGGTGGGCACGGTCAGTTAACCGAAACTTCGGTTAGTAAAATTCAATAACCATAACCGTAACGTTGATTATCGGTTTACCATTAACGGTTAACTACGAAACTTGGTTCGGTTTATTGGTTAACCGACTTGTTGAAATCTATTTTTTTAAATAAAAAATCAAAATTTTAATGCAAAAATTACCTTATTTTTCAATAAAATAAACTTAAATTTTAAATTAAATACAAAATACAATCAAATTCATATAATATATGAGCCGAGAAAGGATTGTTGCAATTTCACTCGCTTGAATGGTATGCCCGAAGAGAAGAACAACGGAATAGTGCGTATCGAGAATGGTCTTTAATCGAATGGTTTGCCCGAACAAGAAGGGGCAGCAAGCCTGCAGCTTGATGGAACTCCTAGAGCTGGAAGAGTGGAAGGTTAGAAGTGATCTCAATTTTTAGTTTGGATTTGGGTTTGGGAACGAAGAAGAGCAGAGAAGGGGTGGCGGGTTTAGGTTTGGGAAAATTTTAGCCTTTTAGGACTGTTTTTAATCCAGTAAACTAGCAAAGCAGGTTAACGGCTGAACGCGTGAATTGCTTTGTTAAGTGTGAATTGGTTTGTCTGATACTCTTTAGTATTGAAAAAAAAATAAAACTATAAACAAAAATTATAATAGGTAGTTTATTATTTTTTTAAAATTCATTTATTTTTAACTAAAACTAATTAGATATATAATTTCCTTTATAAAAACATATACTATATATTAAAAATATTATCGGTTCATCGGTTAACCGCCCGTGAAAATGTTGATAATCTTATCCGAACCGTTAAACCATTAAAAATATCGGTTGCTTAACTGTAACCGCTTAAAAAAATTCGGTTTGGTTAATCGTAAAAAGTGATCGGTTTTTCAGTTTGGTTTTTCGGTTACGGTTTTTTTTGCCCAGCCCTAATTGTTTCCTTGTCGCAGAAACCATCCATTGTTGAAGAAGTACTTGCGCCGCTGCCCCGACTGCTCAATCTCATGCCCCTTCCCGCTGTAACACCCCCGATTTCCCTCGGAGAGGTTACATGCTAGTGACCTTGGAATTACCCTCTAAAGTTACCCAAGGGTATGCCTACTAAAGAGTTCTTACCATTCGTGAGTCTCCACGCCTAGATCAAAGAGATAAAATATTCCACTTAAGGTGTACAGTACATAATGGAGGATGGGAAGGGTCGAAGGGATCAAAAGATGGAATTTATGTTTGGGTGGATTAGTAATGGATAGTTGACGGAAATTGATAAGATTGAAGTGGAAAATAATTGGAGAATTTGGAGGTAAAAAATTCTTTCAGAAATGGGGGAAATAAGGCGGATTGTGAAACGCTCTTTTTTCAATATAAAAATATTAAATTTAGGGATATAAATGAACAAAGATGTTCATGAGAAATTTGGTGTTTGGCTCGACTAAGTCTTGTTTGAGTTCGGTTCAATATGTAAACAAGTCGAGCTTGAGCATATTTTTTAAGGTTCGAAAGACAAATGAACAAAGCTTGAGCATAAGAAAACTCGACTCATTCGTTCATGAGCAAAACTCGGCTCGCGGTTAAGTTTGTGGCCGAGTGCAAGGCTATTTTCCTGGCTATGGCCACGTTTTCAGCAGTGTGAGTAATATTAAGTATTTGTTCGTAACAAACTACATTGTACATTCATGAATAAGCTTGACTGTTATTATATATGATATATAGTTTTAAGTAAAAGTACATAGCTTTGGCGGTCTTTTTCAAACTACGTAGTTTAAAATTTAATTTAATTTGCTTGTATAGATGATCAAGTAAGCGAGTTGTTTGCAAAATTCTCACAAAGAAACTAAATTAGAGGCTCGCGAGCTAAGCTTGAGCTCAATGAGCATTTAAATGAACCAAGCTCAAACAAGATTTTGAGCTCAAACCAAGCTCGTGTTTGAGCTTGCCTATTTAAATGGAAATTATCTTTGAAGGGTTTTTCTTGGGTGTTTCATGGTTTTTGTTAATGAATTTGGTTATGGCAGATTTGTTGGTAATGGAAGGGGTTCTAATTTTTTTGTGGTGAACACTTGGACAACTGCTAGTTGGAAGTAATTTTCAACACTTTGTTCTTGTGATACACTATGTAATAGTTTGTTAAGGAACCATGTGTTTAGCACGTGTGTGGAAGTCGGTTAAGTTGCTTGTTTTGTAAGCCGACTTCCTCCTTTGTATATGATGCTCACTAAGAGAGCTTGTAAGAACACAATTCAGAATTCTCAATACACAAAAAGTTTTCCCTCTTCTTCTTATCTCTTTCCCCCCAAATCAACATGGTATCAGATTAGGTGTTCGATCACTTCCGTAGATCGCTACAATGCCGGCTAATCCTTTTTCTCCGGCTACGAAACCGACGAATCCTTTGTATCTCCACCCCTCCGATCATCCTAGTTTGATTCTCTTCTCCAAACCTTTTGATGGTCACAATTTTGGGGATTGGAAACGCTCGATGCGTCGTGCTCTATCAGCCAAGAACAAATGGTCCTTTGTCATTGGTACTACAACTAAACCAGTTGTCGATTATGACGATTTTCCGCATTGGGAATGTTGCAACGATATGGTGGTTTCTTGGATACTCAATTGCGTCTCTTTTGAGATCTAAAGTTTTGTCAACTACACAGACCTTGCTAAAAATGTCTGGAAAGAGTTGGAGAGCAGATTCGGCCAATTTAATGGCGCTCAACTTTTTTCCCTAAAAAAAGACCTAATTTCACTCGCTCAAGGATCTGATTCAATCGCAACCTATTATACTAAGATGAAGGCGATTCTTGACGAGTTATCCAGTATTCGGAAGATTCCTTCATGTTGCTGTGGCGCTGCAAAGGAGTTTCACGAAGATGACGAAAACCAGAAGCTTCTACACTTTCTAACGGGCCTTAATGAAGATTATTTAGGAACTCGAGGTCACATTCTCATGATGACGCCTATGCCAGATCTTAGCACTGCTTATGGTCTTCTTCTTCAGGAAGAGAAACAACGATCACTACATAGCACTTCTCAGATTCTTGCTGATTCTTCGTCAATGCACGTTAATGTTCAATCACAGAAGCAAAATTCTGGATCACCTTCAAAATCTGACAAGCAATTCTGTACGAATTCCAAGAAAACAAATCACACAATTGACCAATGCTACTTCATCATCGGATTTCCTAAAAATTATAAGTCAAAATCCAAGAAGACTCATGGCAAATCTAAGAACTCTTCCATAACTGATTCTTCTACCAAGACTTTTTCTGGTCAAGCTAATTGTGGTTCATCATCAACTTCTTCTCCAACAATCACACAAGAACAATGCAATCGTCTTCTAGCCTTGATTTCTGACAAGACAGCTTCCACATGCGTGTTTGATGGCCAGGATTTTGCGGCATTTGCTGGTAAAGTCCTAACTACATCCTCTAATACTTCATGGATTCTAGACACAGGAGCTTCTAATCATATGTGTGGTAATTTATCTTTTCTACATGATATTGCTCCTATTAGTGGAGTTTTGACAATATCCTTGCCAAATGGACATGTTAGTGTAAATAAGTCTGGTAAAGCTCAATTATCTGGTGATTTATCGCTTCATGATGTGCTATTCATTCCATCTTTCTCCTGCAACTTGATTTCCATAGCAAAACTGGTGTCAAACAAGAATAGTACAGTTTTATTCTCACACGATCAGTGTGTCTTACAGGATTCAATCTCCAAGAGGAGTATGATGATTGGTAAAGCAAGACAGGGACTCTACTTCCTTCAAGCTAATGCATTTGCTACTAAGATCAATTCTATTTCTAATATTCTTGTTAATTCAGAAACTTTAGCTAATAATATATGTTGTTTCTTATGATGTTCTTCATGCTCGTTTTGGGCATTTACACTTTTCTAAGCTCAAACATTTGTCATGTACTGAGCTAGATTCTACTTTCAAAGATAAACCATGTATTGTTTGTGCAAAAGCAAGAATACATTGTCTTCCATTTCCTTCCAGCATTATCTCTACCACAACACCATTTTAGTTGTTGCACATAGATTTCTGGGGACCATATCATCAATCTACGTATAATTTATTCAATTATTTATTGACCATAGTGGATGATTATTCTCGCAATACATGGGTT
Organism: Fallopia convolvulus; assembly: GCA_964016875.1. NCBI lineage: Eukaryota > Viridiplantae > Streptophyta > Magnoliopsida > Caryophyllales > Polygonaceae > Fallopia > Fallopia convolvulus. Next base: position 30,758,873 of record OZ024726.1, on the reverse strand, counting down.
CACTTATTGACAACAAAAGGAAGTGCTTTTAGCTTCATCAAGGCTTTTACTGCTTAGACTAAAAGGCAGTTTTCTTCCAGAGTTCAGTGCATCGGGACTAATAATGCACTCGAATTAGGGTCTGGTAAAGCAGCTAGTGAATTTCTGGCTTCTATAGGTGTCTCTCTTCAAACTAGTTGCACAGCTACTCCCCAACAAAATGGGGTAGCCGAGAGGAAACATAAACATATTCTTGAAGTTACTAGGGCACTTCTGTTTCACTCTCATTTACCAACCAAATTTTGGGGAGATGCAATTTTAACAACAGTCCACATTATCAACATGCTTCCGAGTGTTGTTCTTAACCATCACACTCCTTATGAGAGATTATTTGGCAAGAAACCATACTATTCTCATCTTAGAGTCTTTGGCGTTCTATGCTTTGTTTCTACTCTTAAGCAAGGGCGTGACAAACTTCAAGCAAGAGCTAATGCTGATTTATTCGCTGGCTATCCTCTAGGCAAGAAAGCCTATAAGGTACTCCTTCTTCACACACAACAAGTCATTATCTCTAGAGATGTTGTATTCCATGAAACCATTCTTCCTTCTATCCCCATAAATTAAAAACTCTTCTTTTCTGGCCTTCTCAGTCTACTGTCATTGATGACATTTTACTTCCACCACAAACACAACCTTCCTCACCATCTCCACCTCAAAATAACCCTTTACAACAGCAACCACTACTTGGTACTCGCAGATCCACCAGAGTTCCAAGTAAACCTTCTTATCTCAATACTTGTTTGTGTCAAGCTCATTTTACAAACTCTTCTTATTGTTGCCATACGCTCTCATCTACCATTTCTTTTCCCACGCTAAACACATTGTGGATCTGCGAGTTTGTTAGAAAGTTTGTTAAGGAACCATGTGTTTAGAACGTGTGTGGAAGTCGGTTAAGTTGTTTGTTTTGTAAGCCGACTTCCTCCTCTATATATGATGCTCACTAAGAGAGCTTGTAAGAACACAATTCAGAATTCTCAATACACAGAAAGTTTTCCCTCTTCTTCCTCTCTCTTTTTCCCCAAATCAACATCTTGTTTTCCTAAATCTGGCTTAAGCATTGAGAGTCATAGCCGGTGCACCATCGCTACAACTCTCAAGATTTACATCAAGCTTCTTGGGGATGAGACACTCATGAGTTCGTGAAAGGAAATAGACGTTTTCCGAGTATTGACGCCATCAATAAACAAATGATAACTAGTATCCATACCTTTGAGAATGCATTCAGATCTTCTTGGTTGACAGGCACTCTAGGAGAAGCAAGATCCATTGAGCCCTTCATATTTTGCATGCATATAGAGATGGTGGAGGTGTTTTTCTTCATTGTACTAAGCGTTGTTATATTTTGCTTTCACTTATCATGTGAGGTTGTAGTGTAGGTTTGTTGAAGCAAATCCAACACTAGTTTAATATCGGAGTGAATAGATTCACCATTGAGTTGATGAGGGTGCCAAGGATGGTCCATACAGAAGTTGGCCCTGACATTGCCAAGTTAGGTAGGAAGGATCGGGTATTTGTGTGTTGTTGGGGCCGACTATAGTTTCAACCAATGTAGGGTGGAATCCATCGAGGGATTTATACAAGACATAACCATTTTTTGTGTTTCTATCTTGATCTTTCCAAGCAAGGTAATTAGTGGAATTTAGTTTGATTATATTGGTTAAGTAGACCATTGTGAACGGTTGGTTTGCTTGAAAGGGATTCAAAAGAGTGGTAGTGTACACATCCATGAAATAAGAATGTTTGTCATGAGGAGTAGCTCTTGTTGTTTCATATAAGGAATAATATTTGTAGAAGGGGTGATTTTATTAATTATAAAAGAGAGAATATATACAAAGATATGACGTTAAACTAAACTCTTCATTTGAATAAACAACTCCCTAAGATATTGTAATAGTTTACTAGAAAGATCGTATTCTAATAAAAAATATCAATATTATATTGGATAAATAATTGAACTAAATTTCTTATCAATAGTTTGGGAGAGAACAAGCTCTTATTGTGTCAACATAAATATCGACGATGGTTGTGAAAGCAAGAAGTTAGGCGAGTAGCTGCGTGACTATATATGGCAAGAGTTATGCATGATTGTGATGGCCAATAGATGTGGTTTTGTTTAGAAAATGAAAATGGGTATCATTTTGACGGTGAAGCTGATACGGTTCCAATTAGCAATACGAGACCGATAAGGGAGCGTCGTCGATCGAGACGATATGAGGATTTATGTTTTCTTATTTGGATATTTTACTTAATTTTGTAATTTTTATAAACTAGAGTTTTACTCTCTTCTCGGGTTTTCTTTACGATTCTTTCCCGATACGCATTTTTTGAACCGTTACGGCTTAGCTTTAAACACTCTTTTCTTGTCTTGCCAAAGAATCAATCAAGAAATATTTTGCCCTAGTTTTCCTTTTGTCTCTCTTGCTGCGTTCCACGAGTTTGGTGTCCACCTCGGACTCGACTCAACCCCTTGACCAACAAGGATCCGGTACGAATCCACATAGGGCTCGTACAAACTGGTTCTTTCATCTTAAAAACTATGTCTAACCCTGAAGGAGGAGTTTCCAATCCGATTTCGAATGCCATCACAAAAATCCGTGATATGATGGATGACGTGCAAAACACTCGCAGAGATCTTAAAGTTCTATACCGTGTACGACCTGATCAATGCGGTCCTGCCGCCAGCCGGCGACGTAACCCTAACACGACATGCTAACCCTAATGGTGCGCACATCATACCGCCAGCAGCCGACGTAACCCTAATGCGGCATGCTAACCCTAATTTTCAACGGTTGCCGCCGCCACCTCCTGCACCGCAAGTTGAGAATAGGGTCGTGGTCCGCGCGCCACCGGGCCATGAGAACGTCCCAAAGATCAGAGTCGGTGCCCCGTGCTTCAATGGTTCGGACCCGAAAGGGTGGATCATGATCGCCTACGTTTAGTTGGCATGTTGTTTGATCACTCGGCCTCGAATTGGTTTCGCTGTCAATGCCGCAACAATTGTGGGGAAACATGGCCTGCATTTCTTTTGTCTATTCAACAACGCTTCAATCCGCATCATTATGAGGATTATGTGGGTCTCCTTGCCAAGCTCCAGCAGAAGACATCAGTTCTTGACTATCAAACAGAATTTGAGGCCTTGCTTAACAATGTTCATGGCTTGTCTGAGCCGACTCTGATCTCCTTGTTCAAAGCCGGTTTGAAGCAACCGATGAAGCGGGAACGGAATTTGCGTAACCCCACTTCTTTATCATAGGCATTTGCCCTAGCTCGAGAATTGGAAGCCTCTTTCAGTGAAACCACTTCGCAGTGGAATTCGAGTTCCCGGTGCAATTGGAATTCGGGTGGTTACAAAACCGGCGGCCAAGCCCAACCCGCTCCATCAGCGACTCCGACCATTGCACCGGTCGCCCAGCACCCTAATAATTTGAACGGTAATTTCTCCTCTCTTCCAATTACACGTCTTTCTCCTGCTGAACGTGAGGAACGTACTTAAAAAGGTTTATGTTGGAATTGTGATGAGAGGTACAACCATGGCCATCATTGTAAACCCCGTTTCTTGGCGTTATTGAGCTACGATGAGAGTGACGATGAGGAAAGTGAAGACATCACTAACGAGTTAGCCATCACCGGAGGCATATCTAGTATTCACTCGATGGAGGGTCTCCCAAATCCATGCTCTTTGAGGCTTATGGGAGCGATTCATGGCATACAAGTGCAGGTTCTCATTGACAGCGGAAGCACACATAACTTTATCCACCCTGACATCGTTGAAAAGTTGTAACTTTCCCTATTCGAGATAATGCTGTTTCGTGTCTTTGTTGGGAATGGTGCTTATTTATTATGCACACTTCAGTGCCCTGCCACTGCTATTGAATTACAAGGCCATTCTTTTTCTATTGATCTTTATGTCTTAGCAGTTCATGGTCCGCAAATTGTCCTTGGTGTTCAATGGTTACAGACTTTGGGTACCGTTGCTCATGATTATGCTCAGTTGACAATGCAGTTTTCGTGGCAAGATAAGACCGTGTTTCTGCAAGGTGATCGGCATTCGCCGAAGCCAATTTCTATTCATGAATTGCAATCTCTATGTGCTTCTGAGGGGATCGCTCAATGCTTTGAGATCCTCAGCCTGCCGACGTTGTAGCGGCCGATTCACCCGACTTTCAGGCAGACTTGATTCCAGATGTCCGGGTCGCACTTCAGCGCCATATTGTCGTGTTCCAAGTGCCCGCTGGCCTTCCTCCTCAACGGGCTTGGGACCACCGCATACACTTGTAGCTAGGATCAAAACCGGTAAATGTTCGACCCTACTGTTATCCTTATTTTTAGAAATTGGAAATTGAACGGCATGTTCAGACGATGCTCGATCAGAGGATTATTCGGCACAACACTAGCCTATTCTCCTCCTCTGCTCTTTTGGTTAAGAAGAAAGACGGCAGTTTCCGCTTATGCATTGATTACAGAGCCCTCAATAACATCATTGTTGCAGATAAGTTTCCTATTCCGACAGCTGATGAGTTATTTGATGAGCTGGGACACGCCGTTATATTTACTAAACTCGACCTTCGTTCAGGTTACCATCAGATCCAAATGCATTCTTCATATATTTATAAGACCGCTTTTCGTACCCATGATGATCATTTTGAGTTCTTGGTCATGCCGTTTGATCTAAAAAATGCACCGTCTACATTTCAGGTTGCCATGAACCACTTGTTTGCTCAGTACCTGCGTGACTTTGTGATCGTTTTCTTTGATTATATTTTGATCTATAGCCCGTCAGTTGCGGCTCACGCCTCTCATCTTGATATCGTCTTACAAGTTCTTCATGATAATCACTTCTTTGTCAAAGGTTCTAAATGTTCATTTGGCACTACTAAGGTGGAGTACATAGGGCATATTGTGACAGCAGGGAAGTTGTTAGCGGATCCTACTAAGTTGTCAGCTATGGAAATTGGCCAATGCCTAAATCGGTCAAACAGTTGCGTGGATATCTAGGTCTTACAGGGTATATAGGAAGGTCATCCGCCATTATGCTTTGCTTGCTGCGTCGTTGACCGACCTCCTTTAGAAGGAAAAATTTGTCTAGTCGGAGACCGCAGACTTGGAGTTTACATGCCTAAAGGAAACAATGATGCAACCACCCATTCTCCAGCTACCCGATTTCTCTAAACCATTAGTGGTTAAGACGGACGACTCATTATAGCAATGTGGTACATAGGCACATTGCTCTACCATTTGAGCTAATAGGCTACTAAATGACACAAACTATAAACATTTACCTAGAACAAATATTATGAACCTTCGAATTCAAAATCATAAACCAATAGAACAAATATTATGAACCTAGAGTCATGAGTTAGAAAAAAAAATTCAATATTAAGCAGTCTACTAACCTAATTCTTCCAAGGCAATGCAGAGTATGAAAACCCGTACAATTATTAAGAGTCTTTTTCAATCAAATTGACTATTTGTATCTACCTTTGAAGTCATTCAAATATTTTGGAAAATTAAATATGTTCAGCCGTAACAATCAAGTTCAAAACCATGAACCAACAAGTTCAAAACCATGAACCAAAAAGTTATAAAACATGAACCAACAAGAAAACAACAAATGCCTAGTCGAAAATACCCAAGAAAAAAATTGGGACATGAAGATGACGATTCATACCTTCCTCACAAGGAGAGCTCCGGGTGGGCTTTTTAACTAGTCTGTTGACCCTTATACGCTTGGCCTTATCCTCACAAACCAGATCACCATAGTCTGATCAAACAAATATCAAATTCATAAGGTTTAGTGTTGGATCGTAACTTGTTAGCGAGAGCTTGGGAACTGGCTGTTAAGCTGTTCCCAAGGCAGCGGAAGAAACAATATCGCAAGTATTAAAAAAGCAGAAAGAACATAGTTCCCTTATAGAGGAATCCCACGACAACCAACAAATTGTGTGGATAAACCTCTACCTCCGCTTGGAGGATTTTGAATGACTTACTTATTTTATTGCTTGTTCCTTAGTTACAAATAGCCAGATTCAAACTTCTCTGTTCCTACGAGTTCTACCTAACTCTAGCAACACTAATGAATCTTCTCAACTGAGTTCCTAAGCGAACAACTCAACTAAAACGGGAAACCTTACACCTTGGCAATTCAGTTCCCTTGCTCTTGGAAACTTTAGCTTTCACCATCGTCGAGATCGGACACTCGCCGCCGGGGAATTCTCTTCTTCTTTCTTTCTTTCTCTGGGAGTGTGTGTGAGTTTTTGGGAGAAGGGCTTAAACCTAGCACTATTCATTTAGCTTTATACTCGGTTGTACTTGGGCTTCAATCGCATCTTTCATGTTGTCCGAAATGCCCTTTGCTTGCAGCCCAAGTGTACAATCTTCACATGTGACTTCGATTTGAACTAGGTCAACTTCTTGAATTAATCGGACCGTTGGATCACTCGTGACAGTCTGCTCGTCAGACTGTTCCCTCGTTCTGTCCAAGACAGGATCCCGCATTTTGCGCTGAACGGTCTTTGTCTTCACATGTGAGTTCCCATGTGATGGGAACTATCTTCTTTAAAGTTTCATTGGGAGATACTTCAGCGTGTATGTTTGTGTTCCTTAGCCATTCATGGGAGTTCCCATAGAATGGGAACTTTCTTTTCTGGACCTGTGTTCCTTAGAAATACTTGGACAAAGCACATTAGTTCCCATATGGTGTTTGTCATTATCAAAACAGAAGAATGATCTCGTTGTCCCGATGTTTAGAACCAGAGGTCCCAACATCGTCCCAACATTTAGTTTCAACATTCAAGAGTATTTTGGACAAAAATTTGATCAACAAACCTTTGCCCTTAATTGGGGCACGATCGAATTCAAAGGAAATAGCAAATGCGAACAAGCTCGAAATTCTCGAAAGCAGAGGGCAATAATCCTCTCGTTTGATTGATTTTCTCGTGCGGTTATTGATGATCGTTTAGAAAATACATAATTTTTACATATATACATCTCAGCTATAATGGTTACTTCCCATGTACCACGATTCCCGGATTTCTAGGGCATATCTTGCAACTACTTCCCACTTCCCTCATATATCGGAGACTCGGATTTTCTTTTTGAGAGTCGGTTTATGGATATGGAGTTCGCTGTCACCAATAGCCGCGCCCGCGGTCCATGCCCCGCGCTCGCGGTTCGTTCCCATACAAATCCGTTTGTTCCTGAGTTTGGTGCTTATAATTCCGGGAGTTCATTTCTCCTTTTGTATGTGAGTCTTCTGATTTTCCTCTTCTATGCTTAATTCTTTTTTCTTTACTTCATTGAGGACAATGAAGGATTTAAGTATGAGGGAGGAAGTGCTCGCTACACTTATCATAGATAGTTGCTTTTCAGTTTATTTTTCGTTATTTTTATGTGATTTTTGTTCCATGTTTTGTATGGAGAAAAGTTTAAAAAAATAATAAAAAAAACACCATAAAAATTGACAAAAGGCATATAAAATCCTGGGATGAGTTGAAAACCCGAAAGGGCGGCTCAGGAAATAAGCAGGTAACCCGGACCAGCACTAGGTTGGGATAATAAGAGGTTAATGAGAGATGTGAGTATTTGTGAGCACACCTAAGAAAAATGAAAAGACTGATTAGGTGAAAACCCGAAAGGACGCCTTAGTAGAATGAGTGGTAAAATCAGAGTGTTTAGGTTCATATTCTACTTTGGGGTCTGGGGATTACATTTTAGATGTTGGGTAGATCCTAGATTGCTCTACACTTTTTAGAGCTTGAGTGTTATATTTTGTATTTTGTGAGGTGTGTGATTTGAGCTTTCATGTCTTTGCTCATTATTTCTCTATTTTGGGTTCAGGTTGGTGAGGTGAGTGATTTTTGTCTTCCCTTGTACTACGCTGTAAACCTTGATAGGATTTCTTGTTAGATTTATTTTGAGCTTACTCGAGGACGAGCAAGGTTTAAGTATGGGGGAATTTGATATGCTCTCTTTAGTATAGGTTAACTCTTGTATTTTAGGCATGATTTTAGTGTATTTAGGTTAGTTTTGAGCATAATTGTAATATGAAGACCGGAGACACGATTTGAAGAATTGCAAGAGTTTTGAAGACAAGTGTTGATTTGGAGTTGTTTTGACGCCATTTTCTTGTGACGCATCGTTCGGGAGCTACGATGATCGGATGAAGCTGAATTTGGTATCATTGGAAAGCTAACTCGAAGAGCTACAATTCATGTTTAGGGGCAAGTTCAAATTCCAACTCTATGTGGTTCAAAACCACCTCCGAAGTTGACACCCGAATGTTGTTAGAGGACCCGCGCTCGCGGGTCAGAATCGCGCTCGCGGTTGGATGAGCTTCTGCGGCCGAGGAGTGAAGAGATGAGCCGCGTTCGCAGGTGGCGGGTTGTTTTTTCTACGCGCCGACTTTCTGTTTTATTTTATCTTTTATCTATTTTTATATCTTTAGGTTTCGGTTTACTATTTAAGCTTAGTTTCGTGTTTCAGTTGAACTTTTTAGAAATCACACATTATCTAGCATACTTTTACTTTTTAGGTTTTATTTCAGTTTTATTATGGAGAACTAATTTTCCTTGGAGTTTGTTTGATCAAGGAAGCCTTTTTATGTAATTCGTGAGATTCTGGTAACTTTTCTATACCTTGGTTAATATCAAAACTCTTGTGCTAAATTTTATGATTATCAATTGATTTCTCTTGGTGCACAACTTTTTGAATTTGATTGATATTCTACTGTTTGGATTAGTCTGATTGTTGCCTGTGCAATCTTATTTATCCTTGAAACAACTCTTTTCTAGGACCGTGGACTAGAATTGAGAAAGAGTGTTTGATTGTTATTTTATGCATGAGACTCGTAGCTTGATTTCATGATTTGATATCCTTTTATCCTTAATACTTTGTATGATTTGAATTAAGCGTCCTTGTTCATATCATAACTTCGCTTGGACCGTGGACAAGCAGAAATCTTTTATAAGGATTGGAATTAACCTGGGAATTAATAGAAAAGTGGATGAATTGATGATCGAATGATTAAAAAGGTGGAATTGATTGAATGAACTCTGCTTTCCTTCATTGATTTGATACTTTAATATTATTTACTTGCTTAAAATCCCAAAAACCCCTGTTCTGTCTTTGCTGATTGTTTAGAAAACCGATCCTCTTGGGTTTGATCCCTTACTTGCATGCTATACTAGATTGTAGTTTAGGGTAATTTATTTTTGATCTTGGCAACAACGACTTTAGCTGAGTCAATGTCTCTAGTACAAAGTTTGCTACAATTGGGTGCTTTTTTTTGGTAGGATTTGAGTTGGTACCGTCAGACAGATGTCACCTTCGAGGAGTTCTGCAAGAGGAATTCAAGATTTTCCAAGAGGGTGAGACTAGGGATTAGACAGTATGCAACTGGGATCAAATGCTCTACCTTGAGAGAGTACCAAACAGGGCAATGGCTTACGAGATGGCACACCCAGCTTACAAGCGATTTGATGTCATTCAAGGAAGTAGTAAGAGGCTGAAGACCGTAATAGGGTTCTTAGGTGACGTGAGGCCGAGTTCCACGCCTCAAGGAGGCGACAACTCGGGCATGAGACAAAACCAACAAGGGCAATCTCAACAGTCAGGTCGTGCAACGGGACAGAAGTAATGATTCAACCGTAGAATCCGTGATCATCTAAAGTATGCTTGTACTCAGCCATTGCTAACTTGTTATACGGGTGGGCAGAAGAGTCACCGTACTGACTTCTGTCGCAACAAAGGAGTTGCTCCATCTTAGGGATCCTCACCCGTTTCTAGGTCTATTAGAGATTTTCAATCACAATCTACGCCTAGGACTTACATTCCTCCATGCCAGGGTTGTGGTAGCACAGTTGGGGGTCCTGGAGCCAACCGCCCTCATCGTTTGTTCGAGTTGAGAAGAGCTGAAGATCCAAATACGTCGACAACAACAGGTAAATTGCATTTGATATGTTCTGTGGGTACTCCCTTTGTGGTGGGTTTACCGGATGGTAGTAAGATAAGTGGGGATAAAGAGATCCTTCAATGTCCAATTCGCATTGGGGATAAGGACCGGCTCACCGATTTCATTGTCATGGCCTTGCAAAATGATGAGTTAATTCTAGGTATGGATTGGATGCCTAGGTACAAAGCTGTCCTTGATATTCATAGTTGCACAGTGACGGTAACCGCTAATGATGGAACTCAGTACCTGTTTTTGGGGCAGGACCCTAAGAAGTCTAGAACTGCGATTAGTGTTGTGAAAGCTGCCATGTTTTTGAATGAGGGTTGTGTAGGATATTGGTTCTATGCCCTTCAAGAAACCAAGGATAGTCCAAGACTAGAGGACATTCCTTTTGTGCGAAAATTCAAAGATGTATTTCCTGAGGAGTTGCCAGGGCTTCCGCCTCATAGAGTGGTAGATTTCAGCATGGAGTTGGAGCCGAGAACAAGACCTGTTTCACGGGCTCCTTATCGTATGGCGCCATTAGAGATGCAAGAGTTGAAAAAGCAACTAGAAGAGTTGCAAAGAAAGGCTTTATTTGTCCTAGTGCATCGCCTTGGGGTGCTCCGGTACTTTTTGTAAGAAAGAAGGATGGATCAATGAGGTTTGCATTGTTTACACTGAACTCAATCGAATAACTATCAAGAACAAGTATCCACTTCCCCGTATCGATGATTTGCTAGACTAGTTGCAAGGAGCGGTAGCGTTTTCCAAAATTGACTTGAGGTCTGACTATCATCAATTGAGAATTCGAGATGAAGACATCCCAAAGACGACATTTTGGACACGATATGGGCTCTACGAGTTTGTAGTGATGCCATTTGGGTTGACAAATGCTCCAGTAGTGTTCATGGAGTTGATGAACGAGATTTTTATTGAATACTTGGATCAATTTGTGGTAGTGTTCATTGATGACATCTTGGTATACTCTTAGAGCCAAGACGAGCATGCTAATCATCTAAGGGTTGTGTTGGGAGTTTTAAGACAACACCGTTTGTTTGCCAAGCTTTCAAAGTGCGACTTCTGGTTGCCTGAGGTCACGTTTCTAGGGCATGTCATCTCTGCAGATGGAGTGAAAGTTGATCCAATGAAGATTGAAACCGTGGTGTCTTGGCAACCTCCCAAGAATGTAAAGGAAGTACGTAGTTTCTTGGGTCTTTCAGGATATTATAAGAGGTACGTAGAGGGCTTCTAGAAAATAGCTCAACCTTTGACTAATTTACCCCGAAAGACTACAAAGTTTATATGGACAGACGCTTGCCAGAGAAGCTTTGAAGAGTTGAAAAGAAGGCTAACTTCTACACCCATCTTAGCACTTCCTCAAGGCTCAGAAGGGTATGTGGTCTACAATGATGCGTCGAAACTTGGCTTAGGCTGTGTGTTAATGCAGAAGGATCGGGTGATTGCTTATGCTTCTAGACAACTTAAGACCCATGAGCTAAATTACCCAGCACACGACCTAGAGTTAGCAGCTGTTATCCATGCCTTGAAGATTTGGTGACACTATTTGTATGGGACGACTTATCAAATTTTGACAGATCACAAGAGCCTTAAGTACATTTTCATTCAACGAGAGCTCACTATGAGACAACGCATGTGGCTTGAATGGATTAGGATTATGATTTGGAGATCTTTTATCACCCAAGTAAGGCATATGACGTCACTGACGCACTCAGTCGGAAATCACCGCAAGAGCAGATGTTGTCACACTTGACTGCTCAAACCGCTTTGCAAAGGGACTTGATCAGGAATGGGATTGAAGTATGGATTCAAAGATTTCAAGGCCAGTTGTGTTCCTTGGAATGTCAACCTAGCTTGATAGAAGAGATCCAACAAAGGCAAGGGACTTGCTCGATGATTGAGGACTTGTGTGAAAAGGCGCGTCAAGGTGAAGCACCCGATTTTGAAATCCGACAAGATAGAATTTTGAGGTTGAATGGGAGAGTCTTCGTACCTTGAGATCAAGAGATAAGATAGAAAATCCTTCAAGAGGCTAATGCTCCGCCATATTCAATACATCTTGGAGCAAGTAAGATGTTGATGTTCATGTTTTTAGTATAGTTTTTAGTAGGATTTCTTTGTTTATTAGGTTTAGTTTTGATTAGTTTAGGTTTAGTTTAGTGTGTTTTTGGATAGTTTTGCATATTTTCATAAGAAGTATGGAAGCTACTCTATTTTGTGTATTTTGTAGGTTTTAGCAAGGAAAAGTGCTATATGGAGCTGAATTTGGAGCGCTACAGTGAAAGACAGAGGAATACAAGTTTGAAGAAGTCAATGTCCAAGATTTTACGAGATGAAGTGTGGAAGAAACCAATCCCAGGCTCGTTAACGAGGATGTAAGGGTTCGTTAACGAGGCCACGTGATAGGAATATCGAGGGTTGACTTTGTAACTGACCGATCCTGTGCGGGAAATTATTTCCGTGTCGGTAGAGTATCTTTTTGTGATTTTTTTAGGGTTATTATATTATATTTTAGGTCTTGTTATCTTCTTAGATTTTGTTTCTATCTTTTAGAATTTTATTTTATCTTTTAGGAAAGTTTTTATCTTCTAGCCTTATTAGTTTTATCTTTCTTTCTAGTATAAATAGCCCTCTTATTTAGCTTAAGAGGGGGGGGATCATAGAGAAATAGAGGAGAGAAGAGGAGGAGCCGAGATAGCCAAGGAGAGGATCGGAGTTGAGTCGTCGGGTCGGTGGACGAGAGTTACCGAGTTCGTTGATCGAGTATTTCGGTTCGATATTTGATTGTTTTTGGTTCTCTTCTGATTTTTCTGTAAGACAATATTTTCTATTTAATTTGAGTAGTAATTTATTTTCAATTATTTCTTTTATAGAGTTTATTTGTTTCGTAGTTATGATTAGTGAGTAGTTTTCTTTTCTAGGATCGGGGTTAAGCCCGACATAGTTGAGCATGTTTGATTAGTAAGATTGTGTGTTGAATGCCTTTTATCTATTATTGAGATTGTTTGTCGTGTTTATACCGAGATGAAAGTTGAGGTAATTTGAGTTTTTAACTTGATTGAAAGAGAAAGTTAGTAACTTGAAGGTTGATATTGTTTGAATACGAAAGTTTCAAGCTTTAGATCCAAAACAAACAATTAAGTGAGTTAAGTTGCGAAAGTAGGTTAATTTGCTTCATGGTTAACGAAAGTTGATAAATCTATCTATTTAAAGGCATGATCTATTCTTCTTACGAGTTTATATGCTTGGCTATGTTGAGGTGTCCCTAGTCCTAGATCTTTGTTTTTATTTAATTATTCTTAAGTGAATTTCGTTGCTGAGTTACTTGGCTCGGTACCGAACTGGTTTAGGTCGTTAGTTTGAGTCTTTTGTTTACGGTGGTTCGTTAACGACCCTGACAACGTCGTTAACGAGGCTGCTTGTGTGTTTATGTTTGATTGTGTTTGCTTTTTAGTAGTCGATAGACGAACAACCTTGCTTCCTGTGGAACGATCCTGACTTCGCTATACACAGCGGGGTCTTGACTTATAAATTTATTTGTTGTCAAGAAACGCTCATCAACAGATGTACAAAGATTTACGACAACATTCTTGGTGGGATGGCATGAAGCCAGATGTAGCGAGATTTGTAGCTAAGTGTCAGGTTTGTCAACAAGTGAAGATTGAGCACCAGAGGCCAGGCGGTATGCTCCAATCACTTCCTATTCCAGAGTGGAAGTGGGAGGACATTTCTATGGATTTTTTCACTGGATTAAGAATCAACAAGGGGCATGATGCCATCTCGGTTGTTGTCGATAGGTTAACAAATACTGCTTGGTTCTTGCCTATTAAGGAGACTTGGCAAGTGAACAAGCTGGTAGAGGTGTTTGTAAATCAGATAGTTAGACTGCATGGTGTGCCCAAGACGATTGTGTCGAATCGTGATGGGCATTTCACTTCCAAATTTTGGCAATAATTGCATGAGGCACTTGGGACGAGATTGCATTTCACGACTGCTTATCACCCCCAGTCAGATGGCCAGTCTGAGAGGACAATTCAAACCCTAGAGGACATGCTGAGGTCCTTCGTTCTTGACTGGGGAGGTCATTGGGCAGATCATCTAGCATTGGTGGAGTTTACCTACAACAACAATTGGCACTCCTCAATTCAGATGGCTCGATACGAGGCCTTGTATGGCCGAAATTGCAGGACACCATTGTGTTGGGATGACCCGTCAGATGTTGTAGGAGAGAGGCCATGGATGATTGAAAAGACGATTGGGAAGGTGGCCTTGATCCGGAAGCATATGCTAGTTGCACAGAGCCGCCAGAAATCCTATGCAGACAAGCGACGTCGACCACTAGAATTTGAGATATGGGCACATGTCTGGTTGAGAGTATCGCCTACTCGTGGTGTGAGGAGATTTGGGGTGAAGGGGAAGTTGAGTCCCCACTACATTGGCCCGTTTGAGATACTAGAGAGAGTGAGCGAGGTAGCCTACACACTGGCGCTACCACCCGCCTTAGATGGAGTTCACCTTGTCTTTCACGTGTCACAACTGAGACAGTATGTTCTGGATCCCATCCAAAAGCTCAACTATGAAGAGTTGGAGCTTGAGCCCGATCATACCTTCAGAGAGCAGCCGATAGCGATTCTAGACAGATGTACGAAGAAGTTGCGGAACACGGAGATTCAGTTGGTGCGGACTCAGTGGTCTTGGCGGGGTGTCGAGGAGGCCACTTGGGAGACCAGGGATATGATGAGACAGATTTACCCCGACCTGTACTCGGGTTTAGTAGAGGTCTTTCAGAGTAAAGTTTAGGGGTTACTCAGGATTAAGTTCGATGTTTTTTATGACTTAGTGTTGCTAAGCATGTTTGTGTTTGCTCGTTTGTGTTTTGACATGTGTAGGTTTGGTTGTTTTCTTCATGGTTATAGTACTTTGGAAAGCGTTTTGTTTTCCCCTGTTATTTTTAAGTTGGTGTTATCAATGAAGGGTTCGGGGACGAACCCCTTTGAGGGGCAGAGGTTGTGAAACCTTGGAATCTTGGTTAGTTCTTCAATAGCTCCGGAAATTTCGGGACGAAACTTTCTTAAGGAGGGTGTAATTTAACATTCGGGTTCCGAGAAACCCAATAAATAATTCTTTGTCTCAATTGTCTCCTTGTTACTACAATTTCATCTTCCCTTTGTCTTTTGGGCCAAAAATCCCAAAATGTTGTTGCTAGCCCAAACCCAAACCCGTTTCTTCGTTCCTCTCTTTTCCCCTCCCTTCACCCTTGATAGCTTTCATATAGGTATAGTTTTAGATGCATATTTTATGTTTGTTTTGGATAGGTTTAGTTTAGTTTTAGTTTAGTTTTTAGGATTTATCTTTTTGGGTAGATTGCGCTTGTTTGCTCAATTTTGCAGGTTTTTAGGTATTAGAGCAAGGCAAGGTGTTATTCGAGCTAGCTATGGTGGTGAGTTAGAGTGAATGGATGAAGATTAAAGAAGTACAAGTGAAGATATCAAGAGCATAGGCGAAAGGAACCAAGGCAAAGGAAGACACGATTCAGCTAAAGGAGGCGCGGGCTTGGAAGACAGTGAGTGTGGCCACACCGTATGGGAATATGCCCGCGCCACTTGCTTTTCGATGCAGACATTATGCCGCGAGTTTTGGGCCTCTAGTTGGACTTTAGTTGATCTTTTCCGACGTGTTTTATCATATTTTGGGATAAGTTGATATTTGGAAACCTTTGGGGGTATTTAAACCTTGTTTTTAGTTTTCTCTCTCTTGTCATTACTTGAATCGTATTTTGGAGGCTAGGGTTTTCTTATACCAAGAGGCAACCTTTGAACGTTTTGTATGTTTTCTTAAGTCAAATATGCATTGCTAAATTCTATTGTGTTTGGATAGTTAATTGAAATCATGATTTGCATGAGTTGTGAGGTTTGATTGATTCTCAAAAAACTTGAATAGAGTTTATTCCCTGTGCTTAATTGAATCAAAACTAGGGTTTTGTTAGATTGATCACCTAATTGAATTTCTAGTTATAACTGAATCTTATTAATTACCGGTCGGAGTTAATTTGATAAAGAGTAGAACTTTAATCAACTTAGGACCGGTTGAATTAGTCGGTTAAAGAAGGGGATCAATTCACCAGTCACTTAGATGTTTCGTTGCTCTAAGTTCTTGTTTCTATTGATAACTTGAATCGTTACGCTGTTGTCTAATTGAATCTAGAAGGTTTTCTAGGTTGTTAGATGATTAGGGTTGTTAGATTGGTAGTTCTATGAACTAAATCTGAAGTTCAAGTCATACTCCTTAGTAGCGTCATAATCCACAATAAATTATTCAAGTGAGTAGAGAATCAAGAGAATCGATGATCAACAAAGGAATGTCATGATGGATTTAACTAGTTGAACACACTTGTCTCATACTTGTTTAACACAATCGTATTTGCATTCATATTTAGTTTTAGATTTGCATATTAGAGTTAAAATAATCATTCAAAACCCCCATATTTCTGTTACTTGGCACGTAAGTAAGAACATAAATACACGAGTCTCTGTGGGTTCGATCCTTGCTTACCACTCTACTAAGTTTGGGTAAGTCAGGATTCTTTGGTAGGTAAAATGACTGAAAAATACCTCATCAACCCTACCACTCTTCTACTTTCTTTTGGAAACGCCGCATCAGAGGACTCAAAGAGAGAGGTGGCCGTCGCTCACCATTTCTCTTCTTCGCTGCCCATCGCCATCACCACCAAGCTTCGTCGCCTTCCTATGTTCTTCGATGGCTTGAGACACCGGAGACTCAGTCTTTCGAAGCCGATCATCATCGACGACTTCTCTCGCACTAACACCGCCGGGTTCGGTCGCCCAGATCACACCGTTGTTTGTCGCGGATCTAGGAAGCTCATACAAGGAACGACCTCCTCGAACCGTCGTCGTCACCTTCCCCCTAATCGTGCGCCTCCTCTGTATTAGGATACCCTCGCCAGAAACCAGCACGAACTCAGCGCGCTTGTTCACCTTCCGCCGACCCTCTCACGTCGTCGGTGCTAGTAAGGCCTTAGGCCACCCCCTTCCTTTGTCTCAGTGTCTCCCTCTCCTTTTTCTTAATTCCCTTCTGATTTTGGGTGCCTCAGGGCAAATCCTGTGTGTTCGAGTCGGGATTGTCACCGATCGAGCCAGTTGAAGCCTACTGTTGTTCGTTGACGCCCACACAAGGAGCGCAAGTCGCATCTGCTGGATTGGGGTCATAGTTCTCTAATATCCATCGTACAATAGAGCGTGAAGATTGTTTGAGACGCCTACAATCAAGACTTGTCCTGTTTTACACCCGAGGTTGAATCTTGTCCTTGTGTGTTCTATCAATTTGCTTTATATCTTAAAGTATGATTGATTTGATATGGGTATGAATGCTTGTACATGTGGCCTTTGGCATATCGTTTTCTAAATTGTCAAATGGGAAATTGCACTTGAGTATTTATGGTCGTTCTTTGTGCACTTGTTTGGTTGTAACTAGTTGCTTGCGAAGTTGTGAAAACCAACTTGAATATTCAATTTAGAAGTGATGAATGTTTATTGGAAATTCTAGTTGCTTTGGATGCAAGTGTTCTCTTAAATTGTTGAAGTAAAGCTTTGCTTGTATGGTGTAAAAATATATCGTTCTTTCAATCCAATTAGAATGGTTGTTGTGTAGTCCCAATTTGATGGGAATCCATTCTCGGTTGGTTTGATCCTTGTTGGAATGCAAGTAGTAGTTTAGGCTTAGGATTAGGAATTGTATGTTACCTCGGCTTATCGTGTGTTATAGTAATTGTTTGGCTTTGGTTGTAACCGTTTTGGTTTGGGAAGATTTTGCTTTAAGAGTCTTAAATGTGGAATCAATGATATATACTAGGATACTTATAATTGTGTATGCTTGTGTGTGAGTTGAGAATGAGAATTGAGTTTCCACCCTAGAATGTGGACCTTAAAAATTTGTTACCCTTGGGCTATAAATTTAGTGTCATTTAAGGCTAAGTTGCGAAATCTTAGGTTGTTGATGAAAGTAGTTAATGTTGACTATTGAGTTTGGTGGTTTTGATGTCGGTTAAAATGGTAGAACCTATACAACATCGCATGTGTTTAGATACCATGAAAGTATGGTGGCTCGCACTTGGCAAAGCCACTATAGTTGTGCTTGTCTAGAAGCGTAAGTTACTTCTCGCGGTTAGTTTAACTGTAAACATTATGATTCGTAGGTCGTTAGTATCGACGCCTTTCTTACTTCATCCGAGGATCGCTATCCAGGTAAGTCGTTCTCGACCTACTCGACTCTGTTCTAGTCTTGTTAGATTTCATGTCGTGATCGTGAGATTGGTTTTGGAAATTAGTCCCGAATGTATGTTTTTCCTTGTGAAATGTTTTATTGTATGATGTGATGCGCTTTCCATTCCAAATGTTTTCTCGTAAAAGAAATTGTTATTGTTTTCTCTGTGCTGGCTGCGTAACAGGCGTGATCATGTTTGATGATTGTCGGTGGTGAAGAGGCGTCTAGCCATGGTCGTGTGTCGGCGGGGCCCCTTAAAAAATAAAATTAATTACTTTGTTTTTGGCAAGTGCTCCGGTGGAGGCTTGACCAGGGGTTGGAAGGATGACGTATATGAAAAGTGAGCGGGCCTACCTCTGCACTCGGGCGCAGGTGAGTTAGCCGATTGACGACTTCTCTGTGTACTTATGGGCTCGGATTACCAAATGGGCCGATGGACATTTGGGCCTAACAATACCCCCAAA
This sequence comes from Fallopia convolvulus, assembly GCA_964016875.1. Lineage (NCBI taxonomy): Eukaryota > Viridiplantae > Streptophyta > Magnoliopsida > Caryophyllales > Polygonaceae > Fallopia > Fallopia convolvulus. Next base: position 30,740,141 of record OZ024726.1, on the reverse strand, counting down.
TCCTGATCCAAATCTTTTAGGCGGGATTTGGATCGGATTTGCCGCGTAAGCTTAAGCAGCGTGTGACACGTGGTGGTTGCCCATCCGTTCGAACACCCTCGAGAACTTGAAGAGTCCCATCAATCAAGCTTTAAATGCCTCGTCCCAGACCCCTTCTGAGATACACGCTATCTCCTTCCTGCTTTTGCGTTTCATTGCCTTCTTGTTCTTTCCTCTGATTCTCGTTCTGTTCCTTTATCGCTTAGACTCCATGGCCAACCCCGACGTCAAAGACATGGGCTTCGAATCTTCTCACATCCTCGAGCCCCATGAATGTCGCCCCTGCTCCCTTTACTCAAATGAGGTGGAGACCCTTATTTGAAACCATGGATTTCCATCCGATACCAATTTCTACACCCCTTCATGCGAGGCTACTGATTGGGTCAAAGAAGGCTGGGTCTGCTTTCTGGAGTATCCCTTCACCCTGGGAGCCCTTTTCCCTTTCTCCCCTTTGATCCTAAACTTCTTGATGACCCTCAAAGCTTCCCCAGGCACAATTGATGCCGTTGGTATGGAAGATCTTGTACCAGATCAGTGAACTCTGCTTGGGCGAGAAGATCGACTTCACATTGCAAGATCAACTATGCGCGTATAAGGTCTGTCCTCTCAGGGCTGGACACTTCACTCTTCAAGCTTGGGACGCCAGGAACCCTCTGATCCCGAAATCAAACGTTAATGAGAAAGATTGGGCTTCACGCTTCTTCTTCGTGGAGAAATCCACCCTAGGAGAAATGTATCAAGACACTTTCTTTGACTCTTGGACCACCAAAAGTAAGTATTTTCAACCCTAATTTTTGCAACCCTCAGTTGTTTTCTTTCACTATTTCGTTCTCAAGTTTCTGACTTTGGGGATCTCTCGTGCAGTTCCGCCTAGTTTGGAGGCCCATGTTCTGAAATCAGAAGCATGTAGGAAGCTCTTCTCTCTTCCGGAGGCTAGGAGGACATATCGGAGGTCAGCGGAACAATTGATGCCGTTGGTATGGAAGATCTTGTACCAGATCAGTGAACTCTGCTTGGGCGAGAAGATCGACTTCACATTGCAAGATCAACTATGCGCGTATAAGGTCTGTCCTCTCAGGGCTGGACACTTCACTCTTCAAGCTTGGGACGCCAGGAACCCTCTGATCCCGAAATCAAACGTTAATGAGAAAGATTGGGCTTCACGCTTCTTCTTCGTGGAGAAATCCACCCTAGGAGAAATGTATCAAGACACTTTCTTTGACTCTTGGACCACCAAAAGTAAGTATTTTCAACCCTAATTTTTGCAACCCTCAGTTGTTTTCTTTCACTATTTCGTTCTCAAGTTTCTGACTTTGGGGATCTCTCGTGCAGTTCCGCCTAGTTTGGAGGCCCATGTTCTGAAATCAGAAGCATGTAGGAAGCTCTTCTCTCTTCCGGAGGCTAGGAGGACATATCGGAGGTCAGCGGAACAAATGCTTGAAAATGAATCCAGTAACAAGACGACGGCAGACACTGGGGATCCTCGGGACGGTGAAGATGATGCGGGGTCGGGGAACTCTGAGAAGACTATTGAGGACATCGCTCTGGCGTCTGGGGAACTTGCTGACACGAATTTGAACCCTATCCGAAACCCTACCAGTAAGTGTCCCTCCTCTTCACTTTCGAATTCGATACCGACTATTTCCTTGAATTTTACTGCTTGTCTTCTCAGAAACTTCATCTTCCCTGGGAAGGAGCTTTTCTGCCACATCCCTAATTCAGCGTAAGCTTTGGTCAAGTGATAAGAGACCTCCCCTGGACCCAAAGGTGAAGACTGAGACTGCAGTGAAGGTGACCCCCACCAAGAGGCCCTCGCTTGGAGCTACTGAAGTCATCGACTTGGATGAGAAAGGTCCCTCTGATCTGTGGCAAAAACTCCAGGGTGCTCATGGCTCAAAGAAGCCTCGCTTGGATGTCCCCAGTTCTGCTCAGGTGAGAGATGCCGGATTGTCGGTTTGGAAGGTACATTTCCTCCACCGTCTTCCTTCTTCATTTCTATTCTTTCTTATTATTCTTTCCCTTTTTTTATAATCGTTGCGGACGATACCATGCCTTGGTGTGTAGGCCTTGCAAAGTGTCTTATGGGTTGCTGACGCCGTTGACAAGGAAGAGCACATTCTCAGAGATCATCAGGCTAAGTGGAATGCTGAAAAGGCTGCTCTGGAGAGGGAAGTGAATCTTGCGGCTGTGCGCCAGAAGACAAATGCAGGTAAGCTTGCGAAGCTTGCTGAGACGGTCAGACGTCAGTCTTCTCAAGCCGCTTCAGATAAATCCAGGATTGTTGAGCTCGAGGCTGAGAACAGGAGAATTCTCAAGGAAGCTGGTGAGATCGGGGCCTACTATTCGATGATGTCTAGAGTGGAGACGATCAAGCAGTTTGTGGCTGGCCAACATTCAGATTGGGACCTGGACGCTGAGATCACATCTTTCCATGAGTGCTATCCTCCGGATCAACCGGCCCCTGGTGATGAGCTTTTGGCTTCTCTTGACGCAGAGGAAGAAGGCGGTGATCAAGGTCTGAGCGCAAGTGGGGTGCCGGAGCAAGGTGATGGGCTTTCAATGGATGCAGCGGAGCAGCTGCGAGGTACTTCCGTTAATGATGAAGATTAGGGTCGTGAGCCCTTGTAAAAGATTTCTTATGATGGTTTTTTCTTTTGTTTTTGTTTGAACAGGCTGCGGGTAACATGTGTGGGCCGTGTAAAAGCCGTGAACAATATTTGTCCTTTCTTTGGACGTCCCCTCCTCCTTAAGAAGAGGAATTAAATAGTTTTGATGCATGCGAGTTTTCTTTCTTGCGTATTTTCGTTTGGTGTTGTCCTTCCTTTGTGTGCAAGAGTTTTCAAGACGGATGGATGCTTCGGACAGAAGGCTTTAAGACGAGGACTCCTGCAGAAATCTCTGGTCACAGGTGGCAGCTGCGTTTACCGAAGAAGTTTCCAGGTGTGTAACAGGTATCGCGTTGGGACTTGCGCTCGGGAAGTTCGGTCGATTAGAGACGTCTTTAGTCTAGGATTGGTTACCTCAATTGTTTGAACTTGTATTCGATTATATAGTGCGTTCTACATGTCGATATACCTTTGATTTTCTAGCTCTACTTATGCAAAGAGAGAATAAAGATAATTAAACAATAATGCACTAACGCCATTCATTCGATAAGAGCAAACTATAGCATAGAAATCATACAACAAAGAGTCTTCACGCAAACAAGTTGAACACACTAAAGAAGATGAATTTAAAGCAAAAGCAAGATAATAACTTCAGACAGGTGACCTCTAGTGTCTTGGATATCTGACGCTAAGAACCTTCCGCTGAGGGTTCGGGGAGGTCTGCGCTCCAATAAAAGGAGTTCTCCCTCAGAAGTGATACTTCTTCAAATGTATTGCATTCCAGCTCCTTGGGATGGCTTCTCCGTCCTTGGACTCTAGTTGGTAGGCGCCTTGCCCAACGACCCATGTTATCTTATACGGTCCCTCCCAAGTCGGGGCTAGTTTCCCTGACTTGGTTTCATGGGTGTTTTGGAAGACTCGTCGTAGTACCCAGTCACCGACCCGGAAAGTCCGGATCCTGACGTTCTGGTTGTAGCTTCGGGTGACCTGCTGCCGGTGCCTTGCCAATTGTAACCGGGCTTGATCACGAAGTTTGCCTGAAGTATCTAAATCAGCCGACAGCTCCAGATGATTACGCTCTTTAGTCAAAAAGCTGGTACAAGCGGTTGGGATGAGAATTTCGGCGGAAATGACCGCTTCGCATCAGTGTGTTAAAGAGAAAGGAGATTGACCGGTCGCGACCTTCGGCGTCGTGCGATTGGCCCAAAGGACGTATGAGAGCTCGTCAACCCAGTTCCCTTTAGCTTTCGCAAGCCTCTTCTTCAGATTATTTATGATCACTTTTTTGCTGGCCTCGGCTTGCCCATTTGACTGGGGATAGCGGGGGGTTGAAGTGACCAGGTTGATTTTCCAATGACTGCAGAAGTCTCTGGTTCTCTGGCTTATGAACTGAGAGTCGTTGTCACACACAATATCCGCGGGTACCCCGAAACAACAAAGGATATTTCTGATAATGAAAGAGATTACCTGTTTATCTTTAATCTCTCGATAAGCTTCAGCTTCGATCCACTTAGAGAAGTAATCAGTCATAGCGAGGAAGAACACTCTCTGTCCGGATAAAGGGGGTAACTTCCCGACTATGTCCATCCCCTAGCGCATAAAGGGATACGGTGTAAGTGTGGGGTAAAGTGGCTTAGGAGACTGGTGAGCGGTTGGCGCGTGTCTTTGACAAGCATCACACTTACGACAGAAGTCTGCAGCATCCTTCCTCATAGTAGGCCAGAACCACCCTTGCCGAAGGGCTTTGTTGGATAGACTTCTTCCTCCGGTGTGGTTCCCGCAATCTCCTTCATGGAGTTCTTCAAGAAGTCTCTGGACACCTTCTTTGGCTAAGCAACGCTGTAACGTTCCCACCGCCGATTTGTGGAACAGTTTCCCATGTTCTACCGTGAACTTGGTGGCCTTCATCTTTAGCAATTTAGCTTCAATTTTATCTTTTGGAAGTTTTCCCTTGGTTAGCCAATCTAGGTACGGCTGAGTCCAAGGTGCTTCGTTGGCCTCCGAAGGATCGAAGGGAGCTCCCTCGCAGTTTGATCCATTCAGGGACAGGTCTGGATCGGGATCATTCCGATAACTTCTAGCATCAATGTCATCACTGCTCATGAAGATGCTGTGAGGGGCAGCTCCGAGAAAGCCGACGTCATCGGTCATTCTCTCAGACTTCTCGCTTCGATCCTTTACAAAATTCTCGAAAGCAGAGGGCAATAATCCTCTCGTTTGATTGATTTTCTCGTGCGGTTATTGATGATCCTTTACAAAATACATAATTTTTACATATATACATCTCAGCTATAACGGTTACTTCCCATGTACCACGATTCCCGGATTTCTAGGGCATATCTTGCAACTACTTCCCACTTCCCGCATATATCGGAGACTCGGAACGCTCTCTTCAAAGTCTTCTAAACAGATCTCTCCGCTTCATGACGGATGCTTTCTTCCGTCAATCGAGTGGTTGATGACTTCTCCCCGTTTCAGGATCCTTTCTCGATCAGAGCGGTTGACGACTTCTCTGTGTACTTATGGGCTCGGATTACCAAATGGGCCGATGGACATTTGGGCCTAACAAAGAGTATGGAACATTCAAGAGTATGGTTCTTATGAGAATTGTTATCCACAATCCAAAGGAAAAGGCACAATCAAACCCTAACTTGAAACTCTAACTCTGAACCAATTCAATCTACCAAATTAAAGCAATACAAAGTCGAATTAAGCAAAGAAAACTTACTCTCAGAGAATGGCAACGAGATTCTCACTATCGAAGAGGGCGATGCTACGTGAATCAGCGATGCGGAACTTGTCAGAGTTGTCAATGGCAAAACGAGCGATCAAGCGAGTTAGAGAAGAGGGGGTGATCCAACGAGGGAGCGATCTAGCAAGTTAGGAAGCGAGGCGATCGATCGAGCGTGGGAGCGAGGTGATCGATCGAGCGAGGGAGACGAGCGAGGTGATCGGGTGAGCGAGGAAGGCAAGCGAGTGATCCTTCCTTCAATGGTGATAGTGGTCTTTTAGGTTTTCAAGGATATTTTTATCCACTGATTTAGATATTGTTCAAAATTACACTAAATGCCACCACCCCTAATTATTTTTATTTTCAACCAAACAATTTATCTTTAATCTCCACCGTTCACTTTTCTAATCCAATGGCTCTCTTTTGTTCTCATTTTTCGCTATAACCCCTATAAACACTAGAACCTTCCTCATAACAAAATATAAAAGGGAAATTCCTTTTGGTGCCCCTAAGGTTTTGCCTTTTCCTTTTGGTGCCCAAGAAAAAAACTTATTTCTCTTGGTACCCTTGAGGTTTTGGATTTTTCCGTTGACGCCCCTCTCCGGTTCAAATTAACCAATTTCAAGCTTACCATTATGTTAATCACCCTTAAATTAGTAGGATTTGACTATTAAAATATCAAAATTCGTAACCAAACTACATCAATTTGAATTTTTAAACAATTTTGTAAACAACCCCTTAAAATAGAGGATTGTTTAAAAATTCAAATTGATGTAATTTGATTATGAATTTAAATGTTTTAAGAGTTGAATTCTTCTAATTTAAGGGTGATGAACACAATGGTAAGCTTGAAATTAGCTAATTTGAACCGGAGAGGGGCGTCAACAGGTGAAGCCAAAACCTCAAGGGTACCAAGAGGAATAAGTTTTTTTCTTGGGCACCAAAAGGAAAAGGTAAAATCTTAGGAGCACCAAAAAGAATTTCTCAATATATAATCTATTATGGTATCCTTGCATACTTTTAGTTATAGTATATGATCTTACGATTCAGTGATCCAATCGTATAATCCGATCCAAAAAATCCTAAATGATCCAATTCTAGGATCCCGATAACCTTTTTCAATAGTCATTGTCGCACTGATAGCAAAAGCATCCACTGAATAGATCAATCCAAAGAAAATTTATTATATTTCCATCCTTCTCAATCACGGTAAAGCAAAAAAAGAGTATATATTCCCATTACTCGGTATAAATTATGAATTGCTAACAAGATTAAGTCCATTGATTTGTAATGATATCCCCCGGTCCTGTCTCAGTAATGATTTCAGGAAAGCCATTGAACGCATAAGAAAATCGAATCTGAAATAAGTGCAGAAAGCGTAGTACATAAAAAAAAATGGCATAAGGCCATATATTATAATGCAAATGTCTTTGTAGGATATTGGCCCTTTTAAGAGACGAGGGAATCCTACTTCCATGCCCATTCACAATAAGATTCTATTCCAAGAAATGGGCCAGAGATTTTGGAGATCGTAGAGGATTCAAGACTGCTCAAGAATGAAGGACACAACAATTAACAAAAGAAGAGTAGAGATGGGAACATGATACAATAAACTACACAGAAACCCTTATTTACTGGACTATTGATTTATGTAGATACAAGACTCACAACAGCCAATGCATATATGAACATGGGTTTTAGCAATTCATTAAGAACCCCTTGGAACTTACAAACATCTGCAGACTGAATTTAGGATTTTATCCAACTATGATCAAGCCTTCCAAGTTGATCTCGTGTGAGAAAGTAAGCCTGGAAATGAATCTATCACCTTCCATTAATTTAAATCCCACAATCTTGTGATCGATACTGAAACTGTGTTTCCTCTGCTTGGCTTCATTTAACGAGCAACAACACAAACAGAGAGAGACATGAGCCCACAAACTCTTTAACACATCAAAAATTATCAGGAAGATCTTAGATGAATGAAACTGAAAAAGACTAATGTGACGAACTGCGGTAAGAGCCTCGGCCAACTCTGGAAACATGAGTATGTGAACAATTTGACTAGTCTCCAAGAACACATTTTCCCTCCTATATATTTTAATCCTTTATAACTCAAGCCGTAGTTCATCAAAAAACATCAAAAAACAAGCCTTTTTCAATCTTTGAATTACCAAGATCTCATTGAACTCCTATATCTTAAAGAAGAGCAAATACCCAATAACAACTTAATCTTGTCAAGAATAAGAATCAATATCGCATAGAATGCTTAAGAAGTGTCAGTAACCTTAGTGTTCAAACGAGCATATCAGCTTTGAGTACACTGGACCCCTTCAAACGAGCCTCCAACAGAATCATGTACAGGCCATTCCAGAAGTTCACTTGGCCTACAAAATAAAGACTACAAAATAAAGAAAATATGCACGATTTTTCACAAGTTGAAAATACTCACATAAATACTCTCTTATGAAGTTGACAGGTTTCTGGACCAATGCCAGTACAAGCAAATCAAATAACGCCACAAAACCACAATGTTTGCTAAAGCACGGTGGCCTCTAAGTTGTCAATGTGTAATTGGTCATGGCTGCTAGTTACGCTTATGTGGTGCTAGTCAGGTAGTCATCCAATGTCAGAATGCAATTGACAGTGTACAAGATCTATATATTCAGCAAGATATGCAAAAATTGGTACTTTACAACACTATCTTATACTCCCTTCGATTAGAAATAAGTGTCGTTTTAGCTTTTGACACAAGTTTTAAGAAAAATATTAATTAAACTCAAAAACTTTAAAGTTTTTTTCAATCTCATCACTTTTGAAATATCCACCACCTTTTGGAGCCAATGAATGAAGAGCATTGGTTAAATTAAACAAATTCCAATAACAATTCTTAATTAATTGCCTAGAAAACCTACGACGACACATAAAGTTGATCAAAATTCAAAAGCTAAAACGACACTTATTTGCACTCAGAGGGAGTAATAAATACATATCAAGTTGATATGTAATGAAAACGTCATCCCCGTCCAACTTCAAGTAAAATGTCAAACTCATCATATATGAAAAGCTATATAACTCAACCAATAGAAACAGGAAATGTTCTTTTAGGTGTTTTTCATACGTACAAAAGAGGGCCCAGAAAATGGGTCAGACTATGTTGATTGCCCTCGATAGCTTCCAACACTTCAGCAGTATCTGGTCCACGGAATCCACCATCTATCATTGACGGCGCAGAAGCACTTGGAGTCCATATCTTACAGACATTTAACATCAATTAATTTTTTATAGTTTCTTTTACATCTTTTAGTAAAATAATTTGATAGACTCCCTTACCTTGATTGTATTATCTATCCCACTGGTAGCAACAACACTGTCAAAAGGATGACACTGAATACAATTTACGACTGCAATGAATTCAACAAAGAGGATTTAAAAAGAAGAAAATAGATTGCATCATCTTAAAATATAGACATGCACACATTACCCGCTTCATCTCCAAGGAGAATATTTATTAATCGGCCTGTTTTCTTTTCCCAGACGAACCATCTACCATCATCACTCCCACTAGCAATATATTCACCTTTAAAACAAATAATAAAAAGCATCAAAGCTAAAGTAATAACTAGATATTTTTTTTACTGCCAGAGGCATAATTTCATCACCTTTCATTGGGATCAATAACCAACAGAAAAGCACATACTAAGAGACTAAATAAAATTTTCAAGACATGATAGATGAGAAGTCTCCTTTCCAAAAGTGCAAGCTGATCACTTGTTTTTGAAACAACAGATGTTGCAGCTGGGTAATTTGTTTTCGTCAAGACATGAAAGATGACATTGTTCCTTTCTTGAAATATCCAGATTGCATGATGAACTTGATATGACTGATTTATGATCTCATCAGTATTTGTTGGATATTCAAAGAAGCTAAAAGAAGAATTTTAATCTCCCAAGAAGAATATGTTCAGGACTTGCTCAGTAGGGTCTGTATAAACAATTGCAAACCAGCAGCCACTCACTGGTGGCAAATGATAAGTTAAGGAAAGACAATAGTGCATCAAAAATAGGTAAAATCGTGCAGCCTGGTCTTGTAGACATCTAGTTGTAATTGAAAGACACAAGGCTAGACAATATGGTTTCAGTTACATGAATGATACCATCACCAGCAAACTTCATCTTTGCAGCAGCAAGAAGAATTTTTTAGAGACAATAGCCGACATGTTCCCAAGTATATAACTATGAAGGCAAATTACATATCGCAAATAGATTTTACATCCAGCAATTGGATCAATGTAGTAGATGCTAGAAAAAAGCATATAGTATTCGGCATGGCTTTGCAAGGATCTCATGGAGCTTAAAGAAAGTGTATATTAGGCAGAAGCTTGGTATATGCCAGTAAGAGACAGTTTATTCAAGGAGAACACTTGGAGAGCTAAACCAAAAGGAAAAAGGGCTTCAAAACCTGAGATAATATGTCAGCCAATACCCTTGGCTATGAATTCTGGCATGCAGGACAAAGGACATGGAACCTTTTTTCACGTACTCCATGACTCCGTTTATACATATAATCAGCTAACTAATATGATAACAAATTAAGAGGTAGCATATAAAATTATCTGTAATTTCATTACTAACTCTAGTAGCAATTCTAATGTTACATTTTACAATTCTCATAGTTTTCTCCAATCAAGCTTCTTTATCCCGATTTTTGTCATAAATTTTTTTTTTCTGAATTGATTGGCACTCCAGAAATATCAAGAGTTTCAACCATATTATCCATTTATCAGTTATTTGAAACTCAAAGAAAACTTCCCTCAAAAGTATAATTTTACTAATATTCTTCCTTTATAATTAACACTTTAAGAACCTTCACTAAAAAATAGCTCAGGCATGGAGTGTGAGAACAGCCCAACCGCCCAAATCAATTTATCAAAAAAGAGAACCATCTCTTTCTACTTAAGTCTGTAAGTAAGAGGAACATGTTTGAAGCAGTACGTAAGAGATTATAAATAAAATATTTAGATGGATATAATAGAAAGTTTGTCAAGGATACAGCAAGGACACATGGGAAAACTTGTGACCACAAACTAAATAAAGTGAACAGAACTTAATTGACAGCGAAAGTGATATAGTTGCTCCTGGTCAATGTTACTTCCAAACTAAACAGCATACCCTTTTGACCCAAGAAACTGGCTTGTTTTATGTCAGTGCCCATATTACAGTGACCAATAAACCTCTGCTTCATATCCACAGTTACTTCAGGCTGCAGCACAGCATAAAGCCTGAACTCAGATAATATAGCAAGGAGATCAAGCAATCAAGAACAGAAAATGCCAAGCCTGTTACCATGGTAATGGAACAAATGAAAAATATGCAGCCGAACAATGAGATGACACTTCAATCTGAAACTAATTCTTCCATAGCAAATACTAGGTGCAGCGTACAACATAAATATACAACTTGAAAGTTTTTCAGCATGAATCTTAAAGAACAGAAAAAACAGGATATTGTTGAATATAAGAACCTTGTAGACTTCTTTTTCATTTTGCATACTGAATGAACTGCATGAACAATTTGAACTGCCTGCCTCCCCAGAAAAAGCAGCTCTTTTATGGATTGGCAGATTTAAGCTTCTGTAATGAACATAGGATTAACATCACTTCTTCATCGCAGGAATACACCAGATCGCTATGTGTAACAGATCGCTAAACAAGTTACTTAAGATTATTATTTGCACAACTCGTGACTCAGACCTTGGTTCTCCCTCTCTTACCCTGTTGCTTTGTCGAGTTTCTGTAGGCACACACATAAGCAAGCAGCATTAAATGACAATAGTGCTACAGGAAATGAGCTGTTTGTGGGGTACATAGAATCATCTCTTTCTTTAGTAAGCCAGACCATACTCTCATGAAATATAAAAGAGAACATTAGTTTAATAACCCACCCTTTGATGGGATGGTAATATAAAATCCTAATCTTTAGGTCATCATAATAGTGTCCTCACTTATTTCTCCAGCCAAAATTCCGACCAAAACAAGATGACTTGGTCTGGAATAATGACTTGGCCGTCCATTGGTAATTAAGAAGACAATAAATCATGTGTATCACACGTACTCCACTGAAATTGGAAAATAATTGGGATAAAGCTGTTCCACTGAAAATTAACTACCACGTGGACTGCCAAATCACCATTCTGGTATCAGTTGATCGTCAAATGGACCGCAATGTTACAATTTTGGTGCCCGGTCTTGCTTTGGTTGAAATTTTGGTTGGATAAATAACTGAGGGCACCGTTTTACCAGACCCCCCAAAGGTTGGGTTACTTTTCTCCTTTTTTATAAGGTAGAAAAGGATACCTTGAATAATATATGATTTAGTTATACTTATGACACCTTGTGCATGGATGACAATATCCACCAACCAAGAAACAACATCAACATCATCGCCCAATATAGTCCCACTCAAGCGGGATCTGGGGGTCGAGATGGGGGCACCCATAATCTGAACATTTCAGGAGGATGCACCCGATAGACCCAAGAAAAATTGAAATTCAGCTATGTGACAATAATACCAAAATTTAGTTAGAATGCACCAAAATTGATATAGGGGCTAAAGCCATCTCAAAGGCACTATATAAAAGCCAATGAGCATGAGGATGCACCCCATATCCACTAACCAAGAAAGAAGAATAAAAACAAAAGAATTATTACTGTTTTACTTCGAAAATGAAATTATGATTAGTTGATTGGTAAAATTATGACAATAACTCCTGAAAGCAAAACCTATATGAAATTAAGAATGCAATCTTGTTGACATGTTAGTAATGCGTCTTGCTAGCTTGAAGGTTAAAAAGGCTCTAGTCCCAATCATGAAGTCTTGAGATTAACATATTGACTATTTAAATTCACACTTGAAACTTTAGGAGTTTTCTAGCTATATAATATTACGAATCTCATCTTTCAATTCAAACTTGGAGCTTTGTAAGAGCATCACAAAGTTCCTAGCAACTAGATTGGTATAATAAGTGACACATAGCGACAATTTGGTATTTAATAAAGAAAAATTAGGACATTAATATTAGAAAAGGCTCTCATGGTCAAATAGGTATATTTTTCCACTGGAGTCATAATTTACATCCCAAACTCATCTTTCATATATTCTAGAAATTTTGTTGCTTTTTACGCAAAATAAAAAGTTGGCAGGAAATGTTTTAGTCAAGTAAATCGAAGTGGATAAGATGATTTCATTGCATTTAGTGTGATTGAATTAACAGAAACTTGGTAATTTTTAATATTTAGTTGTAAAAGGAGCTTATTTAACATAACAAATCAGGTTACAGATTAAATTGTGGTTTAAACTGTAATTCACGTATAAGTATATACTTATTTGATCATCAAAATTTTTTTATTACCTTAATGGCCCCAGATAAAAAAATGGCATTGAATCTTTTTAAAATAATTTTAATTTTTCATTAAACGTCACTTTTTTATACTTATGTGCTAATTCGGCCCAAAGCTTCACTGCAGCATTTGATCACGGGACTTTCATGTACCTTCAAAAGGATTTTGCTCGTAAGTACCACTTCCTATTATCATTCATTTGGCATTCCATTTCAGTAAATAGGTGTTAATGCTCATGTGGTTTTTAGACGTGAGGTAACACGTTATGAAATGAGATAAATAAACATATATTCAAATATGAATGCTAAAGCCAAAGGGTAAAAAGGAAAAAGATATAATAAGCGACCTGCTGCAAGATGGTTTCTAATTGTTTCGACCCTTAGTGCAACCTCATAGGAGGGAACCAAAATTTGAGCTGCAAGAGCAAAGTCCAAAGCTTCCTGATGCTTGCCCAACTGCAACAAAAGAGTATAGAGGGAACCATACAATGAAATAGAACAATGGAAAAATTAATGAAAAATAGTCGAGTTCGCATCAGGCCAAACCACTGTAGATTCAATTATCAACAAAAAAATCCCGTGTATTCTGTATCTGAACAATGATCCTATCAAACCAATCATCTAGGGAATCTGTAGAGTTTTCATAGTTACGAAGTATTGTATTATAATGAGCAATTTCCAGAATTATCCACACTAACTCAAGCATAAGAATAAAAAGGACCTATGTGGGCAAAGATTTACAAAAAACATGTTAAGCTCATATTTTAGTTGCAACTTTTTTATTATACAGCAATGAATGATGAATTATCAAAATTCTATACCAACACTTTCCCACATCTAAAAAAAAAGTTACAATTGAATGAAGGGGTGAAAAATGGCTAATTTAATCTTGTCATTTATTTTTTGTATTATTTCGAACTGCATGTGTGATTTTTTTATTAGATAAGTTTGTTGTCAAGTTCACTACCTTTTCTGTAAAGAAGTATGTGTATAATTTATATATAAGAATTTATATGGTCAAATAAAAACAAATGATTTAGAACTCATGGATATAAAATGAATGCATGCACAGATGAGTTTTTGCAGTTCTTAGATCATTTACAGGGAATATGGAAATGTAGAAGTGAAAGTACTTCAAAAACTGATCATGAAAACTACTTGGGCCTATTTGGATCACGCATTATAATGCAGGCTTTTGCATTATAATGTGCAATCCAAACACGCCCTAAGTTCAGCATCCAAATTAATCCAGGTATTTACATTATAATGCGCGATCCAAACAGGCCCTAAGTTCAGCATCCAAATTTGGTACCAAAATCAAATCTATTACCCTAAATCCAGATAAATAAATCCCAGATTATTAATTAAAAAAAAAACAATTTTACTGGATTGAATTTTGTTACTAAAGTTAGATGCTTTACCTATGCCCAAAAAGCATAATAGAATTTTTTTTCTAATAATTAAATATGGCAAGAACAAAATAATAAGAAAAATACTGAATGTGTAGTACAGAGGATAGATACAATGGATATTATGGATAATATATTTTGTAAACTACATTAAAAATATGGCGAGGACAAAAGAAAAAAGGAAATACTGAATGTGTTACTAGAGAAGATAGATGCTGTACGTCATTATGAGCCCCTGCATAGCATAAGGCTTACAAAAGAAGTGATGTCAATGCATCCACAAACAGACGTCTATAAGACTGAAGCCAGTCTATTAAGATATGTTTGGCATGCTAAAAATCTATCCACAATTGACTTATAGCTACATTATCAAATTCTACCAACTAAAACTATCTTATTAGCAAGCCATGCCAAACACACTCTAATGTCTCATCTGGTATACATAACATCCTGAGGGATCATGATAGAGATAAAATCGGGAACCACACACAAATCAGTGAACCCAAAGGCTTAACAGAGAAATTCACTCATAACCAGATGAACAAAACAGAAAATAAATTCTAGAATGTTTAAGACATCAGGATTACCCTAGTAGATAAAAAATCTACTCCCTACAATCACCAATCTGACTATACCTTTCATCCCTCACAGCCAACTGCTTAATTCTCCATCATTCCCAAACCCCAGCCTCAAATGTGCAATATCCATCCAGAGCCTTTTACACATCCAGCCCAGTGCATATTGATCATTCCGACTTAACTTTAGTAAAAAAAATTATTATTAGATACCCAACCAAACATCTAAGCTCACCCTTTAGTCTTCAGCCCTCTAAAATTGGTTCTAGATAAATTTTAAAAAAAATCACACACACATTACAGCCAGGCTAAGGAGTTATTGTCTCGACTTAATGAGTAATAGAAAAACTAGCAAAAAGAAATTTAAGAGAACATAACTATTTTGTATCACGTAAGTCGTGCATTGCGATCATTTGCAAAAAGATGCATGCAAAACATGATCCTCACCTCCAACAAAGCTTCAGACATGTAGTATAGTGCCCTATATGAAGAATTATTAATTCTTAGAGCTTGAATCAAATCTCTCAAAGCCATATGAGCATCATTTTTCCACTTCCGCTGAAATTTTTGAGTTGATAAAGAAAAAATTATCACATATGAGCCAATGCCAAAAGAATTGAAAATTGATTATAGAAATCAAGACCTATAGACTATAGTACCTTAAGAAGCAAATGAGAACGTGTGCAGAGGCAATCATGCTTAAGGATTGGATCAGAGCTACAATCATGACCGTCCAAAATTTCATTGCATAACTCAAGTCCATGATAATAATTGCCCCCTTCTTTCAAGCATCTGTCTGCTGTTTGAAGCAATTTCCTGCACCTATCATGCTGTAAGATTGCATCAGACAGTTTCAGGATAGATCAGACTATGTAAAGTAAATAGTGGTAAAAGCACAAATTTCATACAATACAGTGCTACACTGTATCATTACATAGTCAAATCACAGATATCTCATACCTGTGGAATGGTTCGGCTACTTGTACAAGAACTTTCTACAATATTCTCACTTCTTTGCAACTGGATTCCATTAAGAATGGACGAAAAGCTCCACTGTTTTGCAACATCACCTAATGTATATTGCACAACACTGCTAGCCCCTACATACATTTGATTGAAAAAGAACTTGTACTAAACAATTCACTAATTTCTTCTAGAACAGCCCAAACACGGATCGAGAGAACATAAAGTTCCAACATTCTGAACATATAAACCAAGGTATCAAAGGTAAGTACCAAAAATGCCTAGGCGCTCAGACACACTTGGGAGCAGTTAGTGTGCTTTACCTCAATATGAGAGCTTTCATTGCCCAAGTACAATAATGTTGGTGATGTGGGTTTTTTTACATATTAAAATTAGATTAGCTTAATTTATGATACTTGGAAGGCAAAACACTACTGACAACTAAGAGAATACAAGAAACTGAGAAAGTAAAGAAAAGAAAATGACAAATTCAGTCATCAAACTTGCTGATAAATCAGCTTAGGCTATAGGCTAGCTGAGACTAGTTTATGAAATAAGTTTGAAATAGCTTAAAATCTATAATGTATTAGCGTAATACTAATAGCTTATGAAAATCAGCGAGCTTGACAGCTTAATGTTCAATTGACTTCCTTTTTATTCATTTTTTAGTTTGTTATTTTTTTCAGTCTATATCCACTGTAGACATTCTAACAGTGAGTAAGTATACAGAAGACACTAAAAAATCATGATGGATAATATACCATTGTATACATCAAACAGGTATATGTGCTCTCCACTATAGCTAATAACAACCTCCTCTCCATTAGGACTAAATGCGACATGAGTTAGATGCACATTAGATCGTCCTGTCTGCAGGAATAAGAAAGAAGTGACAAAAAAATAATTATTATCCAGTGCAAGTAACATCATAAATCACAAAACATGCACTTCTACAACTACAACAACAATATTGTATTAGTATAATACCGCCTAGGCGGGGTCTAAGGGGTCCAGATGTTACCCCGAACACGTCTTCCCGAAAGACCCGGGAACACAAAATTGAAATTACAGGTAAAAACACAAAAAGCACCACAAAGACTGACCAACATGACACACGCATACAGTCAAAAGGTGGGAATTTAAACGTCCACTACCCTAATTATATCCCTCCATAATCCTTGGCCATATGCTCTGTAAGTGTTAACCGGGCGCCGACCTGTCTAATCACCTCCTTCCAACTCTTTTTGGGTCTTTCTCTGCCTCTATGAAAATCTCTAAGAACTAACTCCTCACACCTTCGCACGGCCTATCAGCCCTCCTCCTCTATACATTACCAAATTTATCCACTTATAGAAGGGCTAGAAACGAGAATGCATCATCAAGATAACAAGTTCCCCAGTGGCTTATTCAAACAAGACATTAACAGGATGACAACCAAGACAAGCTTCGATTGTTTAATCTCCCAGAAAAGCTATCCCAATTTAGGCAGGACAATGTCAACATCAACATCATCGGCCAGTATAGTTCCGCTCAAGCAGGATCTGGGGGGTCAAGATGGGGGCACCCATAACCTGACATGAGGATGCGCCCGATAGACCCAAGGAAATAGTTAGGCAGGACAATGTGATTCCAAATTTATAAGTTTATGTTCTCTGTTCTCTTTAACATAAAGATATGCAAGTTGAAAGATAAGATGAAGCAAAGTTGATAGCGAAAGCACCACAAATGAGGTGGTGGTGCAGCTGTGACAAAGAGATTAAAGTTTTAGGGGAGAGATAAGAGGTAGAGCCCTAAAATGCTTTGCTTAGGAGGACGCCCGAGAGGGAAGCAAAGCAACCAATCTGTAATGGCAGTATGTTCTATCATTCTAGGATAACCTCACCCAGGAAAGAAGCAAAGCTAGTAAACTGATCTTTAAAAAAAAAATATAGGAAAATGTAAAAGAGAAAAATGTGTCTTGACTTTCTCTACTCTCTTCTTCGATTTCTGGTTAGTTTCCCCCTTTTTATTTATCTAGTAGATTTTGGATTGTGCACCACAACTCTAATATTCTAATATTTTATATCCTGTTTTTTTAGTTCGTTCTCCTAAGCAGCAATATTAGAATAAGGAATTGAACAAAAAAAATACATAAATTAGAAAACAGTAATCATTTGTGAGCTAAAATTAGGACATCAAAAAAACCATGTAACAATGGAAAGGCCTCAACTGTATCGGTTTAAATTCCCTTACAATATTAGTTATTGCCATTTGCATTAAGTGTACTCTGATTTAAATATTCTTAAGTGTTTATAAGTATGTACTTTTTTGGTTATAAGACATGTCAATGTATTTTTTTTATTTTGAAGATGGTAAAGCTGTAATATGATATAAATTACTGATTTTTCTAATGAGTGTCCATGGGCACACATTAATAATAATGCCAACTTTAGAAAGCATGAAAATTGTTTGTTAATTTAATATTTTTTCTAAGGTTCACCCATTTCAACTTAGGGAATAGTTTAAATATTTGTTCCAAAATTAACTTATTAATGTGTACCCATGGGCACACATTGGAAAGACCCATAAATTAAAGAGTATGTTGAACAAAAGAAAGACGCATTTACAGAAGAGGTGAAAATAAATGGGATATGGTAGCTCGATCCATAAACATTGAGAATGCGCAGCTCCCTATCGACTTTTTTCTTCCAAACACAATCAATCTACTTTTGATGTGATCCATAACCTTGCTAGTTCAAATATGTTTCTGCTAAGGAAAAATAACCTTAGCAAAGTTTTTGAATTCAGGAAAAGGGCAAAGCAAACAAACTCTAAGACCAATGTTGGCTTACAATAAAGAAGAGCTGAAGATATTAACCAAAATGTTTGGAGAAACCATAAATTCAACTGCAACCCAGAGATGTAAGACTCCCTAATCACAAAAGGTGAATTGACGCTCTATTTTGAGGAATTTTTCTGTATCATCAAAAGAAAATATGCAATAGCATTCATTTACCATTCATTGGAGCTTAATTGCCATTGAGAAATAGTGTGTATCCTATTTAGGTATTTAGTCATTGATTTACTTTCCTTTATTTTGTTCTGGGATTGAATAATTACTAATGGGCATGATGTAAAAAATCTTATTAGAAGAAATTTTAGTACAATTTTCAGATATTATGTATGTGACAACAAGTACTCACAGATTCAGAGAGATGCATTGGGCAGAAATAGCTAACACAAGGAGGATGAGAGAATCTTCTGCTGCACGAGGAGAGTGGTGGGAGCATCCTTCTATCATATAAACGAGCAAATGCATCACTGCAAGCATTTAGAAAGAGATATCATTGGGGAAGTTGGACTGAGATCCCATTTACACAGATGATCTCATAATAATCAAAGGAAAGGAAACACGGCATTAGT
The DNA here is from genome assembly GCA_964016875.1 of Fallopia convolvulus. Taxonomy (NCBI): domain Eukaryota; kingdom Viridiplantae; phylum Streptophyta; class Magnoliopsida; order Caryophyllales; family Polygonaceae; genus Fallopia; species Fallopia convolvulus. The sequence continues at coordinate 30,721,018 of OZ024726.1, read as the reverse complement.
GACAAACTTACCTCCCCCCAACCAGGATCAGATGGGGCCTTGTGACACTGATATCACAGGATTTTAAATTAAGAGTTCCATTAGGGGGATCATACAGAGACCTTTTCTTCCCACAACGCAAATCTAGCTGCCAATGAAACACAAAAAATCAAAACTAAGACAACAATAAGTACTAGATCCGGGGGTGGGGGTGGGGGTGGGGGGGAGGGGAGTACTAGCACACTGCGACATTCAGGTTCGGAAGGTCCATTAGGAGGGCAAGAGCAAACTTCACGAAAGTCATGCTGCCTCAATGTCCCATCTTCACTGGCACTCCACACTACATTAGGATTTCCAACTTCAACCTGTGAAAAAACAAGTGTTTGGTTGCTTTGTGAAGATTAACACAAAACAGATGGTCTGGAATATAGATGCAGAGCTTCCACTAGACAGCAAGCTCTAATTCCTACCCATACCAGCTTTCACCTGTTAGAAAAAACCAAACATGTTTTTAAACTTACAGCTAACTTTTTCACTCGTTTAGTATGACACTGGAAGTGAGCATATGGAGTAACACTAGTTGCATCAGCTTGTCTCCCACTCAAGTGAGAAATGTTAAACACACGAACCTGACAATAGAAGTTAATCAGAATTAATGATGTTCTCTGAATGTCAAACTTCTCAAATGCAAAATATGAAAATCATATTTACCTCACAGTCCCCTGCTCCAGATGCCACAAGTTCATCAGATGTCTCAGGGATAAAATTGGTACCAAATATATTAGTAGTATGGCCTGTCTCTATGCAGTGTAAGAGCTTGCGGGTAGAGTATCTCCATATGTTGATCTGCAATACAATAAGGTATTACCTTTAAGAATAACATGCAAACCAGCTATAGCTCACCAAATCCTTACTTTGATCGACTAAGAATGATTAACATCGACTCTTTATCGATTGATATTATGAAAGAAGTTGAATAAGAAGTATCAGACATTCAAGTGTCATTTACAAGCATTCTTAGTAATTTAGTATGATAAGATGAAACTTTAATACAATTTCCTCCATGTACTTAGTCTATTTGTAGTATCATCCATGGATTACTTTATTACAAAGCCCATACACGTGTTGTAATACATATGTTATAGATAGCATGAAAGCATGAGAGATATGAAGTTCCAACCCTCAGTATGTCTCAATATATGCATAAGTAACAGTGCCATGCTCCTAAATGCCGGAAAAGAGGAGGAACCAAGACAAGAAAAGTAGATACCCGCTGGTCATCTGAACCAGATATTAAAAGTGATCCTTGTGAATTCCAAGCAATAGTGTTTATGCAGCCAATATGTCCCTGTTGAAAGAAGAAAATAAACAGAAAGGTATCACCAAGAGACACTTCAGTGAAGAGAATAGTGTTTTCCCTATTGCTTGGACTTGCACACTAATGTGGACTCGAGTTCAGTTCATTTATATGTATTAGTGGAGGCTACAGCTCGAGTAGCTCTTGGTTACTCGACCCTAAACCTAAGATTCCTAGATTTAAGGGGCTGGTTTATGTACTAAGCAGCCATTGAAATATTAAGGTTTTGTGTCATTTTCACACTTCACGTTATTTTATGTCACGGTGTCAAATAGTTTCAAGTTATGTGTTGAAAAGTTCTTATCCTTGACCCAAAATTTCGGGCAAGGAAGATTGGATTTTTCAGTCATTTACGTCTGCTCTGCTATCATATTTCCTCATTTATATACGAAGTTGACTGAGTTCTTTCACTGACTAGAGAAGAATAATTAAAATAATCAATACAACTGAAAATTCTTTACAAAGAGACACTATAGCAGGTGTATTATACCACTGCTAGGATAAACAGACTAACAGAGTTCACATACAAAACCAATGAAAGAATCTACCAAGTCAGCCACTCTATAACCAGAAACTTCTTAATAATGGTGGTACTATCCAATTGAAGAAGTTCCATCACTCAGGAGATCAAGTTCAATACTTGAGCATACCAAGCAATACCACCCGTTTGGTATCCATATCAGGATATCAGATATGGGTATGGATATGACTGATACCCATATCTGATGTTTGGTATATCTTGATATCGATATCAAACTGATACCTGCTGTTTGGTATAGGAGTATATCGATATCAGCTGATATCAGAAGGATATCAGAGTGATATTAGAGTGTTATTTTCATATACCCTAAGAAATTGGTATATCAAAGATATCACTCATATCCATACCCATATCCGATATCTAGATATCACTCATACCGATATCTTGATATCGGCACCGATACCGATATCCGATATCTCATACCTTAGATATCAATACCAAACGAGCAGGTTAGAGCCTCTCTAGGTGGTTTATCATCAACTACCAATTCTTCCGTTCGATTTTCACCATTGAGTTTAACCTTCAGCATTTCACATATATACACTTGAACAATTTAACACTTTAACTCGAGATATCAAAATTTCCCCAATCAAAAGAAAAGGTGAGAAGAATCCACCACAAAAAAAAAGCAAACCTCCAATTCTCTTTCCAATGACAATCTTCGTATCAAGGAAGAGTGCATCTGTAAACTGTGATTGGCATCCTGAAAACCAATACCCCTCCCAAAAGGAAGGGGGAAGAATTTTGTAAGAGATGGGTCAGAAAATATTAAATATTGTAGTACATGACCCTATGCAGCTATGATGGACTTCAGTACATATCAAGATGCTGAATATGGAATTTTAAAACTCTATGGAAACACATAAAAAAACTAATTTGCAAGTGTGTTTGACAGCTCAAATAACTCCACATTCTACATTTTTATTTGGGTTGACTATTTCGAATGTAACAACCTTCAGGGACTGTACATTCAATGACACAACCTTAATCATGAATTCATGATTGGTAATTATCACCTCACAATCTCAATAATAAATGTTCAAATGCTGTTATGAGCACCCCCCCCCCCCCCCCCCCAAATGATGAAAACATGTGAACATTTTTTATTTAGGTTGTGATCATGTTTGAGCATATTTTACTAAGGTTGTCATACTCACTGTGATGCTGTGATGCCGAATACACATCCCCCAATATTCACTAAATTTGCTTTTTTCCAGAGATAGTCAACATCAATGTCATTTCAACTCGGACCAGAGAAAGCTGCAAATATATTTCTAGACACATGATTTCAGCGTACAGGTTAGCAGGCATATCCTGCAATTTTTTAGACTAAGAGATCCGGTATATTCTATACTACTTGAAGTTAGTACTCTCTTGAAATTAGGCTCATAGTCCCTCTTATACACTTCAAACTTACTATAGCATTTCAATTCATCAACGGAATAAACCCTTTACTAGAAGCAACGTGTCCCTATTTCAATCTTTGAGAGTGAGAATATTCGGTCTACACCTTCATTTGGAACGACAACGGTACGCCAGTTTTCAAGACAGCCTAAGTTCGGAACCAAAGTCACATGCAGGCCAATCCATTATCCATATCAAAATTTTCAAAGACAAAAGTATACTGGTGTGAAGCTATCAGTACACCTGTTCTGACAACGCCCGGAGAGAATTAATAAGCGAATCTCGACTAAACAATAACCAAAAGATGATAAACAGTTGAGAGAGAGAGAGAGTACATGGCGTAAGTCGGTGGATCGGTGGTCAATCAGTCGGTGAATGTTGCCATCGTGAAATGGGACGGAGTCCATGGCAGGAGAAATCTGCAGCGGTTGGAGCTCTTGAATCCCTAACGCCAAAGAGAAGAGGAATCGGTTGGGAAGACGGAGTGATAGTTATCAGTGTTCCATCGCAGGAGAGGGAAGCAAAGGTGGAGCGAACACATCAATTGTCACTTGTCACCCACCTGTCACCTCTTTCAGGCTTGCAGTTGTCTAGGACTTTTTTTTTGTTTTTGAGGTATTGCAGGTGTCTAGCACTTTAATCTTTTTTATTTTGTCATTTCGACCTACCCTTGTCTTTTCTGGAAGGTGAGTGCCGTAGGGTGTGTGGTTAATCGGAACTTCGGTTACTAAATTTCAATAACCATAATTGTATTGTTCGTTATCGGTTAACCGTGAAACTCCGTACGGTTTATCGGTTAACCGACTTGATCTAAATTTTATTTTTTTATAAAAAATGAGATTTTTAATAAAAAAATTATCTTATTTTTCAATAAAATAAAACTAAATGCAAATACAAATAAATATCCAAAATGCATCCACTTGACTAATTCAAAACAAAGCATCCAAATATTAAAATGTATATAATGTTCATAAAATCCACATAATATAGAGAATGGAGGAGGAGGCGACTGGCGAGGGACGAGTTTAGATTTGAGAAGTTTTTAGTCGAGCACAAGAAAAAATAACTTAAAAATAAATTAAAAACAAGCACAAACATTCATCGTTTAATTTTTGAGCTCTCTTACAGAGATTGTTATATTATGATGTAATAAAATGTAAAGTGTGGGGCAGAATTACAATTAAACTCTTTTATGGGTTTAAGTTCAGGAGCGTTGTCTATACTCTGTAACAAATCAATGAAGGTCGTAAGTTCATAACACAAATTTCTTTCTCAAACTTACTTATCTTTTCTCGAACTTACTTATATCTTCTTTTCTTCTTTCTATCTCAATTCATGGAGTCTTCCTAATCACAGCTCCTCACGATCTTTACAGAGACATTCTCACTGTATTGAAAACAAATTAAAAATAGAAACATAAATTATAATAGATAGTTTATTAAAATAAATTTATTTTTAACTTAAACTAATTAGATATATAGTTCTCTTTTTAAAAATATATAATATATAGTAAAAATATTATCGGTTATATTGTTAACCGCCCGTGAAAATATTAATAACCGTATCCAAACCGTTGAACCGTTAAAAGTATCGGTTGGTTAATCGTAACCGTTTAATTTTTTCATTTTGGTTAACCATAAAAAAGTGATCGGTTTTCCGGTTCGGTTTTTCGGTTACGGTTTTTTTTGCCCAACCCTAGTGAGCGGTAGCCAGTAGGGGTGTCCAAACCAAATCATAATTAACCGAAGTTCGGTTAACCGAGATTTCGGTTAGTTAAAATCATGAACCGTAATTAAACCGTGAATTTCGGTTAACCATAATTCGGTTAACCAATTTTTCGGTTCGGTTTTTTCGGTTAACCGATAACTATTTGTGTGATTTTACCTTAAATAATTAAAACTAAATAATAAATTTTGAATAAAAAAAGTGGTCAAGCTTAACTTTTATTTTAATTATACCATATTTTTTTGGTTGTTGTAAACAACTATCGAGAGTATATACTACAATGTGTGAAATCAAACACTATAATTATTTTTTTATCCTATCAAATTTAATAAGCAAGTCTTATATCAATGAGAAGTGCAAAATAGTGTGTAAATTGGAGAAGGAAAGACTCAAACTAGATCAACACCTTGATGATCATAGAGTTTAACCACTAAATAAAGCAAAGATAACTAATATTTGAAAAAAATATTAACATATTTTCGGTTAACCATTATATGTAAAGTCGTGAACCGAAACCGAACCAATAAACCGGAAATCAATTCGGTTCAGTTAACTAAACCGAAATTTTAAAAAAAGTCGGTTTGGTCAATCTAAAAAATAATCGGTTTTTCGATTTTTTGGTTTCGGCTTTTTTATTGACGCGCCTAGTGAGCGGGACACATCAAATGTCAACCAAGATCTTCTATACCCTTTTCCTAGTCCTATCTTTTTACATTTTCCTAGTAGTGTTTCACTTTTTTATTACAAGGAGTTTTTGGGTAGAAAGTTAATTTTTATGCCTCGAAGAACGTAAAAAGTAGAGAAAATTATACTAATTTCAAGACTACTAAAAGTAGTTTTTAAGTAAAAAGTTGTTTTATGGGAGAAGTGAAACAACTAAACCCTTTTTTTCTTTTCTAATTGAACCATATGACTTGAGTTATTATTTAAAATCAATAATTAAGATTGTTATCAAATACTCCATATTGACACTAATTAATTAAAGAATAATATGTATGTATAAATGAAATGTTGAAAGCATGAATTAAACTAGAAAACGCAATTAAGACCTGAACGGAAACATTAAACTAATAATGGGCAGTTAAAATAAGATGATATTAACTAGGGGATGAACAATATAAGTAAGATCGAAACAAGTTAAAAGGCATCAACTTGCAAGATATATATGTTCAATAGCCTGAATCAATTTTGGTTTCACGAAGATATAATAGGCGTTAACTTACAATTTTTTCATGATCTAGCACGTTAAAAGAAACCGAAACATACATTAGTACATAACGAAATCTTTCTTCTCCTTCACAAGTTACAAGAAACCTTGAAAATTTCAATGTATACATGTTCTGGTCTTATAGTGAACACGTTTTTATTATATACTTCGTATTAACACAATAACACTTAACAAGAAATAATTCGAAGCTTTCTTTTAACTTGTTAAAGAGAAAACTTAAACTGAAACTTAAATGGTGGTTAAAACTTTCTTTATGGTTGAGTCGATTTTGCAAACCGCTTGAAATCTCACTAATTTTTCCATTGAAGGAAGTTAAAACCCTCGATAGAAAACTTTAGTCTAAAGAAGATTTGTAAGTTAATTTATTTTGATGGCAGAAAGATTGTTATGTTAATATTTTGGCCGAAAGATTTTTACGATAATTTTGTTCATTAGATAGCAATTATAATTCTTTTTATTAAATAATTAATTAATGCCAATATGGCCCACTGAAATAACTAAATTTTTTTACGTAAATTTCCTATTATTAGATATCAATCTTAATTATTTATTTTAAATAATAACACATGCCACATGGTCCAATTAGAAAAAAAGGATCGGGGGGGACTGGGAAAATGGTGTAAAAGATTTTCATTGATTAAATGTTTGTGGAGAATGCTTAGGGGACGGCGAATGTGTGATCCACGAATGAATAGGACAAATAAAAAGTATCATATCACTCGTCTATAACCTTTGTGTAAGGATCTAAAGTAGGATAAAGAGTTTCATAAGGATTTGAGATAGAAATCAAGTAGAGATCAAGGAAAGAGAAGGATAGGGAAAGAGAGAGAGAGAGAGTGAAGGAGAATATGTTATTCATCGATGAGCTCAACTGAACTCTGTTAGCTCCTTTTTAAAGAAGTCTAACTCGTTTACAAACATTTCCTCACTTCTCACTTATTGCAAAAGCTACCCCAAACATTTACAAGAGGTATATAAGTGCCCGTGCCCGTATGTAACAAATACCCCTCTCCTTAAGAACTTTGTCCTCAAAGTTCATATATGGAAATCTGGAAATTGTTGAAGCAAATGACCAGCAGCTTCCCACGTGGCCTCCTCTGTTGTTAAATTCTTCCATTTTACCAACCATTCAGTGATTGGGTCACCATTTGACATATATGTGACTTTGGTATCCAAGATATGTTCTGGTGCAACCACAACTTCACCAGAATCTGTAGTTTCTGGTGGATTTGTTAGAGGAACAATTTATGTGCTAATTTTCCTCTTCAACTGAGAAACATGGAACACCGGGTGTATCTTAGATTGCTTTGGCAAAGCTAGTCGATATGCAACCTTCCCAACTCGAGAGACAACCTCATACGGTCCATAATACTTTGCACTGAGTTTCAAATTCTTCCTTAATGCCACAAATCCCTGCCTATAAGGTTGTAATTTGAGATATACCCAATCACCCACATTAAACTCTCTCTCTGTCTTGTACCTGTTAGCATTTTGCTTCATGCAACTCTGAGCTTGTTCCAAATTCAGCTTACACTGTAACAATACTCTATGTCTCTCCTGAAACCAATCTTCCACCATAGCTGAACTGACTTCATGTTGCTTAACTCCTAACAAAGGAGGACAATAACCATATAAAGCCTGGAAAGGAGTCATACCTAGTGAAGAATGGAAGTTGGTATTGTACCAAAATTCAGCAAGATACAACCATATTGTCCACTCTTTGGGTTTTGAGAATGTCATACAGCGAAGGTAAACCTCTAAGCACTGATTCACTCGCTCCGTTTGACCATCACTCTGAGGATGATAAGCAGTGCTATAGTGCAAAGCAGTTCCCAAAGCCTTGAAAAGTTCTTTCCAGACATTGCTCCGAAAATTTTTATCTCTATCAGACACAATATTCTCAGGTAACCCATGGAGTCTATAGATATTTGTCATGAACTCCTGAGCAACTCCAATAGCAGTAAAGGGATGGCTCAAAGCAATAAAATGAGCAAACTTAGTTAATCTGTCGACCACAACCATAATCACAGATTTACCCTTTGACTTAGGTAACCCTTCTACAAAATCCATGCTTACTTGTGACCATGCTTGTGATGGAATGGGAAGTGGTTGTAACAAACTAGAGTAAGCCAAACGTTCCACCTTATTGCGCTGACAAACATCACATTCTGTTGAGAGGGTATTCTTGACTCGGGACAACAAATAAATTTATAAGTCAAGACTCCGCTTTGTATAGCGAAGTCAGGATCGTTCCACGAGAAGCAAGGTTGTTCGTTTATCGACTACTAAAAATCAAACAAAGCAAGCAAAACACTCACAAGCAGCCTCGTTAACGACGTTGTCAGGGTCGTTAACGAACCACCGTAAACAAAAAGACTAAAACTAACGACCTAAACAGATTCGGTACCGAGCTTACAAACTCAGCAACAACTATCACTCAAGAAAATTCAAATAAAAACAAAGATCTAGGACAAGGGACACCACAACATAGTCATGCATATAAATTCTTAAGAAGATAAGATCATGCCTTTAAACAGATAAATTCATCAACTTTCGTCGACTATCAAGTAAATTAACCTACTTTCGTAAACCAACTCACTCAATTGCTTGTTTTGGATCTAAAGCTTGAAACTTTCGTATTCAAACAATATCAACCTTCAAGTCTATAACTTTCTCTCTCAATCAAGTTAAAAACTCAAATCACCTTGACTTTCATCTAGGTCTTAAGCACAACAAACAATCTCAAAATAGATAAAAGGCAATCAACACATACTCTTACTCCTCAAACATGCATAACTATGCCGGGTTTAACCCCGACCCTAGAAAAGAAGACTACTCACTACTCATAATTAAGAAACAAATAAATTCAATAAAAGAAATCATTGAAAACAAAACACTACTCAAATTAATAAGAAATATCGTCTTACAGAAATTCAGAAGAAACCGAAAAAAATACAAGCACCGAACCAAAATCACGATTAACAACCTCGGTAAATATCGTCCACCGAACCTTCAATCTTGACTTCGATCCTCTCTCTCTACTCTCGGCTCTTCCTCCTCTCTTCAATCGATCCGTCCACCCCCTTTCTAGGCTAATAAGAGGGCTATTTATACTAAAAAGCTAAAAAATAAAAAAGGCTAAAAGATAAAAACTTTCCTAAAAAGATAGAATTAAAATCCTAAAAGATAGAAATAAAATCTAAGAAGATAACAAGACCTAAAATACATAATATAATAACCCTAAAATCATAAAAAGATACTCTACCGACACGGAAATAAATCCCCGCACAGGATCGGTGAGTCACAGAATCAATCTCTCGAAATCTTCATCTCGTGGCCTCGTTAACGACCCCTTACAGCCTCGTTAACGAGCCTGGGCTTGGCTTTCTTCAACACTTCAACTCCAGAAATCTAAACTTCGACTTCTTCACCTTGCATTCCTCCTTCTTTCATCATAGCGCTCCAAATTCAGCTCCATATAACACCTTTTCCTCGCTAAAACCTACAAAAACACACAAAACGGAGTAGCTTCCATACTTTTCACAAAATATGCAAAACTATCCAAAAACACACAAAACTAAGCCTAAAACTACTAAAACTAAGCCTAACAAACTAAGAAAACATACTAAAAACTATACTAAAAATACGAACATCAAAATACCCCATATTTAGACTTGCTTGTCCTCAAGCAATCACTAAACAATAACCAAAACCAAACAATCATACTCATCAAGACATAGCCATCATCTAAAAAGCAACATCAATACATAGAAAAATAACAAATGATTATTAACATCATCACACATATATGCACCAAATAGACATACGAAAATACAATCCAACCTCACAAGGATAATGTGTTTCACTCAACTCTCAAGTGTTTAAGCTTATAAATTCAATCTCTCAACTCATCTTATATACAAAAACTCATAGAAATTGGAACTTATATCACCAAACTCTCCACCCAAGATTTGTCAAAGCAAGCAAAAATCATCAAAAGAACTTAGGGGGCTCAATGAAAAACTTCATAGAAGCTTCCATTCAGCCGGGTTGTAATGGGGCTTAGTAAAAACAAATAGGCGTGGAAATATTTTGGCTATGTGGTGCTAATAATATCCGGGAATCAAAGACTCCTAAAACTCTCACACAATCCAAAACTCTCAAAAACATATACCAAACTCACTCTCAATATGCACACTCATTTCTTTCAACCTATTTATCCCAACTTAATCTTGCTTATAAACACTTAGGAAGATTTGGCTCATGCACACTTCACACTTTTCAGCTCTTTTTCTGATTTTTCACTTCTTTTTTTCTGCTGGGAAGGTCGGTACCGAACCCACTGAGTCGGTAACGATGCATTGTTTATTTTTTTCTTTCACTTCTTTCGCAAGTGCATTCAAGGAACCAAACGCCTTTTACATAATAAACTACAAGATTCTCAAATACCCAACCCCAAAATTTCCCCACTCCTGAACCAATGCAACTCACTCAACAAAACCATCACAATAACCAACACTAAGTCCGAATCCCCGGATAGGGTCAAGCTTATATCGGCTAGGGAACATTTTTGTGGAGCTAAAAATAAAAGGCTATAAGGCTCAAATTGGCTTCAAAAAGAGGAATCATGTAAGGTAGGATAAGGATAATAGGGCTATAAAAATAAGTTCTCTATCATCTGATTTCCACATGTAATGAACTATAAATCTCCTACGGGTCTCAAGAGATAGATAACCATCATAATTCCAAGAGATAATATGCATATAGAGAGTAAATCACACAAAAAAGAAGAGGGATTTTTGATGTTCTCCCTATAAGGCCAAAAACAACTCACAAGGTATCAATTTTTGTTGGATTGCATCATTTATGCTATAAAGTATATGTGCTCAATTTCATCAAATGCTATTCCTTCTAAAAACACAATTTCAAATTATGAATCTGGCTATACTATCAAAGACATGCTTGTAAGGAATTATATGATCATGCTAGCAACTACCATCATAGAACTTTTAAGAAAGAGATATCTATCAATTCTAAACTCTTTTTGGATTTTTTTTTAATTTTTTTCAATTTTTTTCGATTTTTTTCGAGTTTTCCTAAAACAAATAACACACATAAGATAACAAGTTGTCTACTTTCTCCCACCCCATACTTAAAATTATAGTGTCCCCACAGTAAGAAAAAATAAGAAGAAGGAAAGAAATAGGAAAAAAAAAAAGAAAACAACAAAAACAACAAAAAAAAAAAAGAAAAGACATAAAAACTTACAAAGTCTCAAAAGTGGAAAACAAGGAAAACGTCTTCTTCAAGCTGAATCACTGGTTTGGTGGAGGAAAGTAATGCTCGAAGTTCCCCTTGAAGTCGTACATCGTCCTCCAACGCTCTGCATCCTCCACTTCTCTCTGACGATGCCTCTCATCCTCCATCGACATGCGAGCGGAATAGACAGTCTCCCATCTATCCATCCTCCTATGAATGTGGTCCTGCTGAAGGTTGAGTTGCTGCATCCGAGCAGAAAGATCCTCGGCCCATGGTGGTGGCATACTCAATCCAGTGTACTCGGGCTGAGGGGGTGGTGGGTAGTGAGGCTGGAAATGGTCTTGGTACAGCACCGGGTTGTATGGTATAAGACCATAGGAATGAGGGTCGGTAGGAGTTGGCGGGGGGTCGGTAGTCGTCCTCGGGACCTCGGTAACGAAGCTGAGTGCCTCGTTAGGAATGTAGGACGAAGGCTGGAAGTGGTCGTTAACGAGTCTGGTAGGCTCGTCAACGAGGATGTTGGTGCCCAAAACTTCCGTGTCGAGGTCGTTATCCTCGAAGTTAAGCTCTTCCGTGCCTCCCTCTGGGTCGGCTTCTTCAGTGTCTTCGCCAACTACCTCGGTATCCTCATCTTCATCTTCATCCATGCCTTCTCCTTCTCGCTCGAATCTTGTCTCACACGGCCGAAGTGATAGCTCATCCTCCGGCTTGGGCTCCAACGGGTAAGCATGACCCGTCCATACCTCATACCAATTTGGTACGTAGAGTAGCTCTAACATGTCAAGGGTGGGTGTAACGAGGCGGTCTTGTACTTTCACTTTGAACCCTCCCTCGGCTTGAATGAAAATACTGGAGCTATACCAATAGCTTTTGTTGAGGAGGTGAGCATGAGCCGGCGTGTAGCGAGTAAGGTCGACTCCCAAGTTTGTATCCAAGAGACTAACCAAGTTTCCACACCATACTTCTTTGGACTTGGTTGATTTTTCAATGTAGTAGAGCCACTCATACCCCAAATTCAAAGGGCCGGGCTCCTCAAAAAGGATAGTGCGAAGACAAGAAAATTCCATCCCTGTTGGCCTGTTTAGCTCTCTCTTCGGCCAAAATGTAGCGGCTAGGACTCGAAGGATGATCCTAAAAATGGGGTTGATGACGCTTGCCCCGGATAGTGCTGCTGCGGAGGGCTCAACCTCCCCGGTGATGTAGCTCCAAGTCCTTGTCACTTTGTAGTCCTTCAAACTGTAATCTCTAGAAGGATTTGGGAGCTCTAGAATAGCGTTGAACTCCGCCATGGTGTACTCTCGGCTCACATTACCGAGCCTAAACCTGATGCGTCCCGTCGAAGTCTTTGACGGGAAACTCGTCTCTAAAGTGGCCAGAAACTCGGATGTGAGGGCCGGAAAATGTGGTAGAGTCTCCTTCTTCAACAAATGAGGTACACCGAGAATAGCAAAGGCCTCCTTGACATTCGTATAAATTCCCATTTGCTTGGCACTCGTTCTTGAAAACCACCGAGTGTTGTGATCTTTGTTTAGGATGGCATTGTATCGGTCCGCTTGCCCTTGAGTGCGCAAGATCACATTGTCCATGCGAGGTGGAGATGGGGAACTCTGGTTCCTTCTCTTTTTCTGAGCTCGGGTAGTGGGTCTGCTGGAACTTGCCATGTGATCTGCAAAACAATCATGATTTTCCAAGATAAGATCCACTCAAGTTAGGTTAGGCAAGAGACCCCATACTTGGTCTCGAAATAATCCTCGGATTTATTCGTTAACTCCCCAATTGGGTTGTTTACGAATCTGGAATGGGTATTGATTTTTGAGGCTACGCAGGGTCGTTAACGAGCCTGGGTGGGTCGTTAACGAGCTGCCGAGAGCCAATTCACAGAATTTCCGAGTTTTATCAACTTTAAAAATCCAGCCAAAATCAAGGATGAAATCCTCTATAATCCTTTACTAAACACACAATCGGATATATGCACCCCATACTTGCTCAATTACCCATCCCGAACATGCTAGATTTGCCCAAAATTAACATGGTGAAAATCAAACTCAATATCTAGAACAAGAAAAATTCATGCTTTTCTAAATCAAATTTTTGCAATGGAGAATCTAGCATGAAGAATCTTTCCTAGATTGAGAACCAACTAAGCACAACCATAATTCATGAGCAAAATCTAAACATGAAAATCGGTCCTCTCTATAAACACAATTCAAGACATGACATTTCTACCCTATAAACCATGAATCATACAATCTCGAGTTAGGGTTTAGAAATCATACCGGAGAATCGAGAATTTGAAGAACAAGAGGTCGGAATTGGGTGGTTAACGAGCTTGGGTCTCGTCGGTGGGAAAACGGGATTCCGGGCTTCGGTAACGACGGCGTCTCCGGCGGTCAGTGGAGTGAAGGTTTCCAATCGGTAGTGAGAATATTTGATGGAGGTTTGAGGGATTTGAAGTTTGAGATTGTGGGTAGAATTTTTGAGGGTGTGGGAAGGGTTAAATAAAAGGGGGTAGAATTAGGAGAGAGGGTAGGTAGTGGCAGCGGGGGGAGGGGGTAAGAAATAAGGTAGAAGATAGAAGATAGATTAGGGTTAGAAAAACTTACCTGCCCGAGCCGGTTCGCCAAACCGGGTCGTTAATGACCCTGGGTGGGTCGTTAACGAGCCACTGTAGCCTCCTTGTGTGATTTTCGAGCCCCTTTTCTGCGTCTTGTTAGCTCTAAATTTATCCTAATTTCTATCCTAAAAACTATTAAAAAGAACTCAAAAGAAAGCTAAGAAAAAGAATCTAAAAAGAAAAGAAAAATCTAATCTAATTTCTATACTAAAAGCGGGTTGCCTCCCGTAAGCGCTATTTTTAACGTCGTCAGCCCGACGTACTCCTTGGCTAGTCCGACGTTGTAAGAGCCATAGTGACTCTAATCTCTTCATCCGGGTCGGATTGCTCGTGAAACTTCTTCAGCCGGTGGCCATTAACTTTGAAGATTACGCCTTGGTTATCGATCAACTCTACCGCACCGTGAGGATAGATGTGATGAACCACGAATGGCCCACTCCATCGTGTCCTAAGCTTCCTTGGGAATAGCCGAAGTCTAGAGTTGAAAAGAAGTACCTTATCGCCAACTTCATAAGTTTTGGGCACTAATTTCCGATCATGCCACCGCTTGGTGCGCTCTTTATATATTTCAGCATTTTCGTACGCCTTCAGCCTCAATTCTTCTAATGCTTGCAAGTCCATGAATCTTTTTGCTCCTGCCGCGTCGAGGTTCATGTTGAGCTCCTTAAGAGCCCATAATGCTTTATGCTCCATCTCAACCGGTAAATGACATGCCTTGCCATACACTAGATTATAAGGAGTGGTGCGTAGGGGCGTCTTGTATGCTGTCCTATATGCCCATAGAGTGTCATCCAATTTGGAAGACCAATCCTTCCTAGAACGGGACATTGTCTTCTCTAATATGCTCTTTATTTGCCTGTTTGAAACTTCAACCTGGCCACTGGTTTGGGGATGATATGGTGTTGCCACCCGATGGGATACCCCATACTTAGCCAAAAGTGCTTCCAAGCTCTGCTCAATGAAATGGGAACCACCATCACTAATGAGGACTCTTGGAACGCCGAACCTGGGGAAAATGTTGGTCTTGATGAATTTAGCCACAGTTTTTGCGTCGTTAGTCCTTGTAGCAACGGCTTCTACCCACTTAGAGACATAATCGACCGCCACTAGGATGTACTTGTAGGGGCCTGATGCGGGAAATGGTCCCATGAAGTCTATGCCCCATACATCGAATAGCTCGACTTCTAATATCCCGGTTAGCGGATTCTCATGTCTCCAAGTGATGTTGCCTGAGCGCTGGCATTCGTCGCATGCTGTCACATAAGCCTGTACATCTTTAAACATGGTTGGCCAGTAGAGACCACTTGAAAGAATCTTCGCCGTGGTTTTGAATCCTTTTGCATGGCCACCTGTAGGAAGCTTGTGACATTGACAAATCACGTTCTCTACCTCTTATTCTGGGATACAGCGTCTAAAGAGGTGATCGCTTCCTTGTTTAAACAAGTAAGGATCGTTCCAATAGTACTGTTTTACATCGTGGAGGAATTTCTTCTTCTTTTGTGGGGTTAGTCCTTCGGAAATTATGCCTCCTACAAGATAGTTAGCAAAATCCGCGAACCAAGGGTCCTTTGACCCTCTAACAACATGAAATGACGTAGAAGAAGTAGAAGTAGAAGGAGAAGAAGGGATTGAATCGAATTGGCTGAGTTGTGGTTCAGAAATCTTACCTGATTGGGTCGTTATTAGACCGGTGTGGGTCGTTAATCATTGCTTGCATTTTGGTAGTGTTTAGGATGCATGTTTATGTTTATTTTGCATGGTTTTAGCTTAGTTTAGTGTAGTTCTTAGGTTTTTAGGTTTTCTAGGAAATTCGGATTTTGCGCTTGTTTTGTTCGGTTTTGCAGATCTTTGGGTAACCAAGCATGGAAGGGATGGATCTTAGAGGACTTTGGTGAAGTTTGAGGAAGCTTAGAGTGATACAAGTGAATATTAGAAGAGCTAAGGCCCAAGTGCTTGTGTAAAAAGAAAGCTTAAACCCGGGCTATGCATTGGAGTTCTTGTTTTGACACCTCTATCTTGAAATGCTTGGTTTGGGAGCTATAGTGCTCGGATGAAGCTGAACTTGGTATCACTGGAAATCTAATTCGAAGAGCTGCAATTCATATTTTTACTCCGAGTCCAAATTCCAACTCTAAGGGGGTGAAAACAGCCTCTGAAGTGTTGCCTGAAGTGCTGAACCGAGAAGTGCCGCGGGCATAACATGAACTTGCACGGCCGCGCCACCCAAGAAGGAGACCGCGCACCTTGTTCTGTTGCGGGAGAGTTGGGCCGCGTGTTTTGGGCCTCGGGTTGGACTTTATTAGGTATTTTCCGACTAGTTTAATGTAATTTCGGGATATTTTGATCTTTGGATATCTTAGGGGTATTTAAACCTTATTTTTAGTTTTCTCTATAATCATTATCATAACTTTTGGATCATACTTTTGGAGGTTAGGGTTTTTCTCTCAAGGAAGACTTTGAAACCTTTGTAAGTTTGATTTTAATTTCATTATGCATTGCTAATTTCTCTAGTGTTTGGCTAGTTATTGAAGTCATGATTTGTATGTAGTTTTGAGGTTTGATTGATTCTCAACAAACTTGAATGGAGTTTATTCCCTGTGCTTAATTGAATCAGAATTATTCTAGGGTTTTGTTAGATTAGCTACCTAATAGAACTTCTAGGTTAATTTACAACTGAATCTGATTAATTACCGGTCGGAGTTAATTTGATCAAGAGTATACTTTAATCAATTTAGTACCGGTTGGACAAGTTGATTAAAGAAGGGAATAAATTCACAAGTCACTTAGATGTCTGGTTGCTCTAAGTATTTGTTTCTATTGATAACTTGAACCGTCATGCTGTTATTTAATTGAATCTAGAAGGTCTTCTAGGTTATTATTTAATTAGGGTTGTTAGACTGGTAGTTCTATCAACTATATATGAAGTTTGGATCTTAATCCTTAGTAGGGTCATTATCCACAATAGATTATTCAAGTGAGAAGAGAATCAAGAGAATCGATGATCAACGAATCAATATCATGATGGATCTAACTAGTTGAACACGTTTGTTTCTCATATATTCAAATCATCTTTTGCATTCATAGTTAGCTTTATTCTTGCATATTAGTTTAGATTAAACATTCCAAAAACCTCCTTTGGTTACTTGGCACACAAGTAATAACATTAATACACGAGTCTCTGTGGGATCGACCCTTGCTTACCGCTCTACTGAGTTGGTTAAGTTAGGTTTCTTTGATAGGTATCAACGACCACGAAAAATACGTCATCAAATTTGGCGCCGTTGCCGGGGACTCGTCGCTATTTGTGTTTTTACTTTTGTGCTATTCTTGGTGTTGTGAACCTATCTTACGGTTCATAACACCCGTGCTACTAATCTATGGCTTTGTTCGATTGTAGACAGTTGCAGGATGAACACTTTCATGACTATTTTTCAAGATTTCAAGACCATGTGTTTGAACTTGGTGCTTGGGGATTACGATACAGTGATAGAGAGGTAAACATGGGAGTTATCCATGGTATGAATTTTGAGACAAGAGGGTTGGCCGACTACATGAGCAATGAGAGGCTTTTGTATATGGGACCTGAGAAATGCTGGGATTTCTTATGTTTTATGTGTCATCAAAGCTTTCTGGTTGAGTCATCTTCCCAACCACCCCAGCCGGTTGATAAGTCTCTTGAGGATATAATCATGGATATCTCAAAAAGGGCGGATGCTATAATCATGGAGCATTGTGAGTCATGTTCTTCAAGTTTTCATTCCACAATCTCATGTCCTTTTGAGTTGTGTGAAAGGAGTGGTGGAATCACATTGGAGTCAAACGATCATGAGTCAGACACTCAGATTCAAGTTGAGGGGCAATCTACTACACTTGATGTGAGTTATGAAGATGAATTTGATGCCCAATATGAATTCACACCTATAAGTCATGCTGAGCAGATTATCACCGAGCCAAAGGAAGTCTGTGCTGGCATAGAGATTCTTACAAAGCCTAGGGAGCCTGAGACATCTTCACCCATGTGGAGTAAATTGCTTGAGGGTTTTGTGGTTTTGGAAGAAGACTCACTTGTTGACCATGATGACTTCTTTGCTAATGAAGTAGACAACCATGGGGGAGAAAAACAACATGATACATCTATTAAGTCTCCCGCTGTCATGGTGTGCCCTATGTTAGGCCTTGACATCCCATGCTTCAGTTTCTCCACCTTCTCACTTCAAGAGCTTATGGAGTTACAAGAAGAGGAACCAAGTCTACAATACAAGGTGGAAGATGAAGAATATATGGAGTTCATCTTGGATAAAAGTGGTATTGTTGACAAGTGCTTTGATTCATACTGTAAGTATTTTCTAAAGCCACCACTTGTGCTGAATTTATTTGAGCAATTGCCATCTCATGCTAACTGGGCACACATGTTTGATAAATTAAAACGGTCTTTGAAAGCTATATTATGCATCTTTGATTTATCATTGTGTTACTTATGTCTTTTTGAGATGTGTGCACAGGGATTTGACAGGTTGCTAAGGGCATTGACAATGTCTAATCTTGTCAAATCATGCTAAGAGTCAAGCTAATGACGTTAAATAAGCGCTTCTTGGGAGGCAACCCAATGTTTAGAGTAGATTTCCTTTTCGGTTTAATCTTTTGCTTTTTAGGCAGTTTTTGGTGTGTGTTAGATACCCTAGGTCCGAAGATTGATAACCCAAAGAAGCCTTCACCACCAACGTCGGATTACCATCTTACCCGGATCACTAGAGTTTTTGTGAGTATTTCTCTTCTCTTTACTTTTTACTATACTTTGGGGACAAAGTATGTTTTAAGCATGGGGGAAGGGAATTACTTGTTTTTGCATTTCATATAGTTGCATTAGTTTAGGTCATATTTAAATTTTTTTTTGCATGCATTGATTAAAATCTTCAAAAATGATAGAAAAAAAAATTAGAAAAGTTTAAAAAATCACAAAAATATTGCATTTAGGTTCTTATTGCCCCATTGTTTGATTCCTCTTGTGTTTCTAAGTTAAGTATAAATTCTAACCCATGATTTGCATGATTTGCTGAAGTTGATATGATATGAGCATGATCATTGATTGATTACTTTGACTATAGGATGGAGCATGTATTTAGCTTGAGTATTTGATTCATTCTGAAGTTCTAGACAAAACTTAGCCTTGTGAGATATTTTTGGCCTTCCATGATATATTTGTTCTCTATATTTCTTGAGTGTATCACCATGATTATCTAACTCTAGAACTTGTGTTAATACTCTTTTTCAAGGCTGCTTTATATGATTGAATGCATGACATTAAAATGATTGAGGCAATGTTTCTTATTAGCCTATTATTTCCCTTCCTACCTTACAAGATCCATGTTTTTGACACCCTACTTATTTGAGCTTTAAGCCTATTTTTATGAGCTCCACAAAATGATTCCTAGCCTAATAAGCTTGACCCATAATCCGGGATTTAGGACTTTAGGTTGATTATGTTTTGTGTGAGTCTGATGTAAGTATGGGGGAATTGGATGAAAAGGTGGAAAAAGAGGAAATAAAACTCTTGGGTTTCAAAGTGAAAAAAATGAAGATGAATTATGTTGCAAAGCAAAAGAAAAATTGCTTAAATTGTGTGTAGTCTTCATTAATAAAGCAAGAAAAGAGTTGAAGAAGAATAAAAGAAAAAAAGAAGAAGCAAAGTGCTTAATTGTAAATGTAAGGAGTTGGTAGAATGGAAGTTGGAAGAAGTAAGGAAGAAAAAGTGTTGAAGTTAGGGTTTAGGATTAGTTCTTTATCCCGGATTTAGCACCACAAGCCAAATGTTATCCCCTCCAAATTTCTCTTTTCCTTGGCCCCATTACAAGCCGGAAAAAGACCTCTTGATTTTTGTTATGTGTTTGATCCCCAACGGTGGAGATTTAGAACTCTGATGCAAGCATATGGTAGTCTAGTTTTCATGGTTGATTTTGAGTGAAATACATACCTTTAAACATTTGAGAGTTTAAGTGAAAACATATTTACCTTGGTGAGGTCTAGAATGAATGAATGATCTTTGCTTTTTGCTTGTATAATGCATGTTAGGAAGTATTGGTCGGGTTTTTGATTATATGTGAAATGCTTGTTTGACTTGAGATTGGATGTATGATTGCATTTTTGTGGTGTGATTTGGATTTATGTCTTGCTTGAGGACAAGCAAGGGTTAAGCATGGGGGAATTTGATAGCTTGCATTTAGGTAGTGTTTAGGATGCATGTTTATGTTTATTTTGCATGGTTTTACCTTAGTTTAGTGTAGTTCTTAGGTTTTTAGGTTTTCTAGGAAATTCGGATTTTGCGCTTGTTTTGTTTGGTTTTGCAGATCTTTGGGTAAACAAGCATGGAAGGGATGGATCTTAGAGGACTTTGGTGAAGTTTGAGGAAGCTTAGAGTGATACAAGTGAAGATTAGAAGAGCTAAGGCCCAAGTGCTTGTGTAAAAAGAAAGCTTAAACCCGAGCTATGCATTGGAGTTCTTGTTTTGACACCTCTATCTTGAAATGCTTGGTTTGGGAGCTATAGTGCTCGGATGAAGCTGAATTTAGTATCACTGGAAAGCTAATTCGAAGATCTACAATTCATATTTTACTCCGAGTCCAAATTCCAACTCTAAGGGGGTGAAAACAACCTCTGAAGTGTCGCCTGAAGTGCTGAACCGAGAAGTGCCGCGGGCATAACATGAACTTGCGCGGCCGCGCCACCCAAGAAGGAGACCGCACACCTTGTTCTGTTGCGGGAGAGTTGGGCCGCGTGTTTTGGGCCTCGGGTTGGACTTTATTAGGTCTTTTCTGACTAGTTTAACGTAATTTCGGGATATTTTGATCTTTGGATATCTTAGGGGTATTTAAACCTTTTTTTTTTCTCTATAATCATTATCATAACTTTTGGATCATACTTTTGGAGGCTAGGGTTTTTCTCTCAAGAAAGATTTTGAAACCTTTGTAAGTTTGATTTTAATTTCATTATGCATTGCTAATTTCTCTAGTGTTTGGCTAGTTATTGAAGTCATGATTTGTATGTAGTTGTGAGGTTTGATTGATTCTCAACAAACTTGAATAGAGTTTATTCCCTGTGCTTAATTGAATCAGAATTATTCTAGGGTTTTGTTAGATTAGCTACCTAATAGAATTTCTAGGTTAATTTACAACTGAATCTGATTAATTACCGGTCGGAGTTAATTTGATCAAGAGTATACTTTAATCAATTTAGTACCGGTTGGACAAGTTGATTAAAGAAGGGAATAAATTCACAAGTCACTTAGATGTGTGGTTGCTCTAAGTGTTTGTTTCTATTGATAACTTGAACCGTCATGTTGTTATTTAATTGAATCTAGAAGGTCTTCTAGGTTATTATTTAATTAGGGTTGTTAGACTGGTAGTTCTATCAACTATATATGAAGTTTGGATCTTAATCCTTAGTAGGGTCATTATCCACAATAGATTATTCAAGTGAGAAGAGAATCAAGAGAATCGATGATCAACGAATCAATATCATGATGGATCTAACTAGTTGAACACGTTTGTTTCTCATATATTCAAATCATCTTTTGCATTCATAGTTAGCTTTATTCTTGCATATTAGTTTAGATTAAACATTCCAAAAACCCCCTTTGGTTACTTGGCACACAAGTAATAACATTAATACACGAGTCTCTGTGGGATCGACCCTTACTTACCGCTCTACTGAGTTGGTTAAGTTAGGTTTCTTTGATAGGTATCAACGACCACGAAAAATACGTCATCAGTTAACGATCCTAGAGATGCTGTTATATCCTCTGTAACGACCTCCCGTGGCTTAGTAACGACCTGCTCAACTGTTGTGTTGATGCTCCTTGGATTTTTGCCCGCATGTTAATGCATTCCAGCCTCGGTCCCTCGTTAACGAACCTGAAGGGGTCGGTGATGAGGGTTTTGTTAAGTTCAACCTCGTTCAACAGGAGGTGTTCGCCAGGTCTGGAGTCGTTTATTGGCACCTCATTGTTGAAATCAGTGATGTGTTCAACCGACAATCTGGATAAGTGATCCGCCACTAGGTTCTCTGCTCCCTTTTTGTCTCTTATTTCGTGATCAAATTCCTGTAGCAAGAGCATCCAACGAAGCAATCTAGGCTTGTCATCCTTTTTGGCCATTAGGTATCTAACGGCCTCATGGTCAGTGTAAACAATCACTTTGGATCCAACAAGGTAGGACCGGAATTTTTCAAAGGCAAATACCACAACAAGGAATTCTTTCTCCGTTGTGGTATACTTACTCTGCGCCTCATCCAGCGTCTTACTGGCGTAATAGATGGCGTGGAGTTTTTTGTCTTTCCGTTGTCCTAAAACTGCGCGAACTGCATAGTCACTGGCATCGCACATAATCTCAAAGGGTAACGTCCAATCAGGGGACTGCATAATGGGGGCGGACACGAGAGCAACTCTTAACCTGTAAAATGCTTCAAGACATTCTGGAGACAGCTCAAACACTACATCTTTCATTAGTAGGTTAGTCAAGGGTTTAGCTATCTTAGAAAAATCCTGAATAAATCGCCTGTAAAAGCCAGCATGCCCTAGGAAACTCCTTATATCTCTTACAGAGGAAGGGGGAGGTAATTTTTCAATAAGCTCAATCTTTGCTTTATCTACCTCTATTCCTCTCTTAGAGACAAGATGCCCTAGTATTATCCCCTCTTGAACCATGAAATGACACTTTTCCCAATTTATCACAAGATTGGTTTCTTCACATCTTTTAAGCACTCGTGCAAGGTTAGCAAGACAAGAATCAAATGAAGAACCATAAACAGAAAAGTCATCCATGAAAACCTCTACAATCTCCTCTATCATATCCGAAAAAATGGCCATCATACACCTTTGAATGGTGGCAGGGGTATTGCAAAGCCCAAATGGCATTCTTTTATAAGCAAAGGTTCCATAGGGACATGTAAAGGTTGTCTTCTCCTGGTCATCAGGATGAATGGGAATTTGCCAAAAACCGCTACAGCCATCTAAATAACAGAAATAATCATGTTGGGCTAAGCGTTCTAACACCTGATCAATGAAAGGAAGCGGAAAATGATCTTTTCTAGTAGCACTATTAAGCTTCCTATAATCAATGCACATCCTCCAACTAGTGGTGGTCCTAGTCAGAATAAGCTCTCCTTTTTTGTTTTCTATGACAGTCATCCCCCCCTTCTTTGGAACTACATGGACCGGACTCACCCATTGGCTGTCCGATATAGGAAATATGATCCCAACATCAAGTAATTTAATGATTTCCTTTTTAACCACATCTTTCATGTTAGGATTTAACCTACGTTGATGCTCTATGGTGGGTTTATGATTATCCTCCATGTATATCCTATGCATGCAAAGGGAAGGAGATATGACAGTTATATCATCTAGGGAGTAGCCTATGGCTTTCCTATGCATCCTAAGCACATTCAGTAATTTTCCTACTTCCTCATCTTTTAATTTAGCATTAATGATGACCGACAAAGTAGAATTAGTACCAAGGAATTCATACCTGAGGGAGTCTGGAAGGGGTTTAAGTGATGGGGATGGTTCGGCTGGGATTAGAATTGGTTCTTCTGGTTCCGTCTTCAACACCTCCTCGAGGTATTCAAATGCTGAAATTTCATTGTCTTCAGCCAAGGTCGTTAACGATGCTGGTGGGGTCGTTACCGAAACTGCAGGAGCTATTTCCGCCCATCTTTGACCTGAAATTTCATCATCTGATGTCAACCTTCCAATAGGGTCTCCACATTCAATGATCTCCTTGTGGGTGTAGAGCATCTTGACTTCGGCTCTATCAGTCTCCTTAATTGCCTGTTTGAATCGGAATTCCGTCACCTCATCCCCAATTTTGAAAGTTAGGAGTCCCCTCCTAACATCAATTATGGCTCCAATTGTGGTGAGGAACGGTCTTCCCAAAATAATAGGCACCACCGGATCTTCGGGCATTGCCATAATGAAGAACTTGCCCACTTGAACCGGAAAGTTTTCTATCACCCCTGTTGGTTTGATGCAGGATCCGTCTGCCATGTAAAGCCGCATGTTGATGGGCTCTAGTGGTCCCATATTGGCTTTAGACCAGATTGAGAGAGGGAGTAAACTGGCACTAGCTCCCAGATCACATAAAGCTTTGAACTTGTGGTCGCCTATTCCAATCGTTATTGCAAACCTCCCCGGGTCTCCTAGCTTTTTTGGTAGAGCTATAGATCTAACTTCATCCCGCAGCTCTGTAATGGATCTTTTCCTGCTAAGAATATCTTTCAAGAATTTTGTGTAAGCCGGCATTTCGCTTAGGGCCTCAGCGAATGGAGTGGAAATATTAATGCCTTGAAGAATCTTTACGAAACGCTTGAACTTACTCTCAGTAGAGTCCACAAATTTCTTAGTGGGAAATGGAAGAGACTTCACCATCCTCGGAACTAAGTTAGGCTCAAGGGGTGATGCTACCGGGTCGACACTAGGGTCGTTAGGTACGCTCGGCGGGTCGTTACTGACCTTGATGGGGTCGTTAACTACCCTGGGATTGAGAGGAAGGCTCGGTTTAGAAAACTTACCTAGGGTAGGGTCGTTAGGTACCCTCGGAGCCTTGTCACCATGGTACGCTGGTTCGGTAATTGCTCTCGCTGGCTCGTTACCGAGGGTATCCGTGGTGTCCTCTTCCTTCTTGTCCTCATCTTGGACACGCTCTGGTAATGTCTTTCCGCTCCTAAGGTGCATTGCTGCTATCTGTCCTTTAGGGTTTTCTTCGGGACGTCCCGGAAGTTGCCCTTGTGGTCTCGGAATTTGTGCAGCAAGGTTTCCTAGTTGGGAATCAACATTCTTCTTCCATATATCGAACTCTCCCCATCTCTTATTTTGGTGGTTAAGGTTAACTTGAACTTCGTTGACCTTGTTATGGACCCCATTGATGCTTTCCTGTAACCCTTGCACCCAAGATGGTGGCTCCTGATGGCCTGGAGGTCGATAAGGCGCAGGTCGTCTATCTGGTGGAGCCGTTGTATAGCTTGGATTTGGATTTTGATTGCCCCACGTCTGATAGTTGTTCGACCCGTCAAAATTGCTAGGCTGGTTCCTGTATAGGCCTCTCATGTAATTCATCTCAGCAATTGTCTCAGCGGCTCTTACCTGCTCTATGTTAGTGCAAGCAGAAGTATTATGGGCAAAAGAGCCACACTCTTGACAAGATTGAGAGGATTTCAGAAAACTTACCTGCTTCTTCAGGCGATTGACCTCATCTTGTAGAAACTGTTTTTTAACGTCTGGGTCCACTTCCTCTCGGTTAGGCATGTAGAGACGTTTCTTTAGCTGGGGAGTCTGCTGGGTTCCATACATGGCATCATAATTGGGCAGCTTATCCAGCAATTCCCATGCAGCTATAGGGTCCATCTCTATAAAGTTGCACGCTGTATGCGTGTTGATGCGGTTCTTGGTCTCTGCGTTGATACCTTGGAAAAAGATTTCTTGCAGAACATATAAAGGTTGCCCATGCGTGGGGCACTGTCTAAGCATATCTTTGAATCTTTCCCATGTCTCAACAAAGGTCTCATTAGCCAGCTGATGATAGGAGGTGATGCGTTTCCTCAACTCCGTTGTCTTGGCAGGAGGGAAAAATTTTGTAAGAAATTGATCATATAAGTTCTTCCAAGTCCTGATAGACTTAGGAGGTAAGCTCTCCAACCAGCTCAAGGCCTTTCCAGCAAGAGACCACCTGAAAGCTTTTAACAGAACATATTCTAGTGAGACACCTTCAGCAGTTATGGTGTCACATAAATCAAGAAAGTTTCTAATATGCTCCATAGGGCACTCAGTAGGTTTCCCTTCAAACTGAGCCCGTTTAATTAAGGATATGAATTGAGACTTGATCTCAAAGGGTTTCTCTATCTCCGGAAGCACGATTGGTGATTCTGGCACCCTCAATTCTGGATGCATGTACTGTTTGGCATTCCTCGGATAGGCATTAAACTCTTCTTGTAGACGAGCGTTGGTAGCTCGTTGACGCTCAGCCTCGGCGGCAGCGCCTTCCTTCTCAGTTTTCAACGCCTCCATTTGTGTTTGGAGGACTTCTAGCTGACGAGCCATCTCTTCAGGTGTGGCCATGGCTCGGTTTTCTCGGCGTCTACGGTGCAGGGAACGTTCAGGTTCTGAGTAATAACTAGCGTTGTCAAACTCAAGCCTTCGACGTGCTACCGGCATGCACTGAGAAAATAGACAAGGAAAACAAGAATTAGAAACAAAAACGGGGTCTGGCTATTCCCAGACCCACAGATAAACAAACAAACACGTTGCTTCCCCGTCAACGGCGCCAATTTGTTGAGAGGGTATTCTTGACTCGGGACAACAAATAAATTTATAAGTCAAGACCCCGCTGTGTATAGCGAAGTCAGGATCGTTCCACGAGAAGCAAGGTTGTTCGTTTATCGACTACTAAAAATCAAACAAAGCAAGCAAAACACTCACAAGCAGCCTCGTTAACGACGTTGTCAGGGTCGTTAACGAACCACTATAAACAAAAAGACTAAAACTAACGACCTAAACAGATTCGGTATCGAGCTTACAAACTCAGCAACGATTATCACTCAAGAAATTTCAAATAAAAACAAAGATCTAGGACAAGGGACACCACAACATAGTCATGGATATAAATTCGTAAGAAGATAAGATAATGCCTTTAAACAGATAAATTCATCAACTTTCGTCGACTATCAAGTAAATTAACCTACTTTCGTAAACCAACTCACTCAATTGCTTGTTTTGGATCTAAAGCTTGAAACTTTCGTATTCAAACAATATCAACCTTCAAGTCTATAACTTTCTCTCTCAAACAAGTTAAAAACTCAAATCACCTTGACTTTCATCTAGGTCTTAAGCACAACAAACAATCTCAAAATAGATAAAAGGCAATCAACACATTCTCTTACTCCTCAAACATGCATAACTATGCCGGGTTTAACCCCGACCCTAGAAAAGAAGACTACTCACTACTCATAATTAAGAAACAAATAAATTCAACAAAAGAAATCATTGAAAACAAAACACTACTCAAATTAATAAGAAATATCGTCTTACAGAAATTCAGAAGAAACCAAAAAAAATACAAGCACCGAACCAAAATCACGATTAACGACCTCGGTAACTATCGTCCACCGAACCTTCAATCTTGACTCCGATCCTCTCTCTCTACTCTCGGCTCTTCCTCCTCTCTTCAATCGATCCGTCCACCCCCTTTCTAGGCTAATAAGAGGGCTATTTATACTAAAAAGCTAAAAAATAAAAAGGCTAAAAGTTAAAAACTTTCCTAAAAAGATAGAATTAAAATCCTAAAAGATAGAAATAAAATCTAAGAAGATAACAAGACCTAAAATACATAATATAATAACCCTAAAATCATAAAAAGATACTCTACCGACACGGAAATAAATCCCCGCACAGGATCGGTGAGTCACAGAATCAATCTCTCGAAATCTTCATCTCGTGGCCTCATTAACGGCCCCTTACAACCTCGTTAACGAGCCTGGGCTTGGATTTCTTCAACACTTCAACTCCAGAAATCTAAACTTCGACTTCTTCACCTTGCATTCCTCCTTCTTTCATCATAGCGCTCCAAATTCAGCTCCATATAGCACCTTTTCCTCGCTAAAACCTACAAAAACACGCAAAACGGAGTAGCTTCCATACTTTTCACAAAATATGCAAAACTATCCAAAAACACACAAAACTAATCCTAAAACTACTAAAACTAAGCCTAACAAACTAAGAAAACATACTAAAAACTATACTAAAAATACGAACATCACATTCCTTAACAAATTGCTCTACAAATTTCTTCATGCATGTCCAATAAAACAGTCCCCTCAATCTAATATAAGTGGCAAGCATTTCAGAATGACCCCCTACTGGTTCAGAATGTACAGCAGCCAACAATCTATTTTTGAGCTAAATATCATCACCAATACACAACTTCCCTTTAAATCTCAAAATTCCCTCTATGTAATTGTAGTCACTAGTATCATCAATAATTGCTCTAGAAATCAATTCTTGCATTGCTGAATCTTTCTCATAACTCTGAGCAATTTGTTGCATCCAAACTGGAACCATAGATGATTGTATGGAATAACTGACATCAGAATTTTCAAACCCTCTAGACAATGCATCTGCCACCAGATTCTCTTTACCTTGCTTGTAAGAAATGGAATAAGACAAACCAAGAAGCTTGCGTACAACCTTCTTTTGAAGATGAGTGGTGACCTGTTGCTCCAACAAGTACTTAAGAGCTTTGTGATCGGTTCGAATCAAGAAATGGGAAGGCTCCAAATAATGCCTCCATTTCTCCACTGCAAGCAAAACTGCCAGTAACTCTTTTTCATAGGTAGAAAGCAACAGATTCCTACCATGTAAAGCCTTACTCAAATATGCCAAAGGTCTTCCTTGCTGCATGAGAACCGCTCCAATTCCCGTGTCACATGTATCTGTTTCCACTTCAAAAGTCTAAGCAAAATCAGGTAATCCCAAAACAGGAGCAGTGTTGAGTTTAGTCTTCAACACATTGAATGCCTTCTCAGCTTCTATATTCCAACTAAAAGCATCTTTTTTTAGTAGCTCAGTGAGAGGCCTACTAACCACACCATAACCATGAATAAATCTCATGTAATATCCTGTCAGCCCTAAGAAAGCCCTCAACTCTTTGATATTCCTCGGTATAGGCCATGACAACATAGCTTTGATTTTTTCCTGGTATGTAGCAACCCCTTGCCCTGAAATAATATGGCCGAGATACTCAGCCTGAGGCTGAGCAAAAGAGCACTTGGACTCCTTAGCAAACAACTTATTTTTCCTCAAAACTTCTAATACCATTTTCAGTTGTTGCACACAATGTTATTAGAATCGGGATCCCACCTTGGATCGGTGGGGAGGGGGGGGGGGGTAGGATCGGATCGGTAGGATCGTAAGATTCTACAAATTTAAGTAGATAAGCTGTCAAATTGATACGAAATGAATAATAAATGTATTATAAGTAAAAAGAATGATAAATATAGATGATTTAGAGCATAAAATATCGATATTACAAAGTTAAAATGATTTAACAAGTTTTCTTCGTAAATATCGTACATTGTCTAAATAGTACACGAAAAATGATAGGTTTTTTAGCATGAAAATCAACAAGCCAAATACAAATGTCTTCATCGTAACCAAAGTTCCTATCGTTAACACAATTAAAGCTCACCGTTCTTGAAGTTCTTGTCCATGTTCCCATTGGTAAGACCATATAATATCACCGTCATTACAAGTAATTAGCAACTAATTACAACTTGAGTGACTGAGTGTTTAGTGTTTACAAGTAAATCGGTAAAAAAAATTACAAAAAATAATAATTAAAGACGTTGATTATATCCTTTATATTTTGAATATTATACCAATTTTAAGTGTAGGGTTGTGTGGTTTCATACTTACATGATTCATCAACAACATAATTAATCAGCAATTATATTGTAGAAAAACTTTAATTAAAGATATTGATTATTTCATTTAGTCAACGATCCCACCCGATCCCACACGATCCCACCCGATCCCACACGATCCTAGACCGATCCTACCACTTTTACCTCACTCGATCCCATACCGATCCCACCCGATCCTAGACCGATCCCACCCGATCCCACCGATCCTATACGATCCCATCCGATCCTAGACCGATCCTACCACTTTTTCGATTCTACCTCCGATTTGGATCATTTTAGCCAAACAGGATTGTAGGATCGTACGATACTACGATCCGGATCGCGATTTTAACAACATTGGTTGCACATGATTCTCCAAGCTGTCACTATATATCAATATATCGTCAAAGAAAACTAGAACAATTTTCCTCAAGAAAGCACTGAACACCTCATTCATCATTGCTTGGAATGTGGATGGAGCATTCGTCAATCCAAAAGGCATCACCACAAATTCAAAGTGACCATGATGCGTTCTGAAAGCTGTTTTCTGAATATCGTCTTCATTCATTCCCACCTGGTGATAACCTGATCTTAAATCCAGTTTAGAAAACAAAGTTGCTCCATTTAACTCATCCAAGAGTTCATCAATGTGAGGAATAGGAAATTTATTCTTCACAGTGATATCATTCAAACGCCTATAGTCGATGCAAAACCTCCAAGTTCCATCTTTCTTCTTAACCAACAAAGTTGGAGAAGCAAAGGGACTATAACTTGGTCGAATAGTGGCATGTTGCAGCATCTCTTTAACTTGCTTCTCAATCTCATTTTTCTGATGATAAGGATATCTGTATGGCTTGGAACAGACTGGTTTGGCTCCCTCTTTAAGCTGAATGGAGTGCTCATGTCCTCTTAAAGGAGGCAACCCCTTTGGTTCCTGAAACACATCATCATATCCTTTCAAGATCTCCTGAATTGATGTCGGAGGCTCCACTGTTATTTGATCCAAAGAAAAACACTGAGCAATCTGAGTAACCCATACCGGTTCTTTCTTTTTCAGCAATTTCTGCAGCTTAATTCCACTGATCATCTTAACTGATGCTTGCTCAGTAAACCCAGATAATTCAATCCTACTACCTCCTTTAATAAAAGACAACTTAAGTTCCTTGAAGTAAAAGACAAAGGACTATATTCCCTAAGCCAATCAACCCCCAATATCAAATCACAACCTCCTAGCTTCAGAGTTCTCACATCAAAACAGAAACTATGACCCTGCATTTCCCAAGCAAAATTCTTACATTCTTGGTAGTTGAACATTCTGTTCCCGTTTGCAACTGCTACTTCCATGACTGAACTATCTTGTAGCTCACATTTGACCTCCTTAGCAACCCTAGGATCCAGAAAACTGTGCGTGCTCCCACTATCAATCAAAATTACTATGGCTTTCTCTCGTACCTTCCCTCTGATTTTAATAGTATTCAAAGGGGTACTGCCTGTAAGAGCATGCACATATATCTCACCCTCATCTTGCACAACATCCTGAAATTCCTCTGCATCTGAATTCATCATTTCACCATCAGCCTGTAACTCTTCCTCTAATTCTGAAGCAACCAAACTATGAAGGGTCTGCATTTTACATTTATGTCCAACAAAGTATTTATCGCCACATCTATAACATATTCCCGGGGTTTTTTTTGGTTCACTAACCGAAGGCTTAATATTTGTGTTTAGGGAAGGGTTTGCAAATGAATTCTTGGGTGTATTGGTACTATGTTCGGTGGTAGGGCTATGAATTTCAAGATTTCTTTGAAAAGGTCTGTTGCTGAAATTACTGGTTCTAAATTGGTTGGTATTTGAAAGATTAGATCTCCAGTTATTCCTACTAAGCTTCACAATAGCTTGTACCACCCCATAATGTAGCCTGGCTTGTTCATAGGCCATGGCTAAAGAACTTGGGCGACTCAATTTGACCAGATTCCTAATTTCATCCTTAAGACCACTTATGTAGCTAGTCACAGAGTAAGCTTCTGACAAGCTCGAATTAAACAACAACATGCTGGCTCTTAATTCTTCAAATTTCTCTGTGTATTTCTAAACATCATCCGACTGAGCAAGTTTGTTAAATTCTTCAACTACTTCTACCCCCTGTTTTTCCCCAAATCGGACACAAACTACCTCACTAAACTCCTTCCAAGATAGGTTTCTTTCTTGCAAAAGGAACCTTTGTGCCCAATTATCAGCCCTTCCATTCATGTACATGGAAGCTACCTCAATTTTCTCAGATTCCACTACCCCAAATATCTTGAAGTATTTCTTAGCCTTTCTCACCCAACTCCTAGGGTTCAATCCATCGAAGAAAGGAAATTCAAGCTTTGGAAAACGTTGATTACCTCGGAAACCAGATCCAAAAGAGGAGATGCGCTCAAGATTTTGTTGAACGTCCTCGACTGCAACTCGATGATCCTGATCATTCGAAACCTGATCCTGATTCCCATTTCCATTGGATCTTGGTTCTGGATGCGTGTTACTGCTCGAACTCGGACCCCTTCCATTGCTCTGAAAAGACGCCCCATATCTCGGTTGTGATTACTCATCATCTCCGACAGATTTTTCATCTGCATATCGCCCAATTTCTGAGCATTTCTCAATTCTTCAAGCGTTTTCTCCATTTTAGCATTTTGTTCCTCCAATTTCTCATTTCACTGGTCCAATCGTTGATTCGCCTCTTCTATAGCATCCACCATTTTGCTGATTTGCAAATCAGTCTTTCGCTGACCTTCTTCCAATGTCTTCATCCTTGTACCGTCTGCCATTTCCAAGGATTCGGGAGCTCTGATACTAATTTGTAAGGATCTAAAGTAGGATAAAGAGTTTCATAAGGATTTGAGATAGAAATCAAGTAGAGATCAAGGAAAGAGAAGGATAGGGAAAGAGAGAGATAGAGTGAAGGAGAATCTGTTATTCATCGATGAGCTCAACTAAATTTTGTTAGCTCCTTTTTAAAGAAGTCTAACTCATTTACAAACATTTTCTCACTTCTCACTTATTACAAAAGCTACCCCAAACATTTACAAGAGGTATACAAGTGCCCGTACCCGTATGTAACACTTTGCAAAGTTTCACAATTCAATAAAAAGTAAATAAATAAAGAAAAAAATCCCAAAAAAAATCTTATTTTCAATTATTTTTTCAAACAATACATTCCTTTATTAATATTTTTCCAAAAATACTTTTGTAATTTTAAATACCAAAATACCCTTAACTTAATTGATAGAAAAGATAAATAAAAGTCTGCTTAAAAATTAAAAGTTGTTAGATATACATGTTCATTGGCAGATCAAGGAATATTTCCAAGGGGGACGAAAATCATATATACAACTCAAGAGAGAGGATATGACTATCCCAATAATTCAACAGTATGCACATATTATATATATGTCATATAAAAAATAAATCAACACTTAATATAAAATATAAAATATAATTTTATAATTAAATATAAAATACTTAATAAATATATAGTTTTTCTTTCTTTCTCATTAGAAAAATAGAAAAAAAACATATCGCAAGATACATATTAGTAAAACTTTCATTCACCAAAAATAAAAATAAAATAAGTTACACTTTATTTTTAATCATGCTCTTTTCAATTAACAAAAGCTACTTACTAAATCAAAAATACAATTTTAAAATTAAAAAGTAAATAATTTAACATATAACTAGTATTTGATCTTTCTCATTAGCCAAAAAAGAAAAAATTATATTACCAAAATAAAAACATACATGTGATTATTAAAATTGAGGAGGAGATTGGGGGCCTACAACAGCGCAAATTCGTTCACTCGGATTTGGGTTGGGCCTTAATTACATTCAATCAGTCGGCCTTCAAAAAAATCTGTTCACTCTTTTTTAATTAAACGACGTGTTTTGTTTAAATTTTAAAAACAAAAAAATAACCAGATTATCTTCTCATTTCCCTATGCACACCTGTAACACCCCTATTTTGTAACACTGGGTATTACCGCCAGTGACCTCGGATTTTACCGTCCAATGTCACCCAAGGCTTTATTTAATGAGGCAAAATTAAAGAAGAAATGACTAAAAGTGGAATTTTATTCATTGATAAGAACATTCCTTTACTACATTGAGAGTCGTTTTATAAATGATGTAGCAGCGGAAAATAAAGCCCATATAAAAAGGGTTTAAAAGACGTAATGAGAATACAAGTATATTTTCCCAAGACAACTCATATGATGATGATTTGCTTGGTTTAAAATGGAAGAGATGGTGCACTATCTTCTAAATGCTTTGTTCTTTGAAAATTCCTTCCTTCCTCCAGCGTCGTCTTGTCTTGACCTTCTATCCTTACATAACACTTCTCGAGCCTTCATCTTATTCGGTGCTCCAAATCAAGGAGGTGGCCCGAAGGCACTTAAGTATCAAACCCACCTTGACAAGCCCTAATAAGCATTCAGATTGGAAAGACGATCGTTTCAAGAACCGAGAGTCGGGTGGTCTTCCAAGTTGTACTATTCCGACCCGGTTTAGTTTCTTTTAAATGTGCTTTGGCACTTATCTTATGTCGTGATAAAACTTTCACTTAAGTTAATGATTTTTAAGAGTGTGGGGGGCATGAAAGGGCCCGGGTCCACTTATGGGAACGAAGTTCCGACACCGTAGCTACGGTGTGCACATCCCTCCTCCGAACAACAGCAGACATTAGATCATGATCCTTAAAGTCGCGGAATTTAGGCATGGTGTCTTGCGACTTAGTAGGTTATATAGAGGTGTCAGGTTAATCCCGCACCCCTTACTATTTAATCCATACCGATCTAGAAAAGAGATATTAAACAAGCAAGGTCAAACAAACAAGACTAGCATAATAGTCATATCGAACATTAATCGTAATAACGATAACAAGCGGGTCATTATTCTAAAAATCGATATTCCTAGATTCATTTATTATTAGCAAACAAGTTGTTCCCAACATTGAGAAATATCACGGAAATGAAATATCGAGGCTATAAAGAGAAATTCCACTTGCCTTAATTTGCAAGCGTTTACGATCGAACGAATCGGAATTTGATGGCTTAAACGGGAGAATTTTTATTAAATTCCTTATCTCTTTTAAGGTTTTATTTTCTCTTATTTTCCTTTTTATAAGAGAATTTATAAAATTAAATTATTAAATTATTAATTTAGGTGGATGTGTTTAAATAATAATATTCTTGATTATTATTCATTAGTTGTAATATCACAAGAGTACTTTATAAAAATATTTATATTTATATAAAGTATTATAAAATTTTGAAAGTCAAGACACACTCCTTTTTGACTTATTATTAATATTAATAATCTATGGTTAAAATTTATTAAAATAATCATACCTCTTTATTCAATCTTAAAGTTAAAATAATATATTCTTAATATATTGGGTAAATCTTTATTAATGGCATGCAAGGTGATAAAGTTTAATAAAGTCCATTAATAATATATTTTTCATCTTATTTATATTCCAAATTGATCATATAAATTACTTGAGTCAAGTTCTGGTGTTAAAAATCCTTAGGGTCAGAACTAAGATCAAATTTAGAGCGTTGGATCAATAGTATGTACGGATGAGATTGCATTAAAATAAAAGTTGTTTCATTAAAAAATGGCATGGAGTGTAATTTAGAAGAAAAAAAACCCAAAATGTACCAAAAATACCCTTGTTTCTCCCCCAAACCCTATGAAGGAACATAGGGAGAATCAGAACGGAGCAACGGACGACCGCCTCGTCAAAGTCTACAATTCTTCTCCAAAATTGATCGGTTTGAACTCGTACTTCTCAATTGATTTTTGTTTCTAGAAATTCGTCCAATTTAATCGGTTTGAACTTGTATCTTCTCTGCCTCGTCAAGTTCATTCAACTGATTTGTTTATTTGTTCTAGGAAAGTTGATTCATCTGAGAATCAGGAATGACAGACGAACACCGGAGAAAGAATCCAAATTCCTCACCGCCGACATATCTTCACTGCCTCATCAAAGTCTACAAATTCGTCTCGAAATTTGATCGGTTTGAGCTTGTCCTTTTGAAATGAATTTTGTTTGATAGTGTCTTTATGTCAACTGTGGTTCTTATTCTCAATTAAGAAAGATCCAAAATTTTACTTATTTTGTGCCTCTGGATCCAAATTATTGGTTTGGAATTGATCGGTTTGAACATGTTTTTCTGAATTGAATTTTTTTTGATGTTTCATGTCAATCATGGCTCTTATTTCTCAATTGAGAATGATCCAAATTTTCAACTCTGGTTGATTGTGATGACCTGCAGGAATAGGGGAATCAATTACTACTTTATGGCATTGTAACACCTTGATTTTACAACGGAAATGTCACATGCCAGTGACCTCGGATTTGAAGCCCGAAACCACCCTAGGCTTGAATCCGAACAATTAATACAATTAACTATAATAAAGAAAAGAAATTGAAACATATTATTGGATAAAAGTGAGATAAATTTTTTTTTCTTTTATTGAACTTCTTCTCATAAAGGAAAGTGAAATCTTACAGCGGAATATTCAAGAAATTTTGAATTTGAAATTACATCAAGACAGTAACTCTTGCGCCTATACATTATCTAGAAATAAACCCTAGACACGTTTAACATAAACTTGAAAATATTGTTGACCTTGTAACTTTTGATAGAATATCCAATTGCAGCTCGTCCCATCTTTAGCGTACTTCTCACACCTGAATGGAAAGATCACCTGATGTGCCGCGACGAGAAATACGGTCCATGCAAGGGAAAATAAACGGTCGGGTTAGTCTTGTGACAAACTAAGCAAGTGGGTTTTCTAAAGTGGTTCCTATTTAGAAAGAGAGTGTAGGTATTGGTATCGGAATCCAAATTAAAGCCGGTTGAAACCCAATAGCTACATCCTTCCAAGAAAACGTTATGAATTTTCGAAAGAGGAAATAAGAGATCATCACCAAGGTGATGCCTCAGACTTTAATGCAGATATGTTGGGAAAGTTGTTACACACAAATCGTTATAGTCGGATCATTAAACCCTCGTTGACCCCGTGCATCTCAACCAACCTCACCACATACGTGTTGTGCGAATTCAGATTGGAACCAGATGACAACGAAGTCCGAGAGCGAGGATGGCATTCCATTTTGTACTAGCCTTCCTATCATTTTATTTGTCGCCAACGGGCGCTTATTTAATCTCTACTAATTTTAAGGATCACAATATTGTTTCACTTGAGATTAAGCATACTTTTTAAGCAGGAACAAAATGTGGGTTACGGCCCCACGAAATTACTCGGAATACATAATAAGATTATACGGGCACCTACGTCCCATGGCACTTAAAAAGTGCGAACACCCCTCAACGGTTGAGGGATATGGGTCATGACCTTAGCTAGGGTTTTAAAAAAAACGACCTAGCGAGAATTAATTATTAAATAATATAAGTCATAAGACTTTATGTTCGGCTCCTTACAATGGAGCTTAAATAAGTATACACATAGCAACACAGAGAAACAAGGTCTACATCCATAACTAATGCAACCTAAAATATGACTAGGAATTACAATCGTTAAATCTAGGAATGTAAAACAATCCTAAGTTCCATTTTAATCATACAGAAGTTCCCAACATATATTAAAAACGTCACGATAGAAATCATGCTTATAAAACGAACGCGGAAAAGGAACCGAGCTCACTTGCCTTAATGGAAGATTCATGAGTATACATTGTAGGTTGATGAGATCATGATCTCGGAATGGATCCTGTTCCATATGAAGTATAGAACATACTATAAGGAATTTTTTTGGCTTCTAAGTCATTTATGTAAGTTTACGAAATCGTAAACTTATGAACCTTGATTAGTCAAGGTATTCTTCATAAAAATTATGAAGGTATATATAATGTGTAATTTTATAAAAGTTATATAAACACTTGGATGTATACTATATCATTATCTATTAGTATGCATAATAAGTATTTCTTAAACTTCTTTCTTTATAGTAAATTAATCGTGTTCATGATAATTTTTTTTTAAAATAAAGATATTTTCTTCCTAATATTCCTCACAAATACCATATTGTACCTTAACTATTAATATTCTGATTTTTAAACTAACAATATAATTTATTAAATTATTATGATTATTCAACCTTTTTTTTCCACTAATGCCTTTATAATTCACCTACATCCGTTATAATTGTCAAAACAAGTGAGAAAATTTTGTGAACTAATCTCATTCATCATAACATCGTTAATCTACAAAATTAATGATTTTTAACACCTAATATGATTTTGAGAGTAGTAAAAAAAATAATAACAGTCCATACTTACAAAATTTTACAAAAATTCAAAAAGAAAATATTTTTTTAAGTAAAATAATTTTAATAAAAGGCCGAATAATCTAAGAAAGTCAAGTATATCAAGTTTTACAATTTTCCTACATTAGTTTCTCAATTAAAGGTAAAAACGAGTTAATATAAAAGAATTTCAAAATTCTGGAAAAAGAGTTTTACAGTGGTGACGAAGCGTTTTCGTACAGAAATAGCGGTGTCCTCCGGCGACGTTTCGATGATGAAGATACAACAGTTGGAAGAGGGTAACACCTAGTTATTACTGTTGGAAACGGATCATCTATTGGAAGACATAGGATGGAGAACGAGTCGCTCGAACAGGGCTTGCCACTCACTATTTTTCTGGGCTTGATCATGGAATTCGAACAGGGAGTTGTTTTTGATCGAGAATTTGAGGCCCTATATGGAGTTATTTTGAGAAAGTTTCTGAAGAAGAATTCTAGATAACATTTGGAAGTACAACTTAGGCTTTTATAGATCGAAAATTGAGTAAAAAACGACCCCTTAAATCATATCTGAACATTGGGCTTCCAAGCAACCCTTTTGCCTCTTGAATCCGAAAGGTTTTGTGCATTTGAGTGCATTTCCGGCTATTTAAGTTGGATTTGAATGCATTGCGTTAATCCTCTATCAATTTATCACCATATTGAATGACCTCTTCGGCCATTTATGCATCTTCTTGCCCAAACTCAACCAAACGCACAAAACCCACTCCACATCTCTGGTCGACTGTTCAAACACGATTTTCGCACAACAATATAAATATTTCCTTCCATATATTGAAAGATAGTTGTAGATATGTTCATGAGCTTTCCGGAACTTCTTTCGGATCTAAATTCCGTTGAGTAACGAGTGAGATATGGCCTCTACAAGATCAATCGCTAAACTAAAGCATGCTGATCGGGTTTATTTGTTTGTTTGTTTTTTCGAGTATTTACAAAACAACCCTCTTGTTTTGTAAAAGTGATAAAAATGTCCCATTCACCTTAACTTTTGTTCTTTAAATAACTCAAATAAATATTATATGATCTTTAAACAATTTATTTGAGTAAACTTTTGTTAAAACCTTTTATATAAATTTTAGAAGTATAGTTATAATACTTCTATATAAGTTTTGTTACTTATAATTCTTCTCTTATAATTTACTTGATTAAACTTAAGCTTATCAACAAGTTTTACAACATTTTAAGATATTATAAACTATTTTGTTACATTAAAGGAAATTTTAAAGTATAATTACATTTTTACCCTTATAAAAATGAGGAATATTACAGGCATATGGTTCAGGCATTCAAGTCCCATAACACATGATCAAATTCAATGTGTTCAGGCATTCAAGGATGAAAACACAGCTATCGACCCAATCGATATGGAAAAAAAGCAGTTCCAGATTGCTGTAAAAGCAGGATGTGATCTTGGCTTCAAATGGTTAAATAAGCTCGAGAAGGATGAAAAACATAGATTGAGTGCTTAATTAATCTTTGAAAAATTACATTGCTTGCATATGATGGGGTGTTTGTGTAAAATCATATATCACTTTAAAAGCCTATTAGCTCAAATGGCAGAGCAATGTGCATGTGCACATAGATGTGGGTTCAAATCTCACATAGGCTAATTTTATCAACGCTTTATATATTTTGGTTCATTATAACTTTTCTTTCGGTTCATGATTTTGTAAGTTCGAGTTCATAATAGTTCATCTTACAGTTCATGTCTTTTTGGTTCATGACATTTGTTCTTTTGGTTCATAGTAAATTAAATTTTGGTTCATAATAATTCATCTTACAGTTCATGTATTTTAAGTCATACATACGTACTAGTTGTAATTTTGGTTCATGACATTTGTTTTTTGGTTCAAAGTACATTAAAGTTTGTTTCATGTGTTTGTAAGTGTACTTGTTATCTCAATTTATACTTGTACGTTGATTGAATACTACCTATGATTTTAAATTACATTGTTATAACAATAGTTAACTAGAAGCGGATCGAGGAAATCACTACAGATGCTACGCAATGGAAAGGGTCCATTTTGAGAAAACAATGTAAAAGATTGATCCTTGATTACTTACACGGTTCATAGAATTAATTACACGGTTCATAGTGTTCAACATGAAGGTTCATATTGTTACACATGAAGGTTCATAGTTTCAACATGAAGGTTCATGGATTTTAAATAATCAGTTCATTTAACAGAAAATGCATAAAATTTGTAAAGAACACATTCAGCTCATTGGGTTCAATGTGAAGTAAAAAACAACCTTAAAAGTAATTACAATGCAACAAAGTGATTTGTCAAACACAAAGTAACATAAAAATAGACAACTTAATCTCCAAAACACAAAACAACTACTAAAAAGACAAGTAGAGAATTGGAATTTCAATGTTCAATCTTGTGAATGAAATAAGGACAATCTTGTGATAAGTGAAGAATGTAGGTGTCACTAGCTTCATCATGATCATCCAATGGAACTCCATCAACATTCTCATCATTATCAAAACCCTTCAATGAAACTCCATCAGTACTAGCATCATTATCCGAATGAGACAAGTTAGGATGACCAGAGCTTGAAGAACAACCTACAATAAAAAAAAGGAAAAAAATTAAGCTAATTTATAAGCAACATGGAACACATAATGGGCAATAAAAGTGTGAAAAAAAACATTTTTCTTTTGGTTCAAAAATATTGTCATTACGGTTCATAATATTACACTATAAGGTTCATTGAAAATCACAATGTGGTTCATGTAAATAACAATACTATTTGACATAAACTATATCAAATTTGGTCATTTTTTGTGGATCTGGAAACCAAATGACCAGTATCTATTAGTTTACTTCAAATGTTAGGATGATCGGAGCTTGATGAACCCCATCAACACTAACATCATTATCAAGACCCTTCAATTGAACCCCATCAATACTATCATCATTATCCGAATTAGACAAATTAGGATGACCGGAGTTTGATGACAACCTACAATAAAAAGGGGGAAAAAGAAGAGATCTAGTAAAAATTTGCAAAATACCATTTTTCATTTGGTTCACAAATATTCTCATTGTGGTTCATAATATTAAACAAGAAGGTTCACTGAAAATAACAATACGGTTCATATAAAATAACAATACGTATTGTAAGTGAAACGATCTAGCAAAGGTCACAAGGGTACTAATTGTTGATTCAAAACAATCTTCAACTAGTCAATGTGGACAACTATCATAGACATATACACGAAAGCATCATATCCAACAAAGCATACTAAGCATCATATGCAAACATTCATTTTATCCACAAGGGGGAATTTGAACATTAAAACATCATCAATACATGAAAAGGTCTTGCAATTTGTCCACATTATCTTCATATTCACTAACTAGAACAGTAAAAACAATATTCCAAGACAAATTAGCAAAACATGTTCATTGAGACATTTTATCAAATACTTTGTGGGCAATCAAATAAGCATACAAATTTTAATTCTAGTTTCTATAAAATTTTGTTTCCAATCCCAAAACCAAAAGTACAACACATTTCTCCATGATCTCAAACAACAAAGAACCATAAACAACAACAAATTTAGGAATTATTTGAGAGCAAGAAATCATCCACTAAACTAAACTCTTCTTAATTATTCTTCATAACTACTTACCTAAATTCATTGTGCCTTCAATTTGAAGTAGGAGTATAGATCGAAGGAAGGGGAGATTGAGATTGAAAGGGAGATCGAGATCGAAAAGGGGATCGAGATTAATCACACACGTCGTCGTTGCCGGATGAAATCACGAAGGGATCGATCCTCTGAACGACGATGGGGGATAAATCACGTATGTTTTTTTTATAAAAGTTGAAATTAAAAAAAAGCATAGTAAAATGACAATAATACCCTTCCAAGTTTAAAAAACAAAGGAGTGTGAGTGTTGATAGCAACCCATCTAGACCCTTAATCTCACAAAATCAACGGATGAGAATTGTTCTCATTTCTTAGGATGAGAATTGTTTTCATTTCTTACGATAAGAATTGTTCTCATTTGATCCCCAATCTAAATTACTTTCTTTATAGGAAAGAAGTAATAAAAGCCCTTTTTGCTATATCTTTAGTCTATCATCAAAATATCTTTTTATCCCAT
The DNA here is from genome assembly GCA_964016875.1 of Fallopia convolvulus. NCBI lineage: Eukaryota > Viridiplantae > Streptophyta > Magnoliopsida > Caryophyllales > Polygonaceae > Fallopia > Fallopia convolvulus. The sequence goes on along the minus strand of OZ024726.1, from coordinate 30,678,977 downwards.
ATACTTTAACCATATAAATATCTTATCAAACTATATTTAAGTTTATAATATGCTCTTTAAATGACATGCAACCCCCTCTTTCAATATATAAAGTCTTAAGATAATATTTTTCCAACAACTTGTTCTAGATCTTTTTATTTATGTAATAAACTCCAAATAAGGTGATCATATTATTTATATTATACTTTTCATGTATATAAATCTCATAATTTAATCCCATGATTTTATTTAACAATTTTTCCATGTCTATTATAATGTATTTCTTTATATAAAAACACATGCAATTTATTGACTATATCTTTTTAGTCTTCAACTTAATCATATAAAATAATCTTACGATAAGAATACCTTATCCATATTATATATAAGTTTATACTATGATTTTGAAAGACATGTAAGTATTTTTGTATTAATAAAGTCTTAAATTAACAAATTCCTTCATCTAGTTCTATTTTCTTTACTTCATTATAATTAAAATCCAAGGAAGGTAAAAAAAATATAATAATCTTGTAATTTATTTAAAATTATTTCATGTCTTGCCTTATTTTATTTCCTTTTATTAAAGTTGACATGCATGTTGATTTTAATCCATTTAAGCCTAAGGAAAATAAAAAAATAAAAAATCTGATTTCCCTAACAACTAGGATCTTTTAAAGATATTAGGATGCTAAAAATAAATAATATCTAGTTATTAAAATAAAAAGATTTAAAAAAATAAAAATAAAAAAATTAGAAATAAACCTTTTATGTACAGGTGTCTGTTGGACAGAATGCAACGGAGGAGAAGGCAGGGGAGGTGCGCCAGCAACAACCAACAGCAGGGCGGGGCTCCGGGGGTGGCCTGGTGGTTCAATGACGCTCCAGTGGTGGCGCACGACACATGGGGCGGCCCAAGGTGATCCGGTGGTAGCCCGGGGTGAATAACTAGGGTTTTAATGGTGTTTGAGAAAAAAATTCAGCAAGTAAAAAAATTGATTTGGGCTGAAATTTGGCTTAAAAGAGGTGAGGTTTGCAAGAGGAAGAAGAGTAGAGTATTTTGTGAGTCTTGTATGGAAGAATTCAGCCCTTTAAATAGAGAATTTTTACCCTCCCATGGATCCACCATACCTTGAATTGGCCATTAATGGAGGAGATGCTTCAAGGGGATTGGGTGGAGGTGTGCTAGTTGAAGGATGATAAGAGGTGAGGTAGTCATGATGAGAAGAGCAAGAAATCCTTATAATGGAAGACATACTTCTTATTTTTGCTTGCTTTGTAAATTAATATTAAAATTAAATCCGAAATTTTATTAATTATTCTTGCTTAAATTTTATTTGTCATTTTGATAACCTTTTATAACCTTTTTATAATTTTATTATAAAAAATTATAAAAATATTTAAACTCTCTTTTAAGAGAAAAATATTTAAATAAATACCCGACTTGCTTAATATATTTAATTAAATTCTTAATTGTCATTGTATTAAAATTTTATAACCTTTTATAATATAATATGAAATTATAAAGATTATTAAATTCTCTATTTTAGAGAAAAAAAATTTATTGGAATAAATATCCGTTTTATTATATTTAGATTTTAGTGGATATTACACTACCCATATGTCATGGTTGTTTCGACCAAAGCATGGGTTGATGGCAAGTTGTCACTCCTTTCTCCAATATTACCAGCGACCTCAGGGGGAAGCGGGGGCGGCCGCCCTCTCAAGCCCCCTGGGTCCGCCACTATACATGCTACTAGCAAATCATCCTCGTTCATATTCTTCCCTACCGACAACGAACTCTACGAATTCATCCTGGTGATAGAAGCAAAGCCTCTTTGGTACTATCACTAGCGAGGTGGTTGCCATCCACCACACCATGGCAATTGTTTGACGATCTACCACGCCCTCGCAATTGTACGACCGATAGGAAAAGTATAGCTAATTGATTGTACAATATTTGATCGATTTGATTACAATAAATAGTATAGTCAATTGATGTTTATAATTAATTCTTCTGAATATGCTTATAGTCTGTAACAAAAAAAAAACTACATAAAATTATACTAACAAATTTAACCCTAATAAATTTAATGTAACAATGTTACACTAATAATTTTTATGTGGCAAATTTTATGTAAGAAATCCTAATAAATTTAATGTAACAATATTAATTTAATAAAAGTTGAATTTATGTAGAAAAAAACCCTACACGAAATTATACTAACAAATTTTATGTAGAATACCGTAATAAATTTAATGTAACAATATTAATGCAATTAAAAATATTACACTAATAATTTTTTTAACAAATTTTATGTAGAAAGTCATGTAACAATAATACTTTTATAAAAGTTGATATAAAATTTATGTTAGCAAAATTACTATACACAAAATCTTAATCTTAACATCTATAAAAGTTGTCCCTCTATGTCCAATAAATGCTCCATTTTTCTATAATAATTTCTACCAATATTAAATTATAACAAATATATAAATCTTTTTTGAAGAAAATTACATAAATACTTACAATTATTTATGCATTATTTGAAGGCTTCAAATTTCTTTATTTTAAAATAAAATAACATAATGAGCAATACTTATATTTTAGAAAGTAAATGAAACATACATCACAATTTTATATGCATGAGAATCGTATTAATCCGAACATTTAAGAAATAACAAACACGTGCTATAAACTTTATCCCGTCCAACGGACGGGTTAGCACTCTAGTTTATGTAACAACAATTACCTACACGAATTATCCTACATAAAATTAATGTAATAAAATTACCCTACATAAAAATTATACTAACAAATTTTATGTAAAAAAACCTTAATAAATTTAATGTAACAATATTATACTACATAAATTATTGTACACAAAAATTATGTACCATAAACAAAAAAAATTCCAATAGGAGATATTTACCCTATACAAAATTACTACAATTTATCTAACAAAAATTACAGACATGAATTCTTACGCACAAAATTACCTTACACGAAATTTATGTGGCAAAATTATTTACACAAAATTAATATAACAAAATTACATTTATGAACTATTTTACACAATTTACCCTACATTTTATGTAACAAATTACTAACACATATTTTGTGTAACAAATTAAAATTACCCTATATAAAAGTTATACAAATAAATTTTATGTAACAAAATCCTAACAAATTTAATATAACAATATTAATCTAACAAAGTTTATGTAATAAAAGACTAAAATTTTTTGTAACAAAACAATAACCACTTAAAAAATAACTTCTTCCATGTGATTAAGATGGATTGCCGACGGTTGCAATGAATCACGTGGCAAGGATGATGGCCCACGGTGGCAAAGAGGATGGTCGTCGGAACGATGTTTGTAGAGGGCTGGATGTAGGGCAATGGTCGGCGGTGGCAAGGAGGACGGTCATCGGGACGATGATGTAGTGGGTTGGACGTATGCCAATGGTCGGTGGTGGCAAGGAGGATGGTCTCCGAAACAATGGTGTAGAGAGTTGAACGTATGGCAATGAATCTCCGATCCGGCGAGAAGTGAAACCTTTTATAGAGGCCTCCCATTTCGGTGAAGAGAGCGGTGGTTCCTGATGCCGACAAAGAGAGGAAACTGTCGAGCATGGTCGGTGAGGATAACGGTTTCCGACGAGAAAGTCTTTGAGCGTGAAATATTCTAGAGGTCTCATCTCATATACATGAAAAGGGGTTGAGAAAAAATTTAGAATAGGGACAATGTAGCCTTTTTTATGTAAGAGATTAGTATTGGAAAAATTATATAAGAAGGGTATATTATTGGAAAAAATTAGTGAAATCTTGTTACTTTCGTCTTTCTCTCACAAACAAAAAAGAGAAATTATAACGGTGAGTTGACGTAAAGGTGTTGCTACTTTTTATAAAAGAAAGTGGAGAATTAATTTATTACTCATATGTTACCTAATTTTTCTCTCTCTTCGTCTTCTCTCACTTTGCTAGATTGCTCTGCTTCATTCTCAGAAAATAGCAATCTGATGAGGTATTTTTCAGTCGTTTTACCTATCAAAGAAACCTTAAATTTACCAAACTCAATAGAGTGGTAAGTAAGGGTCGATCTCATAGAGACTCATGTACTTGTGTTTTACTTGCGTGCCAAGTAACCAAATTTTTTTTTTTTTTTGGGGGGGGGGGGGTTATGATTGATTATCTATTCTAATATGCAAATAAAATATAAATATGAATGTAATGATGATTATAACAATACAAGACAAGCGTGTTCAACTAGTTAAATCCATCATGATATTGCTTTGTTGATAATTGATTCTCTTGATTCCCTTTACACCTTGACTAATCTATTGTGGATTTATAATCCAAACTTCAGCTTTAGTTCATAGTCCGACCGGATCTAACAACCCTAATCACCAAGTAATGTAGGAGACCTCCTAGATTCAACTTGACAACAACATTACGATTCAAGTATCAATAGAAACAATTGTCTAGAGCAACCAGTCATCTAGAGTAATTATGATTGAATTCTCTTCTTTAAACAACTAGTCCAACTGGTCCTAATTAAGTTGATTAAAGTTTTACTCTTGATCAAATTAACACCGACCGGTAATTAACATGATTCAATTATAACTAGAAATTCAATTAGGTAGCTAATCTAACAAAACCCTAGTTTAGATTCAATTAAGCATAGAGAAATCAACCTAGTTAAGGTTATTGGGAATCAATCAAATCTCACAACTCATGCAAACCACAACTTCAATTAACTAGCCAAACACAAGAAAGATTTAACAATTCATAATTATATTAATGAACATAAAAATTTGGCTCCAAAGAGCTCTTGAGAAACCACTCTAGAAAACACTAGTCTCCAAATTTGCGAATCCAAAAAAGTATGAAAGAAAAGTCAAACACAAAGTTTAAATACCCCAAGACCACTTAAGATCAAATATCCCCAAAACTACATAAAACCCATCGGAAATTACATCATAAAAGCCCATATCGAAGCCCATTCCGTCGGTCCAACTCTCCCGCGACAGAACACAAGGTGCGGTCTTGTTCCATTAGTGTGCGGTCGCGTCATACCTTCCTAGGCCGAGTCTGCCCTTTTGAGACAACACTCAAGTGACACTTCAGAGGCTATTTTGACCCCCCGCCCCTTCGAGTTGGAATTTGGACTCGGGGTAAATATGAACTGTAGCTCTTTGCTTTCCAATGATAACAAATTCAGCTTCATCAGACCACTATAGCTCTCAAAACAAACATTGCAAGATAGAGGTGTCGAAACACCTCCAATGCATGGCCCGGATTGAAGCGTTCTTTTTCCACAACCTTTTGAGCCTTAACTCTTCCAATATTCACTTGCACCACTCTGATTTCCACCTTGATCCTCTAATTCACCACCATAACCAGCTTGATCATGTCCCGCCTTGCTCAATCACCTAATAACCTGCAAAACCGAGCAAAACAAGCGCAACTACCCAAAAATCTTAGAACCTAGAAACTAGACTAAACTAAGCTAAAACCCAACAAAACAAACATAAACATGCATCCTAAGCTATACCTAAATGCAAGCTATCAAATTCCGCCATGCTTAACCCTTGATTGTCCTCAAGCAAGACATAAATCCAAATCACACCACATAATTGCAATCATGCATTCATTTCATAATCAATCGAGCAATTCAGCATGTAATCAAAACCTGACAAAGATATATTAGCATGTATATTATTCAAGCATAGAGCAAAGATATTCATCCATTCTAGACCTCACCAAGGATAATGTGTTTGCTCTCACTCTCAAGTGTTTAAGGGACATGTGTTTCACTCAGAATCAACCATGAAAAACTAGACTATCATAGGCTTGCATCAACGTCTTAATTCTCCACCGCTATGGACCAAACACATAACAAAAATCAAGAAGACTTTTTAAGGGTTGTAATGGGACCAAAGTAAAGAGAAATTGGAAGGAATAAATTTAGTCATGTGGCGCTAAATCCGGGATAAAGAACTAATCCTAAACCCAAAATTCAACACACTTGTACACTTTACTCTTCAACACCTCCAACTCAACTTTATCCACTCCTTACATCCATTCAAAGCTCTTTGTTTCTCTTTTTTTTTTCACTTTTGCCTCTTTTTCCAACTCTTTTCAAAATATAATGAAGACTACTACTTTGAAGCTCAACTTTTTTTTCAATATATTCTTTTGCAACATATTTCTTTCATCTTCATTCTTTTCAATTTCCACACTAAAGTTGTATTCCTTTCTTCCACCTCTTTTTTAAAATTCCCCCATACTTATACAAAACTCACACAAAACAAAACAACCTAAAGTCCTAAATCTTGGATGGGTCAAGCTTATATAGGCTAGGAGTCATTTTGTGGAGCCATCAAAAATAGGCTTTAAGCTACAAAAGAAATGGGATGTCAAAACATGGATCTTGTAAGGTAGGAAGGGAAATATAGGCTAAATAAGAAACATGCCTCAATCATTTTAATGTCATGCATTCAATCATGCAGAGCAGTCTTGAAAAAGAGTCTACATGCAAGTTATAGAGCTAGTAATCCAAGGTGATACAGTCAAGAAATAGGAGAACAATATATATATACTATATATAAAAGCGGAACGATTGCTTATGAATAGTGAAACTAGTAGGTGAAAAAAACACCGCCTCATTTTATTTTCGATCTTCGTGTCCCTTTTCTCCGGATAAACCCTACACCCTCAAAATCTCTGTTCAATCTCTTGATTCTCTGCCACACATCCTCCATCCTCCCACTCCGTTCAATCGCGCCTTCTCCGACGAGCCGCACAACCGCCGCTCACGACCCGGTGACACAAAACACTTCTAGTTGCGCACACAAAGAGAGGCGACTGGACAATTGACTGCGTCGAGTGAGAGGATTGCGAGCCCGCGAGCCTGTGTGCACTAGTCCATCCCATATCCACCCGGATTTCCTCCTTGTGTGCACCACCACCAACATCCATCACCACCTGGATACCGCCGATCCACAATCGTCGTACCCCGCTACTGTTGCTCGGAATTTTGGCCTATCTAGGAAATTCCCCTAATATGCCCTAGGAATTCTTAATTTAATTTGTTTTGATATTTGAGGGTTCTAATGAGTAAATTTCATATATAATTTTCAATTTTGATGTTAGGGTTGAACATCAATGTGCCAAATCCACAAAGTGAAAATTACATTTCGGTAGATTAGAGGTTCAGTTTTGTCTCAATTCGATGAGTTCACTCTAACAACATCTTGCTGAGGATCTCACCGCTAATTGAAATCGTAAGTTCTTGCACTCCATTTTATCGGCTAATAAAATTGTAAGTTAAGGGCTTGTTTTTTCAAAATTTATAACATGTTAGTACTAATTTCACACTTGAATAAGCTTTTAATTTTTTAATACAGACGGAATTGACATCTACTCATTTGTTAGTATTGTAGTCAAGAATAGCTCAATTAAAACAAGTTCTCTTTTGCCTTTTTCCTCTACAGATCAAATTTTTTTCTTGAAAAACATTTTTATTTTGTTTTACTACTTCAATCTTTCATCATAAAAAAGAAGATCCTAAGGTTAGATGCTTAATCCTAAGGTTCTCTTTTGCCTCTTTCCTGTTGCAAATGGTCTTTTTTTTCTCTCTTTACACATTTGTGATTTGGAGGCCAGGCTTTAGCTATTGATGAACCTGAACCTTTTTTCTTTTAACATTCTCGATCATAAAAGTTGAGATTATGCTAGGACTTTAAGAATGAAAAATATATTCTTTCATAATTCATGAAGCCTTTAATGCAATGGATGAACCACTTACTTGTCATAACTCATAATACATTAATTATGAGAATTCTAAGTTTCTGCCTTGATTTGCTCATTATTTATACTACCTCTTCACAAACACATTGCATGAGATGACTCCATCTCCATTGTCAATAATTCTTCACGAGTTCATCAGAAACACTGTTTGTGGCCAAGGCCATGGTACAAGGTAATTAGTCTAAAATAAATCTTGATTCACATTTCTCACATCAAACTCAATCACACTGAATTTCTTTCCCATTCACTTCTTATTAGCATTGGAAATTCAGGGAAATATAACTTTTTCTCTAAGGTACGCTACAATGGTTGCATGAGAACAATCAAGAGGTGCAACATAAAATTGTTCACATGTGCCCTCAATAGAGGTTGATAAAACTTTGTAGGCTCTCTGGAGTCCAACTAATGTGTTTATCATTTTATTCCTCTTATGGATACATATGCTAAAATTACTATATTTTAATAAACTTGGGGATTACTTTCCATTAGTGGCATTAGAGTATATATATATTACTTGAATAAACTTTAATTTCTACTTTTAAATTTAGTTTTCCCCTTTCTAGATTTGATCTTTCTGGCCGGGCGAATCGAAGTTCTCTTCCGGTCAACTGTCCACCCAGTCAAGTGCAAAAAACACAGGTATTAGCTCTAAGTTAGTCACTTGCTTTTAAATGGTGTATAAAGGTGAAGCATTTTCATAATTTTCTAGATTTATTAATTATTCTCAATTAGTGTGTTGATTGACTTTGTGTTGTCTTGCAAAGAAGAGTTCATCCTTGAGAATTCACGAAGAAACTACTAAGTGATCGTGAAATGTCCATCCAGGTTAGTAAACTTAAAAATCTATTTGGCTTCTCTCCCTTCTTAAACCCCCTATATGATTTCTTTCTATATGTGCATAGTCTCAAATTTGCATGTTGTTAACATGCATTAACTATAATACTAATCATATTAGAGAGTACTCTCTAACACAACATGAACTTTTGAGAAGAAAATTTCATAGTTGATGAAGAAGTCATAAGAAGAGCTTGCTCACCATGAATGTGCTGAAGAGCCAGAATTCATATAACAACAATTTATTTTTACTTGCTAAACCTTCTTCGTTACTCCCACCTTATATCAAAATTCCATAAATTCTTCAAATGTAAATCTGAATTTATAACACCCTCTCATGGGATTTTCATCGAGCACATAGTTACATCATTACAAGAACATGAGTGAAACATAATATTAATTTTGAAGTAAGAAATCATCCAATACGAGCACATGCTATTATTGAAGCTAAAATTTAAGGCTATGAAATAGGCAAAAAGAAGAGGTGAAAAGAAGAACTTACAATCTTTATATATATATATATGAATGTGTTTAGTTGATTAGCTTTTGAGTTAACAATTTGGCTTCGAGCTCTCGAGTTTTGTGGAATCTATTGATAATAGAAATTAAACTTGCTTTGAAAATCAATCTAGGCATTTGATTTTTGAGGTCTTCTGTTTACCCACTTTTGGTTTTGGTCAATATTGCTTTTTATATACCTTATGTGATGGTATGATTTAGGATTGGAAATTGAAACTTAGCTTAGCAAAATATGAGCACTCAGCTCAGAATTTCATCCATTAATGGTGATTAAACTAACGTTGTTTGTGTATTCTGTTGGTATGTTACAACATTCTGTTTGGCATGTGTGGAACTCAATTTTTATTTCCTTCGTAATGCACAAAATTTAGTATAATGAGTTTTTGTTTGCAATCTTCGTATCGTATGTGTCTTTGTTCATGTTGTATTTTTTAGTAAAGCTTCTACATAGGTGCTAATAAGAATATGGCATATTGTTAATCTCTCATTTGTAGATTGTGTTTGGAACTGCTTATAATGGTGGATCTAAAAGAACCTCTTCTCCTAAGAAAACTTGCCTCAGCTGTAACTCTCTTAAAGATTATGGGAACACTTTGCTAGATTTTAAGTTTATCAAATAGTTAGTGAATTTGAATGCTAGGGAACTAATGATGCATATAGCATTAATTCTTGATTATACATGCATCCATCATGAATGATTTATAAGTTTATAAGTAATGTTTATTGAGTTCCAAGGAAATTGAACTGCATAGCAGGAGTGGATAATTGTAATTGTCATTCTATTTTATCTACTTTTTTATGGGATTAAGTTTGGGTTTCAACTTATCTTATTCTTAAAATGGGCATGAATCTCAATTTCTTATTGTTAGAAAGCGAAGCTTTGATTTTGATGGTTCCAAACATGAAGGAAGTTGACAACAAGGATTCTTCTATGAAGTCGTGAACATGTGAGAAGTCGTGAACATGTGAACCAAGTCCGAATAGAAGAGTTGGTAGAATGTGAGCTCAAGACTTTGTTAGGTCATCAACTTACGCAAGTGAGGTGGCCAACTTCGAAGCTGCAAAACAGGTCGTCGACGTAAGTGACATCCCTGACCTATGCAAGTCACATGGCCAACCTCGAATCTGTGATCCAGGTCGTTCACGTGAGTCAGGTTGTCAACGTGATCCAGGTCGTCAACTTGGGCAGGTCGTTGACGTGAGCCAGGTCGTCGACCTAACAAGAAGGCGGACTGAAAATGCGTGAGAAGATTGCGCGAGATGTCATATCTGTTCGGTTAAGGAAAGAATCTTCTCAAAACAAGAAAGGACGTGGATCTTGCTTAAGCCCTAAGGAGTTTGTTATTGTAACATTTATTTTATCCTTAGGAAGATTTGTAAGGATTAGATTTATATTATCTTCCTTAATTAATAAAGGAAATAATATATCTCTAAACCCTAGTGTGCTAGCCTATATAATTCATGGTTATTAGGTTAGAAAATGAGTGAGCTGATATTGAACATTAAGAGAGGAAAAACCACGAGCTTATACTCCATATTTGTGAAAGAGAAAAGATAGAGTGACTCGTTCGTGGGATTCGATCGAGTGGAGAGACGTAGGCTTATTAGACGGGTTGAGGGTTGCGGTTACTCGGTTCACAACGAGTTCTAGAGTGCTTGGGAAGTAGGTCTAGATCCAGGGTGTTCTTGTAAACAATCCAAAAGATCAATATAGCAAGCTACGGCTTTTAATCCTCCCAAGCGAGAACTTGGAAGGGAGTGGTTTTCACACTTGATTGATAGAGTTCATCGATCAAGTGTTTCCACTATAAAATATTGGTGTGTGAAGTAAGTCTTTTCTGTTAAATTAAATTTCCGCTGCGTACACACTCAGGTTGGTGACTTTGTCTAAGTCGACAACCTTGACCAGGTTGGCGACATTGGCTAGGTCAACGACCTAGAAGTACTAACGATCCTACAATTGGTATCAGAGCCTTGGCTCTAGATTTGTTTTAGTACTTATTGTTTTGTAGGAAAGATGACTTCAACAAACATGGTGATCAACGACTCGTGTTGGAAACCGCCAATGCTCAAACCTGGAGAATATGATTGGTGGGTTGAGCAAATGGAAACCCACGTATGTTCTCTTGATGGACGACTTTGGAAAGTGATTGAGATTGGTCCTGAAACCTTTTTCACTACTGATGAGAAGGAGGTGAAGAAGAAGGAGGACTACAATGATGCTGACTTCAAGAAGTTAGAGAAAAATGCTCGTGCTAAGAAGGTTCTCCACCATGCTCTAACCCCTAGAGACTTGAAGAAAGTCATTCACTACAAGACAACCAAAGAAATTTGAGATGCTCTCAAACGACTTCATCAAGGAAATGATGATGTGAAGAAGGACCGCATTATAACACTTGAGAGGGAGTATGAAGGAATCATTCAAGAGAAGAATGAAGCCTTGGGTGACTATCACTCGAGATTTCAAGCTGTGGTTAGCCAACTTGAGTTTCTTGGAGAAAAGCTTCCTCAATGGAAGCAAGTTAGCAAACTGATCCAAGGGCTCAACTCAAAATGGAACGAAGCTGCTGCGGAATTGCTAACTAATAGTGAGACCAAGTCACTCACCTTGGAGGATGTCATTGGGAAGTTGACCATGTATGGAGGAATCAAGAAAAGGCGAGATGATCGTTTTGAAACTGACATTAACTTGAAAGTGGAAAAAGCTTTTGATCTCGCACAAACTAAAGAAGATCAAGTCGATGTTGATGACGATGTTGCACTCATGGCTAGAGCAATGAAGAGGTTGGGGAAGTGCAACAAAGGTACGACACAACCCTCTGAAGATGTTGTGTGCTACCATTGCCAAGGTATGGGACACTTTGCAAGACAATCTTTGAAGAAGAAAGATGAGAAAAGCAAGTGTTCAATGTTTGCAACTTGGGAAGATTCTAAACCAAATGGAGTGTGTCTCATGACAAAAGTTGAAAACTCTTCAAGAGAGGTATGTGACACTGAAATCTCCTCTTTTTTATCTAATAAGTCTAGAGAACAATTGTTGTCCATTATTGAGAAGTTGGGAATTAAGGTTTGTGAACTTAGTGAAACCTTAGAAGAGAAAAATGATGCTATTTCTAATTTAATTAATGATAATAAAGGTTGGTCTAATAAAGTCATTGAATTAGAAAAGGTGTCGTTTGTTTCTACTTCAAGTGTGTGTAACTCTTGTACCAGTTTGAAAAGTGAAGTTGACAACTTAGAAAAGAAAGTCACTGACCTAGAAGGTGAAAACCTCATGTTGAAATTAGGGAATGCTAAGATGTCAAGTGACTTTGAAAAACTAAAACTGGAGGATGAATTCAAGAAAAAGAAATTAGTTGATGAAAGTGTTGCTAATCAAGTTGTTGACGTCAAGAAAGAGTATCCAAAGAAATTTGTGAAGCAAAGGCATGGAATTGGGTACACAAGTACACCAAATAATCAGAGTACTAGTAAATGTTTCCTCAAGTTCAAGGGTAAAACCCCCATGTGCAATAAAAATGGGAGTTGTTCCACATCTGGGGTGGCCAACCCAGATGTGGAACAACTCAATTCTGGTACTCTGGTCAGAAGGTGCACAATGTGGGGAATAACCAAGTCCAGAATCCTAAGCCTTCACAAATCAATTGTAATGCTCTTACTAGGAACAAACCTGTGTATCCCAAGTATAACAAGAATGTTGGTCCAAAATCTCATAGAGCTTGTTGGTATTGTGGCAAAGTTGGCCACTACCAATATGATTGTAGGAAAAAGGTTCAAGATGATGAAAAAGCTAGGTGGTGGAGTCAGTCAAATCAATATAATACCTATGCTAATAGTCAGAATCATGGAAATTCCTATGCTTATAATAAAATCCATGTGAATTCTTGTGCAAAATTTGAAACATGTTGTGGAAGTTTTTCATATGTTGCCCAACCCAGAAGAGTTGTCAAACAACTCTGGGTTCGAAGAAACTAACATTTACCTTGCAGATGTGAGTGAGAGGAGGCTTCCCTTGGTTCTTTATTATTCATGTTTAGCTCGTGTGATGAGTAGTACAGGGAAGATTATCTCACTTCAACAAAATGGAGGTATTTTTACCTTCAAAAACAAGGGCAAAAGTTTCAAAGAAAGTGCTGAAGGGTACAATATGTACAAGACGTGGGTGAAACAAGCTAGAGAAGGTTTTGGCATGAAAAGAAATCGTGAGAAGTGTAAAAAAAAAGAGTGATTCTGAAGGTTGTCAACCTCAGAAAGTCACAAACTTGTGGAGGATTGCCAATCTTAGAAGATGATCTAGTATGCTGAGAAAGAGATTGGAGTTGTGAACATCGCTGAAGTTCCCAACTCTAAAGATTCAAATGTGCATGATCAAGAAGAGGATGGTGGTGATGTTGGTGGAAGTACTCAGCAACATGAAGAGTATGCTTCCAAAAATTCTAGTGCAAAAGCTATCACTGAAGATGAGGTTGTGCAGAACAAGTGACCAACGTGTAGATATATTCACAAAGGCTTTGAATCGGGAACCCTTCGAGCAATTCCACATGGAGCTGGGTATGATTTCCCTTAACTAAATCTATTTTCCTATCCATGTTTCCTCGATGATTGGCTAGATTAGATACTCTTTTTATGATTCAGTAGTTTCATGATTTTAAGGTGTTAAGTCTTGAATGATTCAATGTTACCAACTTAAGAACCATGCATACCTTTTTGTCTCTAATTCTTGCTTCTTGAGTAATGTTCTTAATGCATCATGAAACCTCTCTTTGAGCCCAAAAGAATCAAACCCGATGTTCCTAACCCTCATTACAAGCTTAAATGACGGTTGATTCTAAGCCTACCCAAGCCTATCACGTTAGGGAGTCTCTATGAGCTTATTTTTGTGTTTCTTGATTAAAACGGAGACTTATCTACATGATTGACAAATCCACATTAAATATATTCTTTCCCTGGTTCTCTTTGGCACCTCTGGTGCAACACCCCAAAGAACCAGGTGTATTCTCTTGTTGTGGATGTTGGCAACTCGGTGATAGTTTAGAGCAGTGACATATATGAGGAACCTAGTCCAGGAGAGGAACCTTGTGGACGTTGGGAACTTTTTGTAGGTGGGGAACGTCGACTACAAGTGTTTAAATTTGAAAATCTTTGGAAGAAAAATATGTCACTCAAGTGCGTTATTAAAAAAAAATTCTGGAATACCATGAGGTTTAAGAGGCTGAGGGGGAAGTTAGATTTGTGAAGAATCTGAACCATTTCATTGTAAAAAAAATGAAAAAAAAAAGAGAGAAGAAAAGAAATGGGCTACAAAATGGTTGGTAACCATTGGATGTCTAAGTGTGATGGAAGTTGCCTTTGATGTTGGCATTGATGATGATGTGGGCAACACAGTGGTGGAAGAAGATGGTTTGCACTTTGCTGCTAGAAAAGGTTGGGCAACTCCTGTAATATTAGTGGTTCACTTGCTTATATGCTTGAGTCACCAACATCCATCTCCTTTCTATTTTCCCTAGCACATCTACTCTCTCACAAAACTTATCTCTTCGGTTTCATGTGTGTCTTTTGACTTTTTCATGCTTGCTTGGTTAAGACTATATTGCATCTTGTTGTGGTTTGGTGTTTGTAAGTTTTGTTGACTTCTATGGCTTACCCTTTTATGATTATTCTATTGCTTGATTATTCAGAGTATTCTTTTTGATGATGCCAAAAGGGAGAAAAGGCTGGAGATAGATAAAAAGGGGAAGTTAATATTGCATGCCATGCAGGTTATCCAACTTAGGGGAAACTTTTTAGAGAATTTGAGTTTATTATTTATATTGTCGATGTTTAGCCTTTGAAGTTTTTGAGCAGGTATAAAGGTGTTTGTCACCATCAAAAAGGGGGAATTTGTTAGAAAGCGAAGCTTTGATTTTGATGGTTCCAAACATGAAGGAAGTTGACAACAAGGATTCTTCTATGAAGTCGTGAACATGTGAGAAGTCGTGAACCAGAACCAAGACGGAATAGAAGAGTTGGTAGAATGTGAGCTCAAGACTTTGTTAGGTCATCAACTTACGCAAGTGAGGTGGCCAACTTCGAAGCTGCAAAACAGGTTGTCGACGTAAGTGACATCCCTGGCCTATGCAAGTCACATGGCCAACCTCGAATCTGTGATCCAGGTCGTTCACGTGAGTCAGGTTGTCAACGTGATCCAGGTCGTCAACGTGGGCAGGTCGTTGACGTGAGCCAGGTCGTCGACCTAACAAGAAGGCGGACTGAAAACGCGTGAGAAGATTGCGCAAGATGTCATATCTGTTCGGTTAAGGAAAGAATCTTCTCAAAACAAGAAAGGACGTGGATCTTGCTTAAGCCCTAAGGAGTTTGTTATTGTAACATTTATTTTATCCTTAGGAAGATTTGTAAGGATTAGATTTATATTATCTTCCTTAATTAATAAAGGAAATAATATATCTCTAAACCCTAGTGTGCTAGCCTATATAATTCGTGGTTATTAGGTTAGAAAATGAGTGAGCTGATATTGAACATTAAGAGAGGAAAAACCACGAACTTATACTCCATATTTGTGAAAGAGAAAAGATAGAGTGACTCGATTGTGGGATTTGATCGAGTGGAGAGACGTAGGCTTGTTAGACGGGTTGAGGGTTGCGGTTACTGGGTTCACAACGAGTTCTAGAGTGCTTGAGAAGTAGGTCTAGATCCAGGGTGTTCTTGTAAACAATCCAAAAGATCAATATAGCAAGCTACGGCTTTTAATCCTCCCAAGCGAGAACTTGGAAGGGAGTGGTTTTCACACTTGATTGATAGAGTTCATCGATCAAGTGTTTTCACTATAAAATATTGGTGTGTGAAGTAAGTCTTTTGTGTTAAATTAAATTTCCGCTGCGTACACACTCAGGTTGGTGACTTTGTCTAAGTCGACAACCTTGACCAGGTTGGCGACGTTGACTAGGTCAACGACCTAGAAGTACTAACGATCCTACACTTATGATTTTCAGATGCATCTAATATGAGTTTGATTTTCGGTGGTTATGAGTTTATCGTTCATCTCTTTGGGCATTTGCTTATTGTAACCGCTTGTACAGGTGCACACGTATAAGGTGTTTGATTAATTGCTTGTGTGACTAAAAGAGATTTCTCCACTTCACTATTCTCCCTTTTTAAGGTTAATTTGTTTTCTCCTTCACTAAAATTATAGAAGTGTTGTTGAGCTTCCCTTCTCTAAACTAAAAAAGGCTAGAGATCTTTATTATTTTGTAAGTGGCATCATGGGATAATTACATATAGTACTAAATATACGTAATTAACAATCATTATGTTAATTGGCTATCAAGAACGTGTTTGCTGTTGTACAAGCCTCTTTTTTCCACTTCCTATGCATTTGTTTTGCATATATTCTTTTAAATGCATTGTAAGGGTTGTTGAATGTTAGTTTTTTGCCCCTCTTTTAGCATAAGCGCAAATTGTTCAGGTGTTTTAATTGTTAGTGTTGTTTATATATGCACGTTTAGATTAAAAGTATTAAATCTCCTTTACAAATCTTTGTTGTGTGAATGGAGAATATCTTCTTGAAACTATGAAGTCGTTGTGGTAGTTTATATCTTCCACTTGATTGACAAACTTATATACAATTGTATCCTTCTATTTATGTAAACTTTGAGTTCGGGCGTGCGAAGCACGCTGAAGTATACCTAGTCAATTAAAAGCCAAATAATCTCACAAGGTAAATTATGTCTAGAACTTCAAAATAAATCTAAAACTCAAGCTTTTATGCATGCTCAATCCTATAATCAAAATAAATAATCAAAGATCATGCTCATATCACAGAAATTTCAATACATCATGCAAATCATGGGTTATGATTTATACCCAACTTAGAGAAACAAGAGACATTAAATAATGGGAAAATAAGAACCTAAATGCAATATTTTTTTTCTGATTTTTTTTTTTCATTTTTCAAGTTTTTAATCAATGCAAGCAAAAATTAAACATGACTAATCTAATGCAATATAAACAAGTAATTTCCTTCCCTCATGCTTAAAACATACTTTGTTTCCAAAGTAAAGTAAAAAGCAAGGGAAAAAGAAAAACTCACAAAACCTCTAGTGATCCAGCCATCCAGGTAATGCGACGATTAATCCGACAGTGGTGGTAGTTAAGACTACAGGATGAAACTCGGAGTAAACCTCATGAGCGCAGGCCTAATATTAAGTGACATGGTCGCATCATCAGTAGGGCGCGATCGTGTCCCATAAGACGCGGTCCCGTCTTCACCTCGAACGCCCACGCTCTAAACTCGAGCTCTCTGTCGGGATAGCGCGGGCTAGGCCCATGAAGGTTCGCGCCTTATTCTTTTCTTGCCCACGCTCCACTGCGATCTTCGGGGTACTGATTGTCGAACCCGGGGTATGTAAACACAAACAAAACTACCTAAAAAGCAAAAGATTCTAACATAAAATTAAAACTACTCTAATCTTGGGTTGCCTCCTAAGAAGCGCTTATTTAACGTCATTATCTTGACCCTAAGCATGATTTGACAAGATTAGACATTGTCAATGCCCTTAGAAACCTGTCAAACCCATGTGCACACATCTCGGAAAAACAGAAGTAACACAATGATAAATTAAAGATGCATAATATAACTTTCAAAAACCGTTTTAATTAATCAAACATGTGTGTCCAATTGGCAGGAAATGGCATATGCTCAAATAAATTCAGCACAAGTGGTGGAGTTACAAAATACTTACAATATGGGTCGAAATACTTCTCATCACTACCACTTTCTTCAAAGATGAACTCCATATATTTTCCATCTTCCAACCTTGTGTTGTAGACTTGGTTCCTCATCTTGCAACTCCATAAGCTCTGGATGTGACAAGGTGGGGAAACTAAAACATGGGATTTCAAGGCCTAACATAGGGCACACCATGACAACGGGTGCCTTAACAAATGTATCATGTTGATTTTCTCCCTATCTACTTCATCAGCAAAGAAGTCATCATGGTCGACAAAATAATCTTCTTCCAAAACAACAGATAGCTCAAACTCATGACTCCACATAGGTGAAGATGACTCAAGCTCCCTAGGCTTTGTAAGTATCTCTATGCTAGCACAGACTTCATTTGGCTTTGTGATAATCAGCTCATTGTGCCTTATAGGTGTAAATTCATATTGGAAATCAAATTCACCATCATAACCACATCAAGTGTCTTAGATTGCTCCTCAACTTGTATTTGGGTGTCTTGATACAAATCAAGGGAGGATCCAAGTGAATGATAGCGATCAAAGGACCATGAAGAATACGCTTGCAAAGAAGGTGTCTAAGAGGCCAATACCAAGACCTTTTTCCAAGGTCTCGAGCATTCAAGTACAAGGATAACTTCAAGGACTTGATACTATCTCTTCAAAATATTCATCCATCGCGTCCAAGGCCAGCAAGGAAGAGAATCAAGTCACAAAAGTTCGGAAAGTAAGAAGTCCGTCAAATGGAAAACAATGCTCAGTAAACTGGTCATAACTTGGGCTAGAAAATTCATCTCAAGTCCGTTAAGTATGCGTTGGAAAGATAATTAAAAGTTGGGAAATTCCTTTTGGTACCCTTATGTTTTTAACATTTCCTTTTGGTGTCCTAAAATTTTTTTTATTCCTCTTGGTACCCTTGTGGTTTGTGTAAAGTTCATCCCGTATCCATAACTACTAAAGACGTTAACTTTCCCGTTAAATCTCATAAAAAATAAAAAATAATCATTTCTTCTGCTCTCAACAGCCCTTTGAGAGCTCCGATGAAGGGTCGTCCCCTACCTTGTGACTCCTCTGTTGCAGTTGCCCAATCCTCCGCCACTACTTTTCGCGAGGGACGAGTATTACTGCCGAGACTTAGGAAAGTGGCGGCGAAACAGAGGGTTTGGCTTCGGAAGAATGACGCCGCTTCTCCGGCCACAGATAAAAAATCTGAACCAGTCGTTTATCCTTTCCGAAATTGTATTACGCCATGATTCTCAACATTTCGAATCGTCTGAGATTTGTAACTAGATCCACCGCAAGACCATGGGATCCAAGAGTGATATCCTCTACAAGCCTCGTTTGGGATCGCGCTTTATTTGCCCAATCGGGTGAACATTGTCGCTTTGGCCGGGAGCCGTCTCGCCGCTGTTCTCGTTGTGCTGGTGGATATGATCGATCCGGCGACGGGCTCCAGTAGGAAGATTAGGGGGTGAAGGAAGAGACCAGTGGAATTGGGGGAGAAATTAGGGTTTCGGATCCAATTCGGAAAAATAAAGGCGAAAATTTCCAATACAAATTGCCTATTGTTGGCCGGAGAGGAGGAGGTTGTCGTGCCATTCGTGCGATGTTGGTGGCCTGAGTAGTCTGAGAAGAAGAACGAATTTCACCATGAGATTTTTTAGTGCTAGGTTTTTTTGTTTTTTTTAAACAAATTAAAATCAGAATAGGTTAGTTTTTTTTATGTTTTAACAAAAATCTTATTTTATGGATGGAGATTGAGATTTTGGTGAGTTTAGGTTACATAAAGGAATTTTTTAAAAACATGAGGGTACCAAAAGGAATAAGAATTTTTTTTGGAGACCAAGAGGAAAAGTCGAAAGCTCAAGGGCACCAAAAGGAATTTCCCTTAAAAGTTCTACAACTTTGTAGTTTACATCAAATTCAGAATCCAACAGCAAAGGGCCGAAAAATGGGTTTTACTGAGAGTTGTTCAAGTCTTACGGGAATCTTTATCTTTAGTTTAAATTTCTATCTTTATTTAGTTTATTTATGGACGATTTTATGCTTTAATAATGAGAATTTCGACCAATAGGCTTATGTTAGCAGTTGATTATTCTCTCTCCTATCGTTTTGTTATATTTTGAGTTTGTTAGGATATTTTATTAAATAAATAAATCAGCCATGATTTATTTTATTTAAGGGAATCTAGATAGATATAGTTATAGATATTTTATTATATCTTGGAAAGCAAGATAAGGAGGCCTATTCTATCTAATTAGGGCCGGCAACCTAGTTGTCTTGCTCTCTATGGAATAGCTTTGTATTCTACTATAAATACTTTTCAGTTTCATTAATAAAATCAGCTTGAGATGAGATAAACCCTAAGTAAGGCTTGTCTCGTCCTTGGGCTCAAAAACTCTTGTGTATGCTTGCAATTGTTCGAGATCAACATCATCATCTTCGATCATCACCAATCTGCTTTCGTTCTCTCTCTCTCTCTTAGTTATTTGGTTGAATTAATCAATTGAGATTGTTCTAGAATTGATTGTTAAAGATCGTTCTAGTTAATCAATTGGATTTAGCGTTAGAGCCAATCCAATTGAACTATCAAAGTTGACCTTTTTCGATTCATTCAACTCGTTCCAATTCATTCAATTTCGTTTCAGATTTTATTACTTGGGCAACAAGCTATTGACTTAAAGGCAATTTCAGGTTCGAAAATCATATTACAAGGCAAGATCGGGATCGTGTGGGTCATATACGAGATTATCAAGGAGGATTCCGAGGCAATCACATATCATGTCTGACTCGTAATCGTTTGACTCCAATGTGATTCCACCACTCCTTTCACACAACTCAAAAGGGAATGAGATTGTGGAATGAAAACTTGAAGAACATGACTCACAATGCTCCTTGATTATAGCATCCACCCCTTTGGAGAGATCCATGATTATATCCTCAAGAGACGTGTAATATTCGGAAATATTTTAATATTTTTAAGTTTCTCGAAAGTCGTGTCAGGATTGCTTAGCCATTAAGTAATCTCGGATAACCTCGTTTTTACCAAGATTTTATATATTAAAAGCTATTCAGTTGTCAAAGTTATCCATTAGTCTATTTCTTAGTCGTTAAGTGATCCCGTTTCTTAATGGAATGAAGATAGACTTGTAAAAGTTTTGATCTTATCCGTTTTCTTAGATATTCGTGTCATGTTATCTTATCTTCTAGATTTGTGTGTCATGCTATCTTTCTTCCTCAATATTTGTTCCATGTTATCTTATCTTCTAGATCTTTGTGCCATGCTTATGTTTCTTCCTTAATATTCGTGCCACATCTTCTAAATTGATGTGCCATGATCTTTATCTCTTATACAAGCTGCATTGAATTTTTCTTCTTACATTTTTCCTATATAAAGCCACCCCTCCCTTCCATGTTTTACATTCCTCCCTTCCTCTCATTTCCACCCTCTTCCTTCTCTTCCTCTCTTTATTTTTGTCCACCATAATAATCTTGTTTTTCTTCTTCTTAAAATTGGTGAGGAGCCTTGATTTGGAACCACCAACTTGCCTTCCGAGTGTTGGAGAAAACCGTTCTCTAAGTGGTGGTCTTTTTGTGCTTAAGCCATTAAAAATCACTAGGTGTACTTCGGCCTGCGAATTCGGCGTGCGAAGCCATAAACAGAATACAAATTGGAAGTGATCTCAAGCTTTAAATAAAAAGAAGTATACAATGAAAAGTATTAATCATTTATAAATTACTATCCAACGATTCACTGTCCTCGTCTTCTACAATTTTCGATGCACTCGTGGCTTCGTTCAAATGGTAGGACTCTAAAGAGCATCATCTTATGTTACTATGATGATCCTTTATTTCTTGTTTGTTAATAGAAGATAGTAGTAGACAGTTCTCTGGCTCTCAAAAAAGATCATATCTCAGAGTTCATTTTCTCAACAACCATCCCATTTTCTTACTCTTCGATTAGTTTGCATCTGCACACGCTCATCAAGCCATGCTTCTGACATATGAAGAACCAAGCTATCCACATGTTCTCTACCACAAACTTGATCTTTCTCATTCCTGTACTGTATTATTGACCTAATTTCTTGCTCATAATCTCGTGTACCAATAGCAAACTCATCAAACAATGCTTCCAAGATTACCCTAGCTCTTCTCTCTCATTCAAGCTCACCCAATGCTTTGTTAAACGAAGACTTCATGTCTGAGAGCTCAAGGGCCAGCTTGTGGTGCAAGCTCGCTGAGCCTTTCATCAGCTTCCTTTCATCTTCTAGCTTGTCTCGTATGGAATGCATAGCGAATTTCTCTCGTTCTTGCTCAGTGTTTTTTCTGGCGAGTAAACCCTCAATTACTTGATTCATTAGATCGTCTATTCCTTCCCTGTCTATTTGCTTCTCTTTGAGTAACTCTTTGATTCTCAGCCTTGAGTTGTCTAGCTCGGTCTTTAGTGCCCTGACGAGTGATACGTTGGATGCATGTTGTTCTTCGAGAGTCCATATCCAGTAGAGTACTTTGAGCAACTCAGTAGATGTTTTCAGGCTATATTTGAAACACCAGTTCTACCCTTTAATTCTAATGACCTAGCTGGGGTGGATCTAGGGTTATATTGTTACCTACCACAGAAAGAAAACTTGAAACTTAGCATCTGGCTACTAATGAAAGCAAATTTAGATTGCATTTTACTCGGGAAATCCACAAGAGAAAGAAGAAACAAAAATTTTTAATCATGTCCAAGTTCAATGCTCGCCTTAAAAGTTTTACTCAATTGATCAAATATTTAGATTTTGCTGAGAAACACACCATATAAATTACCAAATTGATTCCTAAATAGTGAAGACAAAAAGCATAATGTATGTGAAAATATACAGACTAATTCATTTAATCTCTTCTTTGCATTAAAATCTTACACTTTCTTGTATTTTTTCTTCAACAATCATGAAGACAATAAATTTAGTTTGTCTTCCCTCCCTAAAATCCTAAATAGTAGTTCGAAAAAATATTTTAGTATCTTAATTCCAATTTAAGCCAATCAAGTCAAGATGTCATACTTATTACAATTAGACCACTCCAAGAATAGTGGACTTGTTAAATGAGGACAAGTCTATATTTATTTTTGCAACTCACAGTGGATAGTTGTGAGGGATCCTATATAATAGCATGAGCAAGAGCAAACAAAGTAGTACCTTCATAGAACTACAAAAACTTGCAAGAGATACTGGCTATATGGCACACTCATTTTTGTTGACTAATCTATGATGTCTTCTCAGTGATTATGCAATTTGCTTGTGGAAGCTTCCTGAACTTCCCGACTACCAAAACAGCCAGCACATTCAGAAATTGGTATGAGCATAAGGCTGTCATGGGTAACTTTAGCTTAAAGATCAATTTGTTCCTATATAAGATGGAATGATACATAGGTATATATAGTTAGAAGCTCTAATAAAAATCTTATCAAAATGGCTAAACTCAATCATATACAAACACTAAAAGTAATTAGTGGTGCAACGAAAGACATGTTCAAAATGGGATGAGCGTAGGATGATTATTTGCGGGCAATTGACTCTTGAAGTTAAGTTTGCTCAAATTTGTATCTATTAGAACTATACAGAATAAGAAGCTCTAAAAAACAATTTTTTTAGATGATTGAGCCCAATCATATGCATACTCTAATTGATGTCTAAAACGCCTATCACATTCTTACTTTCAAATGAGCTTGTACAAAATTAATTGTGGAGAGTATCATGTAAAGTTTACATTAAAATTAATTGTGAATCATATGCCCACAATTGTTTTTGACACTAAAAAAATACTATATAACTGATCATGGAAAGGATACACAACATAAAAATATGAACAACTGATCAACAATAAGCATAATAGGGTAGAAGTAGTACTTCCCAGAAGCCCCAAATGTACTTCCTTATTGTTGTCAATATCAAATTCTTTTGTGGTTCTATCATATTTGTCCACTCCTCACCAGTGAGCTTGGAAATCACTAATATATTCTTCCCTTAACTAAGCTTGGAACAATCAAACAACATGATGGAAGCTCCAAAAACAACGACAATCCAAGAAAGCAACACCCAACTCAAGCTTCCACAGAGATGGATATAAAGGAGGTAATGAACATAAAACCAGAAAGGACCACTTCAGCTGTGTAAATACTTCCTAATTTTCAGCAAAAACCAACTTACAACAACCAACCAACAGAGAAAAAAAAGCAAGAACACACTTCAGCTGAGATTCCACCCCACTTAAGGACAATCCACAAACCAAGAAAAACAGGGTCAACAACTAAGATCCCTACTCAGCAGTTCCAAACACACTAACTTCTAAAACCAACCCAAAACAACAAAAAAACAAGCTGCAACATTCAACCAGTAGACCAAAACCAACATAAAACACGTTTCATATGAGATTTCAAGCTATTTAGAATCTTAGAAAAAAAATTATGCTTTAGATAATAAATGTAGTATATAAAAGACTTCTTAGTTTGCTAGCTATTTTTTTCAGCTATGCAGAACATGTGCAACCCCCTAACGGAGAGGAGATGAAGGGAGTTTTGGATCGAGTATCTTAAGAGCTCCTTCCTTGTTTGAATCTGTCATTTTTTGAACCCATTGGACTAAAGAAACAACATCACCGAATTCTCTAACGGGTTTTCGACCCATTATGAATTATAATAGCACTACACCGAAACTAATGTCTTTTTAGTGTGTGAGCTTTTTACTAATAGTTCATCTAATAATGAGAAGATGATATGTTTAATAGCACAAAACGATTTCATAACAGTATTATAATGCCTTTGTTTGGATATATCAAAAACTTGAAAGCAATTATCCATATGAAGCAACATAAACTTCCATTTGGTATAGCAGTAGCATAATGAAAAAGACAGAGAATTTTAAACATTTTTTAAACCAAATCTTTTACTAATAATTCTCCTACTCACTTTTTTAATCAATCAGTTAACTCTTAAAACCCTAATGTTATCTCCTTAAATCCTAATTTCATCACATTTCCAAAGTTGGACTCTTTCCATGGCGATTAGAGTTCAAAAAGAGAGATTCAAAGCCGAATTTGTTTTACCCTAACAATATTTCAAAGCAAAGAAATGAATTTATCAGATTTGGAGTTCCAGTATGCCAATTCATGTTAAAGATGTCAACGAATTCAGAACATGGTAGAGAGGTAGAGAAGTAGAGAAGTGGAGAGGAGATAATGTAGAAAACCAAATCATTGGAACTGCGAAAAATAAAAGCAATTAAAAGCAAATGAGATAAACCGTAAATTTAATTTCCTGATGAAAAAACAGAGTAATGAATCATAAATCTATGAAATTCTCTAATTCAAGAGATTGTAATAAGCCAAAAATCTCCTAAACTTACCTCCACTCCGTTCTTGTCTGGCACCGCCACAAGCGACGACCCTCGCCGGTTACCTTCACGCATGATGGAGAGAAGAAGCAGTAAAGGAAAATAGTAGAGAGAGGTTGTGCAGAAGAATTCGAATACGTTCTCCCGAAGTCGAATACGTTCCGTCCTGATTCTATCTCTGTTCCTCTGGTGAAAGAATTCGAATACGTTCTCCCGAATCCGTTGTCGTTCGGTCCTGATTATATCTCTGTTCCTTTCTAGGGTTGTTTATAAAGCAGAGAAAGATAGGCGGTGGTAGGTGATTTTCGGCGGTGGATGAATGCGGGGAAGAAGGCGAATTGAAAGACGTCGGAGTGCTGCTTGTTTCACTATTCCTCTGGGAACCCGCCACGTTCCGCTTTTATATATGTATTGATTTTGACAAGTGATGTCCGCCTTTATAGTTATGTTTTTAGGGTGTGTTTTTAGTGTGTTTGAGTTTTTTTCTTTAGTTTTGTGTTTTGTTTTGAGTCATTTGTGTAGGTTTTCATATTTTCTTAAGATATGGAGTCTACATAAGCTTTGGTGGTGTTTTTGTAGGTTTAGAAGCTATTTTTAAGCATATTTTGAAGAAAGGAGGAAAACACTTGAAGATAGCACTCAAGAATGAAGAAAAGCCTAAGAAAAGAACTCAAATAAAGACATTGAATATCAATTTTGATCTTGGAAAGAAGTAGAGAAACTCGTTACAAAGACATAGGAAAAAGAATCGAGTCAAACGGAGGTGTAACGAACCCGCTACGGAAGTTTTACTCAAAACAGTTTTCAGTGCTGAACAGGGTCGGTACCGAGGCATACATGGTCAATACTGAGGTCCTCCTTGTCCGAGTCGGCGCAATTAATGTTATTTTATCCCTTTAAATAGTTTCCTTAGGGGGATATATCTTTTAGAGATATTATTTACTTATAGATAGCTTTTAGATAGATTAGTTTCTCTATTTATACTCTTATCTTGCCTTTGTTTTTCATCAATCATCAATCCCACAATTAACCTAGTTAGGGTAGAGAGGAGAGAGAGAGAGAGAGAGAGAGAGAGAGAGAGAGAGAGAGGCGTGAGGAGAGATGAGTTTGTGGATTGTGGAGGAACGGTTTGTTTGGATTCAAAGTTGTAAGCTTTCTCTTTTATTTAATTTAGATGTTCTTAATTATGATTAGTGAGTAGTCTCTCTCTAAGGTTGGGGTTAAACCCAACAATGGTTGTGCATGCTTGTTTGTGATCATGATTTGATTGTCTTTATTGCATTAATCTATTCTCTTGTTCTTAATCCTTAAAACGAAAGATGAAGGGAATTTCTCATTCATAGTTGAAGCGAAAGCAGAAACCTTGAGTCAAAATAGCTAATTAGGGTTTTGAAGCGAAAGCGGATCAATCCTAGTTGAAGTAGAAGAGATTAGATAGTAAAGTTTATTGATTGGATTAAG
The DNA here is from genome assembly GCA_964016875.1 of Fallopia convolvulus. Lineage (NCBI taxonomy): Eukaryota > Viridiplantae > Streptophyta > Magnoliopsida > Caryophyllales > Polygonaceae > Fallopia > Fallopia convolvulus. Next base: position 30,652,264 of record OZ024726.1, on the reverse strand, counting down.
TTGATTGATTTACTTGCTTAAGTTGATGAAAGTTAGCGCCTTTATGTCATAAAAGCATGATCTATGTGTTTCATTAACGTTTGGCATGCATAATTATTGTTGCAGAGATACCTTTACCTTAGATTTTCTCTTTCTTTGATAAAAACCCTTGCTTTAGATTGATTGCTGGCGTGATAAGTAACAAAATTTGATACTGACTTTCTCCCGTGGACGAACTTGACTCCCCTGTACTCAGCGGAGTCTTGATTATAAATTTATTTGTTGTCAAGAAACCCTTTCAACAAATTGGTGCCGTTGTCGGGGAGATTTCAATAGTGCCAAGTTTTGTTCTTTTAGCGTTTTTCGGGACTCTGTCGAGTCAGTAACGACCCCCTAGGGTTGGTACCGACCATGTCGGCAAACCCAGTTTTTCTTCTTTTGTTTGTTTTCAGGTTCACTGTCGAGTCGGTAACGACCCTACCCAGGTCAATACCGACCTTGTCGACAGATCTCAATTCCTTTCTTTTTAGTTTTTGTTTTATGGGATCATTGCAGGCTCGATACCGACCCTCTAGGTCTCGGTACCGCCCCTCTCTAAGAACCTGTTTTGCTTTTGATTTCATTTTTTTTTGTTTTTGCTTATAGTGTATGCCAGTTGAAGGACGCCGAGTTGTCTCTAATTCAGTAGTAGACTCTAAACCCGAGCGATCCTTCCACCGCAGATTTCGAGAAAACAAAGCAATGGCAACCACTGAAGAGATGGCTCAATAGATGGCTGCTCTCCAAAGGCAGATGGAAGCATTAGAAGCCGATCGAGATGCAGCAGCTGCTGAGGTTGAACATGAATGAGAGCACACTGCCCGTCTGCAGGAGTAGTTGAATGCCTATCCAAGGAATGCTAAGCAGTATATACATCCAGGACTGAGGGTGTCAGAGTCCGCTATTGAGCTTCCAGAAATAGAGAAGACCTTTGAGATCAAACCTCAATTCATATCCTTGATCAAAAGGGCTCGGTTTGAGGGAAAATCCACTGAGTGCCCAATAGAACATATCAGAAATTTCCTTGATTTATGTGACACTATTGCTGCTAACGGTGTCTCTTTAGAATATGTTATGTTGAAAGCTTTCAAGTGGTCTCTTACAGGAAAGGCCATGAGCTGGTTAGAGAGCTGTTGGACCCAGATTTTAGGCAAAGAAGCGTCAGCCCATAGTCAGAAAATCTCTAACGCATCTAGAGCTACGGAAGATCTTCGGGATTGGCTAAGACGGTTGGAGGAAAGAAGGTCCGAGATATGTTTGTTACAAGATAGATTCCTCTCAAGATTGTATTCGTTATAAGATAGAAATAAGCAAAGATTTGTTTGTTAGGGATAAGATCATATCTTTGATTAAGATAGAATATGCCCTAGGGGGCTATATAAGTCGATGTAATCCTTAAGGGCGGGGAGATAATTGATTCGCATAATTTCTTGTGATTTCTACATCAATACAAGCACATTCTCGTTCGTGTTCTTCTCGATTTACCTGATCAAGGCCCGATTTAGGCCAAAGTCCTACCTTTGGTAAATTTTGGCTCAAACAATTTTGTGCCCACCGTGGGCCGTGATCGATACAACCATCAGAAGAATCACCATTCTACTTCCTTCCGGATCAAGGAACACGATGTCTCAAAACGGGGAAGAAAGCCCTAAAACTCCAATCACTGAGGACGACCAAAACCTTGAGAACCAAGGGATTCGGTCTCAGGAAGAGGAGATGAAGGACCTCAGAAAACGCATGGAATATCTCCAAAAGGCGTTGAGCGACCAAAAAATCTTTTATGATTCTCATGTAGAACGCCTCACTACTGTAAACAGCCAACTCAAACAACAATACGAGGTCTTGGCTACGGGACGTCGCTCCCTCCGTGTCACCCGACGCACTGACGAAATAGTAAGGAGGCTAGATTTCAACGCTGGAGAAGGAACTTCCAGAAAGGGTGCAGACCCGGACCCCCGAGACAAGGCACTCGCACGATGAGACGCGACTCCGGAGCCCATTGGCCGAGCCCGCCGTGGAGAAGTCTCCCATGACGATAATCCTCCAATTAATCTCCGGTCAGCGGCTAACCATCGCCGAGCGCCATCTCAGGAAGTCTGGATCGAAGATGATGGCACCGATGGAGAGGATCGAGAACGGCGCGAGCCAATCGATTAGACGCGGCCATCCGGAGAAAAGTGACTGAACAAATAAGCGTCATCGCCGACCAACTCCGGAGGGGCAGCCAAGGTTTCCAGCCTTTGGAGCCTGAAGCACCTGACGGGTTTGACGAATCTCTGTTTTCTCATCGAATCGCCCGAGTGGAGATTCCAAAAAAGTTCTCAGTTCCTAGCATGCCCACGTACAACGGGACTACAAACCCTAACGAGCACGTGGCCGTATACAAACAGAAGATGATGACGAGTGCGGCCCCGTCCCACTCAAACGAGGCAGTGATGTGCAAGGGGTTCGGCACAACCTTAACGGGGCCGGCCCTAACCTGGTTCATCAACCTCCCACGTGGGAGCATTAGGTCCTTCGCGGATCTCTCGGACACTTTCCGGTCTCAATTCACGAGTAGCCGCAAATTTGCGAAGCAATCCAGCGACCTCTACCGGATCCGCCAACGGTACCAAGAAACTACCAGAGAATTCTTGGATCGCTTCAATCGCGAGAAGATATCCATCCCGTCTTGCGACGTGACGACCGCGGCGGAAGCATTCAGACAAGGGGTCACCCCCGATGGTGGCCTGTACAAGGAACTAACTAAACACCCTTGTGCTACATTTGAGGAAGTGCAAGCTAGGGCTCTGGCGCACGTCCGGTTAGAGGAAGATAGGTCCCTAAGGAAGAGGTCTTCAGAAACGGAAAGAACTAAGAGAAGGGATCCCGTTGACAGTCGTCGAGGTTCAGCAGACCAAAGGAGGGACCGCCGTGCTCATCCTTACTCACGGCCTACCTCAGAGCAGGTCAACGTGACCAAGACACGATCGACGGATGACAAAGAACGAGAACCCATTCCACCCTCACTCGACTCCTTCAAACTCAACATATCCACGGAAAAGTTGCTCCGGAACATGGCGAAACAAGGAGAACTCGTGAGGTGGCCAAGAAGAGACAAAGCTCCTCTCTCGGGGAGAGACACGTCCAAGTGGTGCGACTACCACGAGTATCACGGATACTGGACTCGTGATTGCCTGATGCTCCGAAAAGAACTGGCCCGCTTAGTCGCGGAAGGAAGAATAAGAGACGTAGCTCCAGATGCTCGAGTACCCAAAGATTTGCTAGAGAATCCTCAGTCCGAGCACCGAGAAAGGCGAAATCCTCCAACGCCTGACAGGGTGGTCAACGTGATATCCGGGGGATCAAGCATCTGTGGATTATCGTACTCAGCAGCAAAGCGCCACACAAGGGAAAGCAGTTTTAGTCGACCTCAATCATCAAGGCACCGCGCCAGAGAATCTCCGGGACAAGCCATCATGTTTGACGACACCGATGCAGAGAACACTTCCGAGCCGCATCATGACCGTCTTGTGATATCCCTACACATTGGGAACGTGCTGATGAAAACGGTATTGATTGATACAGGAAGCTCCACAAATCTCATGACCCTAACTGCCCTAAAGGAGATGGGTTTGTCTGAAAACGACATCCATAAACACCCGGTGCCTTTAGTGGGGTTCAGCGGCGAGGTCAAACACACCGTGGGCGATATTGCAATCCCAACCTTCGCCAAGGGTGTAAATATGCAAGTCAATTTCCTTGTGATGGACTGCCCTTCATGCTACAACGTAATCTTGGGACGACCATGGTTACACGACATGAAAGTCGTAGCTTCCACCTACCACCAAACGGTGAAATTTCCAACACCATGGGGAATAGACGAAATTCGCGGGGATCAGAGGTTGGCTAGAGAGTGTTACAAGGCAGCCCTCAAGCCAACCACTCTGAGACCTGAAGCATAGCAATTACAGAACGTCACCCCTCCGCCGGCGCGAACTGAAGATGGAGAAAAAGCGGAGGAGGTGACCCTAGAGGAGGGGAAGGTTGTCAAGATCGGAGAAAATCTAGAACCCTCAGTCTAGAGGAATTGGTAATTTTCCTGAAAAATCACAAGAGTTGTTTCGCTTGGAGTCACGAAGACATGACTGGAATAGACCCTTCCATCATCACACACAAACTCAACGTAGATCCTGAGCACCCTCCAGTTAAGCAAAAGAGACGAAGATTCGCCCCAGAGCGAATACAAGTGGTCGACGAAGAGGTCAAAAAGTTACTAGATACCGGGAAGATCAGAGAGGTGAAGTACCCCGATTGGCTAGCTAATGTAGTCGTGGTGCCCAAGAAAAACGGGAAATGGAGGGTTTGCGTGGACTTCACCGACCTCAACAAAGCTTGCCCTAAGGATTCTTTCCCTCTTCCCCACATCGATACAATGGTGGATGCAACCGCGGGTCATGAACTCCTTACCTTCATGGATTCATTCAGCGGTTATCACCAGATCCAGATGGAGCCGGGAGATCAAGAGAAGACCTCCTTCATCACCGGGCAGGGCACGTATTGCTACCGTGTAATGCCCTTCGGCTTAAGAAATGTCGGGGCCACTTACCAATGATTAGTCAATCGGATGTTCCGTGATCATATTGGCAAGACAATGGAGGTGTATATTGACGATATGGTGGTGAAAAGCACAAGCGCTTCCCTACATAGGGGGCACTTGGAAGAAGCATTTAGAATCCTTAAAGAATACAACATGAAGCTGAATCCTCAAAAGTGCATCTTCGGGGTACAATCTGGGACTTTTCTGGGGCACGTGGTAACCAAGCGGGGGATTGAGGCTAGCCCAGACCAAGTTCGGGCGATTGCTTCCTTGAAATCCCCTCGAAGCGTGAAGGACGTGCAAAAGCTAACTGGCAAGATAGCTGCACTTAATCGGTTCATCTCCAAATCCTCAAACAAGTGTCGACTATTTTACGAGGTACTAAAGAAGAACAAGAGCTTCCAGTGGACGGAGAAACACGAGGCCGCCTTCCAAGAGCTAAAGGGATACTTCGCCAATCCCCTACTGCTGGCTAAACCGACCCCGGGGGAGGTATTGCACCTCTACTTAGCCGTATCGGACAGCGCCCTAAGCGGAGTCCTTGTCAAGTAGGAAGACGGCCAACAGGTGCCAGTTTACTTCGTAAACAGAACAATGGTGTCCGCCGAGACACGCTACTCTCCGACGGAAAAACTGGTCCTGGCGGTCGTGATGTGCTCAAACAAACTCTGACCATACTTCGAGTCACACACCATCATCATCCTGACGAATTACCCACTCCGACAGATCATGCAAAAGCCAGAATTCTCAAGAAGAATGGCAAAGTGGGCAATCCACCTAAGTGGATATGACGTCAGATACAAACCTTGAAGAGCAATCAAGTCACAAGTATTGGCTGACTTCGTTGCCGACTTCACCCCAACTCTTGAAGAAAGCGCTAAAGAGGAGGTCTTGGTCTTGTCCCTCGACGAACCTCAAGAGGAATGGATACTAAACACCGATGGAGCCTCAAACGCAAGGGGAGCAGGTCTCGGTGTCGTGCTAAAGTCGGCAAGGGGGGAAAGGATAGCTCAGGCAGTCAGATGCAACTTTGAGGCCACCAACAACGAGTCGGAGTATGAAGCTCTCATCTTTGGGCTGGAGTTGGCTAAGGACTTGTCCATCAAGAAAATCAAGGTACACGTTGATTCCTTACTCATCATCAATCAGATTTTGGGCATTTTCGATGCCAAAGATGATAGGATGACTAGCTACCTCAATGTGGTTAAAACACTATCCGAGAATTTCGAACAAATACAATTTGAGCAAATTCCTCAGGACCAAAATGCTCTGGCCGATGCCCTAGCCGGTTTGGGCTCAACCCTAGACCCCATGGAGTATGATAATATACCATTAGTCCACTTATTACAGTCGGCTATAACATAAACATCGGTGACGCAGGCTGCTGAACCACCACCAGAGCAACTCGCCCCGGATACTCTTCAAGCATCCACCAGTCCAGGGGTCAGTTCGGGCGACCACTGGACCAAGCCATACCTTGATTGGTTCCTACACGGCGAAGTGCCCAAGGACAAGATTGAAGTCAAAGCCTTAAGGTCGAAAGCAACGTGATTCGCCATCTTAGACGGGATCCTCTTCCACAAATCTGTCGCAGGCTTCCTACAGCGGTGCGTAGAAAAGGAAGAGGCTGAGAAAATCATGCGCGAGGTACACAGTGGAGATTGCGGTAATCATACTGGGGGGGCGAAGTCTTGCTAACAAGATCCTCAAGCAGGGGTGGTATTGGCCTACCATTCGCCAGGATGCCACCGAATATGCGCAGTTGTGCGAAGCATGCCAACGGCACGCACCAGTCCCACATCAGCCACCAGAGATTCTCCACCCCTCAGTCACTCCCTGGCCATTCATGCGATGGGGGATGGACATCGTCGGCAAGCTACCCCCTTCCACGGGGCAAAAGGTGTTTTTCCTCACCATGACAAACTACTTCTCTAAGTGGATCGAAGCTGAAGCCTTTCGGGAAATCAAAGACAAGCAAGTAATCTCGTTCATCAAGCGTAACATCTTGAGCAGATTTGGGGTTCCCGCGGAGATTACTTGCGACAATGGCTCACAATTCATAAGCAAAAAAATGCGCGACTTCTGCAAGGAATGGAACATTGACTTAGTCATGTCCACTCCCAGGTACCCGCAAGGCAACGGACAGGCCGAAGCTAGCAACAAGATCATCATCAACAACCTAAAGAAGCGGTTGATAAAATCCAAAGGGAAGTGGGCCGAAGAATTACCCTACGTACTCTGGGCCGATCGCACCACCCCAAAGGGAGCCACCGGATAAACCCCGTTCTCACGGGCACACGGTTGCGAGACCGTTATCCCTGCCGAGGTCTTAGTCCCAACCGCAAGGTATGGACTCGCTACCTCAGATAGCAACAAGCGTGAACTAGAAGCAAATCTGGATACTATCCAGGAACTCAGAGAGGCTGCCCATGCTCAGATCGCGAAGTATCAACAGCAAGTGGCTAGGAGCTACAATAAAAATGTTCGAGTAAAGAGTTTTCAGCTTGGAGACTAGGTGTTGCGAAAGGTTTTCCAAAACACCGCAGAAGCAAACGTTGGCAAATTAGCACCCAATTGGGAAGGGCCATACAAAATCACTAAAGTCGCGGGGAACGGAGCTTACCAGTTAGAATCCAAAGATGGAAAGGCGGTACCACGAAGCTGGAACGCAACCCATCTGAAAAAGTATTACTTCTAAACTTATTCATTATCATGTTTCATCTCTAGACATTTCCTAGCTTTAGCTTAGAGAATCTTTAGGCCATTTTTGACTTTTTCGAATAAACGACTCAGGGCACTTGCCCACATTGTCGAACAAAGTTTTCAAATTCCTAGTTCATAAGGTTTATTTCATACATTTTTACATAATGATTTGCGAGAAAATATTCTCCCATTCTTACACACTCTCTTATTGCTCAAAAACGCAAACACGCACTAATCAAAGTTGCATACAACATGAAACGCGTCGAACACAAAATACCACTGTTAAGAAACATGGTTATACCGTCTAAAAACGATGAGGTCATCACGAATACAACGTCGATGAAGTAACCCATAAGATGGTTACCCCCCATCTAAGTCCGATCAACAAAACATCCGATTAGTACGGGAAGGAGAAAGCTATAGCATATAACTCAAAATGGCCATATTCGCGGGACGCCGCGATGACACCCACATCCTAAGTCCTAAACTTAAGGATCCATTGCCCAAAAACGCGTCAATTCCTAGTGACCCTTGGCAATGGCCAAAGGAAGCCCAATCATAACTAACTATGCACGGCCCTTTGCGGAAAATTAAAACACCCAAAACGCGAAATGTAAATCCACACGAGATTCACAATAACTCGCTAAAAAGAGGAGCACCTAAACTCCCTCTTAAAACGCTAAACTCTAACGCGTACCCCATCCACGGGCAACAAATTCCGGGAGATTCTCCAGGAATCTACCCATGCTAACATATTATGCAAAATTGTTTTTCAATACAGACAGATAAGTAGTAAATATTATATTGCGCCATTCACAGGGCGTCAAAACCATCCAAAAAGGACGCCACAAAAGTTTAGGCCACCAGGCCAAAAAGTTACCAAGTCTTCAAACAAATCCCACAACAAAAACAAAGAAAATACTGCTGAAAGTTCATTAAAAGGAAAGCAAGGGAACCGCGTCTGGGGCTTACTGATCGTCGGCTGGGGTCGAAGGCTCCTCCTTATCCAAGGCCTTCTCGCCATCTCCTTCTTTGCTGATTGGGGCCCCACCATCGCCTTTTTCTCCTCTTCCTTGTTCGGGGAGCTGACATCATCCTCTTGGTCCTCGGCCTCCAAATACTCCCTGCCGGGAGGAGGATTGCAGGCGGGGTAATACTCCACCAAGACCTCTTGCTGCGTCTTCAGATCCCACTTGGCGCTCTTGCCGTCAGCAAAGTCCTGCAGCAGCTCCACTTGAGACTTCATCGTGTAGTACGCCGCCACGTTCACCACCACCTGGGAGAAGCCCTTTATCTCCTTCTCCGCCTCAACCGCCCTCGCCTCGAGCGATGCCTTCTCGAACTGGAGATCCTCCACCTGAACCTTCAAGGAGTCCACCAACGATTGGAGTTTGCGAGCCTTCCCATCCGTTGAGGCGGTCGAGTCTTTCGCTTGCTTCTCCCTCTCTTCCAGTGCCCTCATTTCCTCTTGACAACGACCATTGGTGGCCATTAGCTCTTGAAAAGCCTACAACAAGGGAAAGTGGAAGAATGAGGATAATCCCGGCATAAACCAAACAAGAGGCGAGTGAGCGCCAAAGAAATACCAAAGAAACGGTAACGAATATCTAAAGACTCAGATAAGCGAACCTACCATCCTTAGCGTCGCGCCAACATCGCTGAATGCGGCGTCTGGGGTTAGGGCCTGGAAGTCCAGTTTGACATTTGGAAGCAACGTATCCCCCAAAGTGCTGAGAAGATCCTTGGGCTCCTTCTTCTTGACAACATGCGAAGCTGGAGAATCTTCAACCCTTTTTCGCTTCAACGCGAGAGACTTCTTCACCTCGGAACTGGGTGTGGGGGATGCGAGAAGTTTGGGGCCGCCAGACCTCAGCCGACGAACCATCGCCGCAGCGAAGTATCCACACCAGCACCTGAAGAATCCAAGAGAAAAGGAAATAGATTTAAAACAAAATTGAAAAAGTTAATCGTGTAAGGAGCGGAGAAAAGAGCGAACTACCAACCTGACTTCTTCTTGGAGGAGCTCGCCATATCTGAGGAAAGGGGAGTGACTTCCGTTTCAGTCTCGTCCTCATCAGATTCTAGAGATTCTTCGCCCTCGCCACTACCCTCCGGAAGAGGGCGAATCTTTCTGGGTTTGCGCTTCTCAGCCTTGATCTTCAACAAGCGGCGACACACACCCGTATCCGTACATTTGGAGTTGATCCCTACCGGAACTGCACAAACAAGAAACATGAGAACAAAGAAGAATTAGAACATGAAAACAAGGCCACAAGAATTCCAAAAAACACAGGAAGATCAGATCGCCTTACGAGATGTGTTCCATCCATCTCGAAAGACGTCTTTCACTTCATCATCAAGATCGTCTAAAGACGCTTTCTCGACAAAGAAGAAGCGGGCTTGCCAGCACTGGGAAGAAATTTTCAGCTTAGGAATAAGAGGATTTTGGGTGTCCCTAACATGCAGGGTAATGCGGCCTGCCCTTTGAGGAACGATCTTATACGCCAATAGGAGTTCCCCCATGGTCATCTCTAACCCCCGTTCTGCGGCGAGCTCATCAATTCGAGCGAGCGTACGCCAGGTAGTCGGGAGGATTTGGCAAGGAGAAACTTTTAGGGTTTTGATGAAGTCTCGAATAAAAGGAGAAAAGGGAAATTTCAGACCCAAGGTGAAGGGATAATCAAGGAAACAAATCCACCCCGGCCGAACCCAGTCGATGAGCTCGACGGTCGGGGCATGGAAGCGGGTCCCCTCAGGAAAGCCGCCAAAAGAGATCCAATCAGCGATCTCCTCCGGCGTCATTTTGCAACGATAAAGGTCTTGGGAACCTAGGGCTGAAGAAGAAGTGAAGGCGAAGGTTTGGCCATGGAAATCGAGCGAAGCAAAACCAAAGAGGAAGAAGGAGGGAGCGTTACCTGAGAAGCCGAGAGCGAGATTGGGAAGGAAAGAAGACGAAGGCGAAATGATGGCAAAAAAGGAGTCTCTCAGGTCATTAAGAAAGGGCAGCAGAAGCAAATCCCGTTTTCCAAGGCGTCTCTAAACGTCTTATCAGCTTAAATGCAACTTTCGAAATTTGAAGTTTAAATTTTGAAATTGTATTTAGGGGTATTGTTGGACCCAGATTTTAGGCAAAGAAGCGCCAGCCCATAGTCAGGAAATCTCTAACGCATCTAGAGCTACGGAAGATCTTCGGGATTGGCTAAGACGGTTGGAGGAAAGAAGGTCCGAGATATGTTTGTTACAAGATAGATTCCTCTCAAGATTGTATCCGTTATAAGATAGAAATAAGCAAAGATTTGTTTGTTAGGGATAAGATCATATCTTTGATTAAGATAGAATATGCCCTAGGGGGCTATATAAGTCGATGTAATCCTTAAGGGCGGGGAGATAATTGATTCGCATAATTTCTTGTGATTTCTACATCAATACAAGCACATTCTCGTTCGTGTTCTTCTCGGTTTACCTGATCAAGGCCCGATTTAGGCCAAAGTCCTACCTTTGGTAAATTTTGGCTCAAACAAGAGCCTACCTCCCAAATCAATAAAGAAGTGGGAAACTCTACATGAATTATTCATGACAAAGTTCTTCCCACCTGCCAAGACTACGGAGCTAAGGAAGCACATCACCTCCTACCACCAGCTTCCTAATGAGACCTTTGTGGAGACATGAGAGTGATTCAAGGAGATGCTTAGACAGTGCCCAACCCATGGGCAACCACAATATGTGCTCCAAGAGATCTTCTTCCAAGGGATCAATGCTAAAATGAAGAACCGCATCAACCTGCACACTGCTTGCGGTTTCATAGAGATGGATCCCGATGAGGCGTGGGCATTGCTTGACAAATTGACAAGTTATGATGATATGTATGGCACACAGCAAGCCCAACAGCCCCAAAGACGGCTCTACAATCCCAACAGGGATGAGGTCGACCCTAAAGTGAAGCACCAATTCTTGCAAGACGAGATCAACCGCTTGAAAAGGCAGTTAAGTTATCTTAAATCATCTCCTTCTTGTCAAGAATGTGGGTCTCAATCCCACGCTACTTCTATCTGCACTAACTTGCAACAGGTACGTGCTGCTGAGGCATATGAAGAAGCTAACTATATGAGAGGCTCCTATGGGAACCAAGCACATAATTCTTATGCAGGGAGGAACAACAATCAGCCCACCTAGGGCAACTATGCACCCATCCACCGGATAGAGGCCCCCACCCTACAGACCTCCAGGTTATCAAGAGCCACTTTCATGGTATAAGGGCTACAAGAGGGCATTAATGGAGTCCAAGCAAACCTTAACAATCAGATGAAACGGTGGGGAGAGTTCGAGATCTGGAAAAAGAGCGTTGACTCACAACTGGGTAACCTTTTTGCACAAGTTCCAAGACCTCAAAGACAACTTCCGGGCCGCCCCGAAGAGAACCCAAGAGGACACATCGCAGTTGTACACCTCTGGAGCGGAAAGACACTACCGAACCGCGCTGAAACCAAGGAGAAAGATCCCGGTAACGAGGAAACTGCTCCCGCCAAGGTCGATACCGACCCTCATACACTCGATACCAAGGCTCCATGGGTCGTTAAACACCCCAATCCAGGTAAGTCTTCGCCTCCAGACCACTCCCTCAGTCCTAGGCTCGGTACCGACCCCATCAGGGTTGATACCGACCTTTTTTCTGCAACACCGATCGACCCTCCTATCGATTTGGTAGGGCCTCGATCCGAGTCTCTCTCTATCCCGAGTCCGTCAAAAACTCTTCCTTTCCCGATTAAGAAGTCTAATGATGTTACAGAAGGAAAGTTTAGACGGTTTGTTAAAATTCTTCAAGGGTTAAATATTTCAATTCCATTTACTGAAGCCCTTAATGAAATGCCTGCCTACACTAAATTTTTAAAAGAGATTTTGAGCAGGAAAAGATCTATTTCAGAGATATCAAGTGAATTCCGATCTATAAAGCTTCCAGAAAAACTAGGAGATCCAGGTAAGTTTGCAATTTCAATTGGTATTGGGACTCACCGTTTTAAAGTTCTATGTAATCTAGGTGCTAGTGCCAGTTTATTACCATTGTCTATCTGGACCAAGGCTAACATGGGACCACTGGAGCATGTTGATATGAATCTCTACATGGCAAATGGATCTTGTGTCAAGGCCATTGGAGTCCTGGAAGACGTTCCTATCCAAGTTGGAAAAAATTTTATTCCCAACGACTTCATTGTGCTAGATATGCCAAAAGACCCTGTGGTGCCAATCATTCTAGGCAGACCATTCTTAGCCACCGCAGGGGCACGAGTTGATGTTAGGAAGGGCCTTCTCACATTTGATATTGGAGAAGAGAAGGTCGAATTTCATTTCAGTCCGACCGTAAATGAGGTCGCTAGTTGTAGTACTAAAGAGCATACCGACCCACCATGGCTCGGTATCGACCCTTCTCTGAGTACGGAAATGAGCAAATGCAAGGAAAAGACCCATACCGAAGGTCCTATCGACCCATCATGGGTCGGTACCGAACCCAACACCATAACTGAGTCTGACTTGCATGACATCAAGCCACTCCCTAACCCAAATAGGTCGGTAACGACCCCTATAGCTTCGGTACTAACCTCTTCTTTGAAGAATCCAGATAAGTTTTCTTGTTCTAATTCAATCAATTATAGTCATGATCCTTTTTTTCATCCTTTTTCTATATTAAATCCTACTATGCATACTGTGAAGGAGTCGAAACCTCCTTGTGATATTTCTAACCCTGTTGTAGGACTTCTAAGCATACTTGTGGATGATAGAGGACCATATCTTTTGGAAAGGAGCTTTGAAGCTTTTCCATCTAAGTACGAAGTTTGTCTTTGCAATACCCGATTTTATTAAAATCAGATATAAATTCACATTCCATAATTCCGACTTTTTCCTTACTTCTCCTTTCACATTTAAACCTTCTTTTGTAAGCTTATTAAAAAGGCCTATTAAATGCCCAATTTCTAACCAAATCTTTGTCCAGTTGTCAACCCATTGAGAAGAAAGTAAAGGCCCAATTCTAAGTTTTTTTAATCCTTATCTTAAATCCTAATCTAGGGTTTTACATTTTATATATTCCTTTATTTTTCTTGGTTCTCCTTCTGGTTCAAAATCGTTCCTGCAACTTGGACTTCTCAAAACGTTGCCGACCTCTTAGATCTTCTATAGCCGATGAACCGAAGGACTAGTAAGTTAGAAATTCTATTCATCTTTTTTTTTAACGGTGTGGGTTAATTTGGAGTTTAGCATATAGGTGGAATTATTCTATATGTGGGATTCGATCGATCAGATCATTGGCTTGAGTTTAGTTGGTGATTGAATTTTTGGTGCAACGTATGATTTGTTTACCGATATACTATTGTTTTAGAGCCTGTTTGGAGGTTATTTAAAATAAGTTAAACTAGTAATCCGGGCGAGGTTAATTAATTATGTACATGCTAGTGGTTGATCCAGTATACAAGTAGATAACTTGATGGGTTTAGGGGAAAGATTGAATCTAGTTTGATTAATGATTTCAACCGGAGGATAATTAGAAATAGGTTAATGTAAAACATATATATATATATATATATATATATATATATATATATATATATATATATATATATATATATATATCATTAGGTGAAACTAAATTAGAGTTAATCTACTTGGTTAGTTAATGTGTGAAAAGTTAGATGTGGTTTGGAAACTGTAGCCGATAGGTGAGTATAAAAATAGAATTAGATTAGTTAGGATAATTATGTACGTAATTGTATGGAGGGTAGTACATGTGTTTATAATTAAGTAGGATTAAGCAATTTAAGATTAACAGTTAATGATATTTAATAATTTGTTTGAGTTCGGTTTCGTTTAAAGTATATACATATAATTAATTTTGGTTGAGTTTTTTTTTCTGTTATATAATGTAATCAATAATAGTTTATGAGATTAGGTTGTGTTGATTTGTGTATGCCTATTACATGGGTTTTGTTAGGTGGTTTGATTTAAGGGTCATGAATTAATTAGTAAATTGGGTTAAAGTGACTCCACGATGGTTCATATGGATTAAATAAAAGTTACTTAATTTGGATAATTTAATTTGCTATAATCCTAGCTTTGTTGATAGGTTCATAGATTAAAAAGTTGACGGGTTTTCGAGATTTGTTAAATCTTTATTCGAAAGGTTGTGTGATGATAAATACCATTCATTATTCTTGTTAGGATTTTACGTTGCTCGGGAGTTAGGTATTTTGTTTGCGTCAAGAATCCGTTTTAAAGATAAGTCGTTCTGCGACTTGCTCGGTTTAATTCTATTCTTGTTAGATTGGGTGTCATGTGTGTAGAATTGGTTTTGGGAATTAGTCCCTTCATTATTATTTTAACTAAAATCTTTTATTCTATATCTGTGTGAATTCTTAATCTGATTGTGACCATGAGTGTGATTATGATAATTGTGGTGGTATATGCGTTTATGATTGTGTTTGCATTGGTAAATATAATTGTATTTATAATCGTTGTGGTGTTTGAATTGGTGATTGAGTTTGAAATTGTGATTGTGTTTGAATTTGTGATTGTGATTCTGATTGTGGTTGTGAGTTTGATTGTGATTCTGACTCTGACTGTAACTATGAGTGTGCTTGTAATCATAATTGTAATTGTGTTTGTGTCTGCAAATATGTTTGGCTTTGAATCGAAATTGTAATTGTGCTTGTTATTGTGATTGTGACTTGTTCGGGTCTATTTTTCTTCTGTTGTGTATTTGTTTTCGTCTTCTGAGAAGTTTCTGATCTGTTTTGCTTTGAATGAGTGAATTGATTATATAAACCTCATTTTGGAATGATTCCATATCACGTGTGACATGCATGATTGAATTGACAACTTACTTAGTTAATTATTTATAATATGCGTGACATGAATGTGCATTGTGTGTGAAGCATGTTTGTTTGAAAATATTCATTTTTTTATAAATGGCTTTCCATTTCCATTTAAATAATGAAAAATATTTTGAATTATTATCTCTTTGTGTGTGGTGTGCTGAACTGGATTTATAAAATGTGTTTCCTAAACGACTAGTTTTCGAATGGTTTTCTCTATGCTGGCAGCGTAACCGGCACGACTATGTACGATGACGATCGGTGGCGAAGAGACGTCTAGGCATGGTCGTGTGTTGGCCGGGCCCCTTCAAAATTCTAAAATGTTTTGGCAAGTGCTCCAGTGGAGGCTTGACCGGGGGTTAGAAGGATGATATCTCTTGAGGAGTGGGAGGGCCTGCCTCTGCACTTGGGCGCAGGTGTGTAAGCGCCATGGTATCGGAATGTAGCGGTGGGGGAAGAGTTGCATTGCCGAGTAGGATTGTGTGTGTGATTGATTGAATAGTAGTTTGAATTTCGTTGTGGCTTGAGTATTGGTTTGATCGTGCTCATGTGTGTGTGTATTTGTGTCTGTGTGATTGTATGTCTGTGTGTATGAGTGTCTGTATGATTATTTAACGTTAAGTGTTGAATTGATATGAATCGATAATTATTCATTTATGTGTGAATCTTGATTGCTAGGTTTCTGTGTGGTTTTTAAACGTTCTATATGCATCTCACTTTTTCTAGCATGAATTAGAATTGTAGCTGACCCCTCAGGGACTTTTTTTTCAGTTGCAGGTTCGAATTAGGAATTGTCATGAATCCTCGGCTGATTGGTGCAGTGGAGGCTGATGCGCGTGTCATTAGGTCCGGAGTCGGTTTTGGGTGTTTTGAGTTGCTTTTCGTTGTTTAACTTTATGTTGCTTAGTTTGGTTTAGGTAACACCGTCGGGAACTAAGGGTTGAAAACTGTGTTCGTTCGATTCTAGTCTGGATTTACATGAATATTTTAACACTTGATGTTTAATAAAAATGAGTTGGATGTTTTATTTCGTTTTCTCGTCGTGCCCGAGTTGCAAGATCCTATTGAATTTGTTGTTAAACTTATCTGAGTAGTCTCAAACAAGGTCTACCACCGAGTAGCGCCCCGGTGAAAGTCAGGGTGTTACACTCTTGAACCCGACATAGCTGGATGGAAGCCGCCCTGATCCACCAAGGTAAGTTCGTCGGGCTAACGACGTTAAACATAGCGCTTACGGGAGGCAACCCGCTTTTGGTTTTCATTTTTAGTTTTTGTTTTCGTAGTTCTTTTTTCTAGCTTTATTTTGACTTGTTTTTAGGTTAGATTAGTGTAGTAGGGATAGATGTTTTTCTAAAGTGACTCAGGTACGACACGATGAAGAAGTGCTAAGCAGAAGAAGAAAAATCAATGCACTCAATACAAGAGAAATAATGAGCAACTGGTACAAACAGTTGGTTTGGTACCGACCTAGACCCCAAACAGAACCGAGAAAATTCAAACTCCTCAAGTGATCAATGGTTTCGAACAGCTTTAGTTTTATTTTGTGAGTTACCTTTTCTTTTCCCTCTTTATTCTTTTTATATTTTAAATAGTGAGGACACTGTTTGGTTTAATTATGGGGTATGGGAAAAGGAAACTCAGTTTTTTGTGTCTTTGTGTTTTGTGTTTTAGGATTGATAATATTCCACTTAGATGTCCTATGATATGCTTTGACTTGCTTGATCATGTAATTCCTTTTGCAGGTTTGGATAGCTTTGCCTGAATCATGTTGAATTTATTTTTTATGTGGTTATTTAGCATGTGATGAAATTGAGCACATATGATCTTAGGTAGAAATGACTGAAATCCAACAAAATTGCTACCTTGTGAGTTGTTTTTGTAATACCCGGTTATTCTTTTCAGATATAGTTTTGAAATTTATATATATTTATTAAATACTAATTAATTAAATAATTGTTCTGGCTGGGTTTCGACTATAAGTTTTTGGTAATACAATTTTGGGAAATTTATTTTATAGAATCCCTAGATTAATGTCGTACGATAGTAGTATGCATATAAAATTGTGCATACACATATACACGTATATTAATTAATACAAAAACACCTATAATAGAAATAACAAAAAGATTAAAAAAAATTATTATTATATGAATGTGTCGACACTACTAACTAATGGATTAACTTGAAGTAGCCGACCTTAGGCTCATATAAGTACATTCATTGCATCTTCACTTATTTATATACTCACGTTGACATTTCAACCATTTCATGCCACTTTAAGCTTACCTCCATGTTAAGGAAACTATAGCTTCTAGCATATCCATCTTTTAAGAGCTTTCACCGCCCATCTATTTACTAGATCGGGATCTCGGTTCTTGATCATCACCTTCCACCGCTACCTTACCCCGCTAGCTTTGTCGTCGCTCGAGTCTCACTGCATAACCCCTTAAAGACAGGATTCGGAGGTCTTGAGCTTGGCTCGATCACCCTCGACCTCGACCGTCGATACCGAGGTTCCTCCGCCCAAGTATTCCTAGCCTGGTTGTTGATCTTAATTGGTATATTTCCTGATCTCCTATTCCCTAAATTTAGTTTGTCTATGTTTAATTGAGAATTAGGAGCTTGAAGGGGTGGGTAAGATTTGTTAAGTTGGTTTGGATTCTTAGTAGATTAAAAGTTAAATAGATTAGTTACAGTTAACTAGGCACTTAATTAAGCTAGTTAGACCTTGTAGTTATATATATACGTTTATATATGTTTTCATCATAAAGATGGGTCAACATGAATTTGAGAATGATTAAAATCGTTTGGTTGTTTAATATACATAGTAGAAGGTTAAAATTAAATAATAGGTACATGTTGTTTAGTATATATATATATATATATTGTTTAGATTAATCTAAAGAGTGTAATTAGTTAGTTTAGTTAAACATTCAAATTAATATAAATATTTTAGCACCCGGTCAACTAGCGGATAAACGGGTTAAATCCTTTCTTTGGAACCCTAACTCAAATCGTTTCGAGTGTTGTTTTTATGAGTATTATTCTTATTCCTAGGTAACTAGCTTGGCCGAGCCCGTTTCAATATTGTTGGAAACTCTTTGTTTAAGGTAAGTCGTCTAGACTTACTTGGTTATCCATTTTGATGTGTGTTGGATGTGTAGATATGATGTGTAGACCTGTATTTTGGGATTCTTTCCTATATATTATATATGTCTATTTGAAAGTAATTCGCTTTTTTAGAAAATTATAATAGATGAATAATATTTTGTATTTTATTCGGATTTCTACACATTGGCACCTAACTGATACGGCTAAGATTAGGGATAGTCGGGAAGGCGGAGACAACCCTAACTTAGTTGTATGTCAAGGAGGGCCCCTTTAAAATTATAATAAAATATTTTGGCAAGTGCTCCCGAGGAGGCTTGACCAGGGGTAAGAAGGTAAATGATGAGGGTGTGAGTGGTTCGGATAAATGGTGGAGGCCGCCGTCCACTACCCCGCATAAGGATGGAGGATGCCATGCTTGTTTAATAAATTATGTCAATTGACAATTGATGAGTTGCGATTGAACAATTATTGAGACGAAAAGTGATTGAGGTGATACTTAAGTGAAATGATGTGTTATTATTAGTATGCATTGTATGGTTGTAAGTATTATTATGTGCGTTTTATAATTATAAGTATTGTTGTGCGTTTATCTGTTATGGTGAATGTTCTATATGTGAACTATTATATTACGACTCTTATTATGTAATTGAATAAATTGATTTTGCTTCTGCATGTTGCATTTACTATCTAGTGCATATTGGAATTGTTAGCTAACCCTTCGGGGTGTTGTTTTTCTCTTAGGTAATCACTCTGGAAGGAATAATGCTCCAAGGAATCTTCTCCAAGATGATGGTGAACCAGATCGACGTGGTGTGTCTTAGGAAGCAGTCGGGTAATGATGGGTATAGGACTGCAGGTCCTAGGAGTCTATGTTATCTTGTTAATTTAGATGTTTGCAAATATTGGTTAAAGTTTAGAGATCAGGAACGAGAGTTGTGTTGGAGTGGGTTAATGCACACGTGCATGACTTTGTTACTTTTAAAGAAACATAGTTGGATATTTTTCGTGTATTTCTCGTCGTGCCTTTGTTGCAAGGTCCCGCATTGTGAAATTGTTGTTAAATTAGCCTGAGTGGACCCAAGTGAGGTCCATAACCAAGTTATATTCTGGTATTTAAAATCGGGGTGTTACAAATTGGTATCAGAGCCAGGTTGACAACAGGGGCACAAGGAACCTAACAATAAAAGTATGAGAGGTCCAACTTAAACGAAAACTCAGACGGAGTTTTCCTTTTTAAAACATTTTGATAAAAGTTAGGCATATTGCATAGTTGGGTAGAAAGACACGTCGAGAAGGGCCACCATCGAATGGGGAGTAATCTTGTAAGCATTCTCTTATGTACTTTGTTTAGTATTGCCTAGGCTTAATAATACTAGTACTCGCAGATTAGTATATGGCACCACCGAAGAAGACTACTAATGTTGTTAGAGGGAGAGGGAGACCACGAGGCCAAGGACGTGGCCGTGGAAGGGGTAGAGAAAGCACGAATACAGCTCCAGCTAATCTCTATACCGAAGAAGTTGCAGAAAGTGAAGGACCGGCATTGGGTGTTCGACAAGGACAATCTGAAGCTTCTGTTGCTAACAATGCTCAGAGACATGAATCGCAATTTGTGGAAGAAGATGTTGTCTCTATTGTTGGAGCTAGGCCTAGGGTTAATCCAGAAGTACTTAGGCAAGCTAATATGTCTCCCGAACCTGAGATGCATGCGCCAAATATGAAGACACCTCCCCAAGTAAGCCAAGTGGGAGTACCACCAGGAATTCCCAGACCTGAATGTTCTAGAAGGGTTATGGAGCTGCGAGGAGGTCTATGAGAGCCAAAACCAGATAAGTGGTTTGGAGAGTTTAAGAAGACGGGAGTACCAAACTTCACCGGAGCTTTAGGTACTGATGTGGAACAATGGTTGAGAAGGGTCACTTCTGCATTAGATTCAATCCAAGCGCCAGAGGAGAGGAGGATGTCCTTAGTGCAAAGTTTATTACAAGAAGGTGCATTTGACTGGTGGAATCTGAAACATGATCATGAAAAAGTCGTGACCTTTGGAGAATTTGGAGAAAAGATTCGAGAACATTATTCTCCCGAGCCCTTGAGGAGTGCAAGGGAAGCTGCATTCCGAGATGCTGGACCAGAGAACATTCCGGTGACTGAAACAATTGATAAATTTCAAAAGGAGTTAGCAGCTATACCTGACGCTGCACCTATAGAAAAACTTCGGATCTCTGCTTTTCTAAAGCGGTTACAACCGCAGCTACGTGCCTATGTCTCTGGATTACAACTTAAAACCTTAACTGAAGTTCAAAACTCAGCTTTGGCATATGCTCTAGCTAGTCCAAGGCCTGGGCCATCTGATGTTAGTCCAAGAGACAGTAAGAGACAGAAGACATCGTCATCAAGTTTTAATAAAGATGGACGACCTAGTCAGTTTCAACAAAAGGGACCAGTTAGTCAGTTTCAAAGCCGTCATGGTCAATCACAACAAGCTCGTACTTTTGGGAGCCCAAGGCAGTGCTACAATTGTGCAAGTACTGAGCATGTTAAGAGTAGTTGCCCGAAACCACTAGTTACTTGTTTTTCTTGTGGAAGAGTGGGACATCGTTCACAATTCTGCTTTAATAAGGGAGTAGCTTTGTCGCAAGGATCAACTCCAAGGACTGGTAAATTTGTGGCTCATCGCCCTGTCCCACCACAACAAAATCCACCACCATCACAGAGTCGTGGCAGAGGTCGCGGTAATGTGGTTAGTAATTCGGGTGCCACTCAACCTCGAATGTTTGAGATGAAGAGAGATGATGCTTTGAATGCTCCTACTGCGACAGGTACGATTTGGATTCAATCTAAACCTGTACAAATTTTGTTCGATACTGGTTCTACACATTCATTTATGTCATCTACATGTGCACATAGATTGCAATTGACATGTAGTAGTAGTGCCTCTTTTCTTATTAGACTGCCAGACGGTAGTAAGTTTAGTGGGGATAGAGAGATCATGCAGTGTCCGATACGAATAGGAAATCAGGACTGGTTAGTGGATTTCATAGTAGTACAATTAGCATCCGATGATGATGTAATTTTGGGAATGGATTGGATGAGGAGATATCGAGCAGTGTTAGATATTCATAGTGGAACTGTAACAGTAACTGCAGATGACGGTTCTAAACATGTATGGCAAGAATCAAAGAAGGAGAAGGATGGAGTAATAATTAGCTCAATGAAGGCGGCTAAGTTGATAAAGAATGGATGTGTAGGCTATTGGTGCTATGTCTTATAAGAGGATAAAGAAATTCCGAAAGTTAGAGATATTCCAGTAGTACGAGAGTTTGAGGATGTCTTTCCTGAGGAGTTGCCAGGACTACCACCTCAGCGAGAGGTAGACTTCAACATTGACTTGGAGCCCGGTACAAGACCAATATCGCGAGCTCCTTATCGCATGGCTCCAATGGAGATGCAAGAGTTGAAGACTCAATTGGAGGAGTTGTTAGAAAAGGGATATGTGCGCCCCAGTGCGTCACCTTGGGGAGCTCTAGTTCTGTTTGTCAAGAAGAAAGATGGGTCGTTGAGATTGTGTATCGACTATCGAGAGTTGAATCGGGTCACCATCAAGAATAAGTACCCATTACCATGAATTGATGATTTACTAGATCAACTACAAGGAGTTGTAGTATTCTCTAAGATCGATCTGCGATCTGGGTATCATCAGTTGAGGATCCGAGAGGAAGACATTCCAAAGACGGCATTTCGTACAAGATATGGACATTATGAATTTGTGGTAATGCCCTTCGGATTGACAAATGCCCCAGCTGTGTTCATGGAATTGATGAACCGAATCTTTATTGATTATTTAGATCGGTTTGTCGTAGTTTTCATAGATGATATCTTGGTATATTCACGAAGTCATGAGGAGCATGTTGACCATCTAAGAACAGTCTTGGGAGTTTTGAGACAACAATAGTTCTTCACAAAATTATCAAAGTGTGAATTTTTGATGCCAGAGGTAACATTTTTAGGACATGTGGTGTCTGCCAGAGGAGTAATGGTAGACCCAACGAAGATTGAGGCTGTGGCAGCTTGGGAACCTCCAAGAAATGTGAAGGAAGTACGTAGCTTCTTGGGTTTGGCTGGGTACTATAGACGATTTGTAGAAGGATTTTCTCGTCTTGCCCAACCACTAACCAATCTGTTACGTAAAACAACAAAATTTGAGTGGTCGGATGCATGTCAGAAAAGTTTTGATGAGTTGAAGAATAGGTTGACTTCAGCTCCGATTTTAGCTCTTCCTCAAGGGAATGGAGGTTATGTAATATATAGTGATGCTTCAAAACTGGGACTAGGTTGTGTCCTGATGCAAAATGGTAGAGTAATTGCTTATGCTTCAAGGCAGTTAAAGCCGAACGAACAGAATTACCCCAACACATGATCTAGAGTTAGCAGTTGTGGTTCATGCATTGAAGATTTGGCGTCACTATCTATATGGAGCAACTTGTCAAATTCTGACAGATCATAAGAGTCTCAAGTACATCTTTACTCAACGAGAGCTCAATATGAGACAACGTAGGTGGCTGGAACTGATTAAAGATTATGACTTAGAAATCCTTTACCACCCGGGAAAAGCAAATGTTGTTGCTGATGCACTTAGTCGGAAATCATCTCAGGAACGAATATTGTCTCGCTTGACTGCTCAATCATCTTTGCAAAAGGACTTGATAAGAAATGAGATTGAAGTATGGATTCAAAGATACCAAGGTCAGTTGCGTACCTTAGAATATCAACCTAGTCTGATAGAAGAGATCCATAAAAAGCAGGAGACTTGCTCAAAGATTCAAGATATTTGTCAGAAAGTGTATCGAGGTGAAGCACCGGGATTTGAAATTCGTGGAGATGGAATTTTGAGAATTCATGGAAGAGTATGTGTGCCCCAAGATCACGAGTTAAGACGGAAAATACTTCAAGAAGCTCATTCTACGCTCTATTCAATTCATCCAGGAGCTAGTAAGATGTACAAGGATCTGAGACAGTATTATTGGTGGGATGGTATGAAGCCTGATGTAGCGAGATTTGTGGCAAAGTGTCAGATATGTCAGCAGGTGAAGATAAAGCACCAAAGACCAGGTGGAATGCTGCAACCACTTTCCATTCCAAAATGGAAGTGGGAGGACATTTCCATGGATTTTGTTACTGGACTACAAATTAGTAGAGGGCATGATACAATATGGGTTGTTGTAGATAGACTGACAAAGACTGCTCGTTTTCTGCCCATTAAAGAGACTTGGCCAGTGAGTAAACTAGTAGAGGTATTCTTAAAACAAATAGTGAGATTGCATGGAGTGCCCAAGACAATTGTGTCTGATCGTGATGGGCGGTATACCTCTAATTTCTGGAAGCAAGTACATAAGGCTTTAGGCACAGAACTACATTTCACAACTGCTTACCACCCACAGTCAGATGGTCAGTCTGAGAGGACGATACAGACATTGGAGGATATGCTAAGGTCATGTGTGCTAGATTGGGGAGGAAGTTGGTCTGATTATTTGGAGTTAGTAGAGTTTTCTTATAATAACAGTTGGCATTCCTCAATCCAGATGGCACCCTATGAGGCTTTATATGGACGAAGATGCAGGACACCTTTATGCTGGGATGATCCATCAGATGTTATAGATGGAAGGCTTTAGATGATCCAAGAAACCGTGGAAAAGGTGGCTTTGATCCGAGAGCACATGTTGACGGCGCAGAGTCGCCAAAAATCTTACGCTGACAAGAGGCGACGACCTTTGGAATTCGAGGTAGGAGCTCATGTTTGGTTGAGAGTGTCGCCGACTCGCGGAGTTAGAAGGTTTGGAGTGAAAGGGAAGTTGAGTCCTCGGTACATTGGGCCGTTTGAGATTCTCGAGAGGATAGGTGAAGTGGCATACAAGCTGGCATTGCCACCAACGTTGGATGGAGTTCATTCTGTATTTCATGTGTCACAGTTAAGGCAGTATGTGCCTGATCCTAGTCATAAGCTCAATTATGAGGAGTTGAAGATTGAGCCTGACCATACCTTCGTGGAGCAACCAATAGCAGTTCTAGATCGTCGCATGAGGAAATTGCGGAATAAAGAGATTCCCTTATTATTGATTCAGTGGTCTCACCGAGGAGTCGAGGAAGCCACTTGGGACTTGGGAAACTGAAGCCCGTTTCAATATTGTTGGAAACTCTTTGTTTAAGGTAAGTCGTCTAGACTTACTTAGTTATCCATTTTGATGTGTGTTGGATGTGTAGATATGATGTGTAGACCTGTATTTTGGGATTCTTTCCTATATATTATATATGTCTATTTGAAAGTAATTCGCTTTTTCAGAAAATTATAATAGATGAATAATATTTTGTATTTTATTCGGATTTCTACACATTGGCACCTAACCGATACGACTATGATTAGGGATAGTCGGGAAGGCGGAGACAGCCCTAACTTAGTTGTATGTCAAGGAGGGCCCCTTTAAAATTATAATAAAATGTTTTGGCAAGTGCTCCCGAGGAGGCTTGACCAGGGGTAAGAAGGTGAATGATGAGGGTGTGAGTGGTTCGGATAAATGGTGGAGGTCGCCGTCCACTACCCCGCGTAAGGCTGGAGGATGCCATGCTTGTTTAATAAATTATGTCAATTGACAATTGATGAGTTGTGATTGAACAATTTTTGAGACGAAAAGTGATTGAGGTGATACTTAAGTGAAATGATGTGCTATTATTAGTATGCATTGTATGGTTGTAAGTATTATTATGTGCGTTTTATAATTATAAGTATTGTTGTGCGTTTATTTGTTATGGTGAATGTTCTATATGTGAACTATTATATTACGACTCTTATTATGTAATTGAATAAATTGATTTTGCTTCTGCATGTTGCATTTACTATCTAGTGCATATTGGAATTGTTAGCTAACCCTTCGGGGTGTTGTTTTACTTTTAGGTAATCACTCTGGAATGAATAATGCTTCAAGGAATCTTCTCCAAGATGATGGTGAACCAGATCGACGTGGTGTGTCTTAGGATGCAGTCGGGTAATGATGGGTATAGGACTGCAGGTCCTAGGAGTCTATGTTATCTTGTTAATTTAGATGTTTGTAAATATTGGTTAAAGTTTAGAGATCAGGAACGAGAGTTGTGTTGGAGTGGGTTAATGCACACGTGCATGACTTTGTTACTTTTAAAGAAACATAGTTGGATATTTTTCTTGTATTTCTCGTCGTGCCTTTGTTGCAAGGTCCCGCATTGTGAAATTGTTGTTAAATTAGCCTGAGTGGACCCAAGTGAGGTCCACAACCAAGTGACATTCTGGTATTTAAAACCGGGGTGTTACAGTTTTTGGCCTTATAGGGAGAACATAAAAAATCCCTCTTCTTTTCTTGTGTGATTTTACTCTCCTAATGCATATTATCTCTTCTCATTGATATGGTTATATATTTCTTGAAACCTATATGAGATATTAGTTCATTGCATGTAATGTCATATGATATAGAACTTATTTGTTTTGGCCACTTTTTATCTTTCTTTTTACCTACCTTATCATTATTCCTCTTTTTGAAGCCAATTTGAGGCATAAGCCTTTTATTTATAGCTACACAAAAATATTCTCTATCCAACGAAGCTTGACCCTATCCGGGGATTAGGACTTGGTGTTGGTTGTTAATGATTTTGGACAGTAAGATTGCATTGGTTCAAGTGTGGGGTAATATGGGTTGGATAAAGTGAAAAGTCTTGCAGTTTGTCATGTAAAAGGAGTTTGGTTCCCTGAATGCACTTACAAAAGAAGTGAAAAGGTAAAGAGGAAGAAAGATAAGGAAAAAAGAGATGAGTAGAACTCGTTACCGACCCCAATAGGGTCGGTACCGAACCTCCCACAGAGAAAAAAATCAGTGAAAAAAAAATCAAAAGGGAAGAAAGAGAAAAAAAGAGTTGAGTAATGGATAATGTGCATGAGCCAAAATTTTCCTTGTTGTTTTTTTAAGCAAGATTAGTGGAAAAAAGGGGTTAATGAGATGAGTGTGCATAAAGATGAGTGAGTTTGGTATGTTTGTTTTTGATAGTTTGGTTGATGTGTGAGTTTTTAGGAGTCTTTATTCCCGGATATTTTTAGCACCACATAGCCAAAATATTTCCACGCCTTATTGTTATTATCAAGCCCCATTACAACCCGGCCGAATGGAAGCTTCTATGAAGTTTTTCATTGAGCCTAAGTTCTCTTGATGATTTTATGTGTTTTGACATCTCTGGTGGAGAGTTTGGTGATATAAGTAACAATGACTATGTTGATTTTTGCATGGATTGAGTTGAGAGTTGTTATTATAAGCCTAAACACATGAGAGTTGAGAGAAACACATATACCCTTGTGAGGTTGGATTTCTAGTTGCTTTTTGCTTGAGGTTGCTCTTATATGTGTGATGACGTTAGATTCACTTGTCTATTTGTTCTACTTGAGCTTTTGATGTTGTTTTTGATAAGGGCATTGACTTGATATATGTGTTGATGGTTTTGATTGATGTCTTGTTGATTGCTTGAGGACAAGCAAGTCTAAGTATGGGGTATTTTGATGTCCGCCTTTTTAGTTATGTTTTTAGGGTGTGTTTTTAGTGTGTTTGAGTCTTTTTCTTTAGTTTTGTGTCTTGTTTTGAGTCGTTTATGTAGGTTTTTGTATTTTCTTAAGATATGGAGTCTACATAAGCTTTGGTAGTGTTTTTGTAGGTTTAGAAGCTATTTTGAAACATATTTTGAAGAAAGGAGGAAAGCACTTGAAGATAGACTGAAGAATGAAGCAAAGCCTAAGAAAAACACTAAAATAAAGACATTGAAGATCAATTTTGATC
This sequence comes from Fallopia convolvulus, assembly GCA_964016875.1. Taxonomy (NCBI): domain Eukaryota; kingdom Viridiplantae; phylum Streptophyta; class Magnoliopsida; order Caryophyllales; family Polygonaceae; genus Fallopia; species Fallopia convolvulus. The sequence goes on along the minus strand of OZ024726.1, from coordinate 30,625,154 downwards.
TTGGAAAGAAGTAGAGAAACTCGTTACAAAGACATAGGAAAAAGAATCGAGTCAAACGGAGGTGTAACGAACCCGCTACGGAAGTTTTACTCAAAACAGTTTTCAGTGCTGAACAAGGTCGGTACCGAGGCATACATGGTCGGTACCGAGGTCCTCCTTGTCCGAGTCGGCGCAATTAATGTTATTTTATCCCTTTAAATAGTTTCCTTAGGGGATATATCTTTTATATTATTTACTTATAGATAGCTTTTAGATAGATTAGTTTCTCTATTTATACTCCTGTCTTGCCTTTGTTTTTCATCAATCATCAATCCCACAATTAACCTAGGGTAGAGGGGGAGAGAGAGAGAGAGAGAGAGAGAGAGAGAGAGAGAGAGAGAGAGAGAGAGAGAGTGAGGGGCGTGAGGAGAGACGAGTTTGTGGATTGTGGAGGAACGGTTTGTTTGGATACAAAGGTGTAAGCTTTCTCTTTTATTTAATTTAGATGTTCTTAATTATGATTAGTGAATAGTCTCTCTCTCTAAGGTTGGGGTTAAACCCAACAATGGTTGTGCATGCTTGTTTGTGATCATGATTTGATTGTCTTTATTGCATTAATCTATTCTCTTGTTCTTAATCCTTAAAACGAAAATTGAAGGGAATTTCTCATTCATAGTTGAAGCGAAAGCGGAAACCTTGAGTCAGATAGCTAATTAGGGTTTTGAAGTGAAAGCGGATCAATCCTAGTTGAAGTAGAAGAGATTAGATAGTAAAGTTTATTGATTGGACGAAAGTTGATTGATTTACTTGCTTAAGTTGACGAAAGTTGGCGCCTTTATGTGATAAAAGCATTATCTATGTGTTTCATTAATGTTTGGCATGCATAATTATTGTTGCGGGGATCCCTTTACCTTAGATTTTCTCTTTCTTTGATAAAAACCCTTGCTTTAGATTGATTGCTTGCGTGATAAGTAATAAAACTTGATACTGACTTTCTCCCATGGACGAACCTGACTCCCCTGTACTCAGCGGGGTCTTGATTATAAATTTATTTGTTGTCAAGAAACCCTTTCAACAACAAGTCCGTGTTCTATTCAAGAGTTGAAATTGCAAATCAAGAGGTAAGTCACCTAGACTTACTTAATTTTCAGTTTTGATTTGTGCTAGATGTGTAGATATGATGTGTAGAGATTTATTTTGGGATTCGTCTCTGTATCTTATTATACGTCTATGTGTGACTAAAGCGATATTTTAAAGATATATTAGTAGATGATTAATACGTCATATTTTACTCGATTTATGAAACTTTAGTATTTACCGGTACAACGATGCCTATGGGATGATCGGGAAGGAGGGAGACATCCCTGACTTATTTGTATGACAAGGAGAGCCCCTTTAAAATTATAATAAATGTTTTGGTAAGTGCTATAGTAGAGGCGTGATCGGGGGTAAGAAGGTGAATTGTTCTGGTGTTGGGTGGTTTGGAGTAATGGTGGAGGCTACCGATCACTACACCCCGTTTCGGCAGGAGAATGCCCCGATTGCTATGTAAATTGATATGGTAGATAAGAATTTCCGGCTGAAACAATGCCCCGATTGTTATTTAAATTGATATGGTAGATAAGAATTTTCGACTGAAACAATGCCCCAATTCCTATGTAAAATTTTTATCGGTAGATAAGAATTATTGTGAATTGTGGTTGATTTCGTATTGAGGTGAAAAGTGAATAAGGTGATAGTAAAGGGAAATTATGTGTTATTATTAGTATGCATCATATGACTTTAAGTACATTATGTACGTCTTATGATTATAAGTATTGTTGTATGCTTGTCTGTTGTTGCTAATATACTGTATGTGAACTATTCTATTACAATTCTTATTATGTATTTTAATGAATGATTTTGCTATTGCATATTGTGTTTTCTATGTAGTGCATATTGGAATTGTTAGCTAACCCTTTGGGGTGGTGTTGTTATTTTAGGATTTAACACATATGCGAACCCTGCTTCAAGGAAACTCTTCCAAGATAATGGTGGGTCAGCTCGACGTGGTGTGTCTTAGGATGTGTCGGGTTGTTATACAAGGTTATTGTTTTAAATTAGCTCGAGTATTTTAATAAAATGAGAATTGTGAGAGTAAGTGGTTGTTTCAAGGAGCAGGTTTGGGTTGTTTGTATATGGATAGTTGTGCATACATGGTTTTCAATCCTATTTCAATGATATACGAGTTGGATGTTTTCCTTATTTTCTCGTTGTGCATTTGTTGCAAGATCCATATTGTGAATTTGTTGTCAGACTAGCTTAAGTGGACCCATGTGAGGTCCACTACCGAGTAGTATTCCGGTATGAAAAATCGGGGTGTTACAATGGCGCACGTAGCCGTAACGGCCATGTGCTCCGTAGCAGTAACAACTGGGGCGAAAATTTTAAAACAAGCATTGAATGCACAACAACCCTACCTAAGAACATTAATTACACAAGTTTAAAACACTTTTGAAGAGGAAAATGAGTCAAAACTCCATTGCTATCTCTTTTCTTCTCTTCTTCTTTGTCTCCTTCCTTCTCTCATTAATAATGTCAAGTGAAGATTTCACATATAATTCGAATTTGGCGCAAAACTCGCTTAATAGATCACAATGAGATATTTACTTCTTATCAACGTTAAAATACTCTGGTTATATTATAGTATTTTGGTTTGGAATTTTACGGGCCTTCAAATACTCTCGAAAGGACTCAAAATACTTACATTTAGAATGCTGGAAAGATATTGTCGTTATGGCCACGACATACTTAGCCGTTACGGCCACTACGTCGTACGCAGTGGCCGTAACGGCTAGACGACGTAGTGGCCGTAACGGCTAGACGGCACAGTGGCCGTAACTGCTACCTATGTCGTGTCCAACGGCTATGTACACTTTTTTCCGTAACAGCTTATTTTAACATAATGTATTTACAACTTTGTAGAAGGAAAATGAGGTATACATCAGGCTAAATGATCTTCAAATAAGTGATGTGTGTATGTATCAAAATGTACCGGACACAACAACCATGTTCGAATTTCCAAATTACTTACAAAGTACATCGTCAACTGATTCCTAGCTCATGTACGACTATATAAATGTCCCGCAAGCTAGATCTGGATAGTACATGTTTCGCCCCCAAGAGAGGTGGTTTAGCCTTCCATACATGGGGCATTTGGTTGCTACAACATACAGTTGTGCCTTTGTTGTTGTGGGACGACAACACCAAACTTATCTTCTCTTAACTGTCCCCTCTAATTGGAATGGGACCTTGGAGAATGAGGTCATCTTCATTTTCTTCGAGACTGTTTGTGCACATTTTGAGTCAGTAAGTTATTGACTTTTTTTAACTATTTTGAGCTTTTCTTCGATTATGTACAACAATTAATGTGTCAATTCTTTTTTGCAGGTGTTCTTCCTTGATGATTGTCCACTGCCACATGTAGTTTCAATGTGGAGACTGATAGGCCCGCAAGTGCACGATACTATTGAAGTAATATAAAATATATCGAATCCAAGGGAGCACTCGTTGATCACAAATTTCACACAAATTAGTAATTTAGACCACAAACAATTGATTAGGATTTGGAATTTTTATAATAAAAGCAAACACAAGAACAAAATATAAAACTAGGAAAGACTAGAAAAAGGTTTTTGGTTGTTTGAATGGTGGGAGGCTAGGATTGGGTTCACCACAATAGAATTATACAATGTCAAGCAAAAATCTCTCTAAGGTTTGCAAGCAATGGTCTACCATGGTCAATTGTCCTAAAATATCTTCAATCCTCTTTCAAGGCAAAGGAAAACTACTTAATTCTAGCATAATCGCTACTTTCGTGGTAATTAATCCTAGATTAAGTGCATTAAACACATAGACAATTATAAATAACAACTAGGAAATTAGGCCTACTTTCGTGATCCTAAAATCCCTAGATCAATTCTTGAAGGTCCAATGTCAAATATCATCTTTCAATGCATACTCAACATCCAAAATATGAGAAAATACTAGCTAGGCATTTTCACAAACACTTGGTGTGCAAGAATTGAGTAGTATACCAAAACTCATTCAACCAAAGAGAAATCTTCACCAATACATCACATAATCACCATGGGGATACCCCCAATCCCAACACAAGCAACTACTCACTCATAATTGGCTAAAACACGGCATAAGAAATCAATCCAACAATCACACACATGGAGATAATGAAAGGCAAAACAAGAAATAAGATAAATGGATAAGAGACACTTATCATTCAAATCAAGTCTTGATTCTTCATTCATCCATGGGAAAACAAGTTGGGGTTGAGTTTCTCTTCCAATTTCTCCAAGTACAAGAGAGATCAAACAAACCCCCAAAATGGGTTAAACTAGATCTACTACTAAACTAGCTAAAATCTAGAAAAAGAAAATGTAAATCTAAGAGAGATTTTGAGAATGAAAATGAAAGAGAGAAAGTCTTGTAAAACCCTAGAAAGATGAAATAAAATGAGGCATGGGTCTTGTAAAAGTCTCTATAAGAGCTATTTATATGAGCCACCAAAAAGGTGGGAGAGATGCAACCCTAGAAAGGAGATGTGCTGAAAACGGCATGCCCATGCCGTTTGGCACGGGTATGCCATGCCAAAAACTGAATGTTGAGATTGGGCATTTGGCTCTTAGCATGGGCATGCCGAGTGGCACGAGCACCTCATGCAATATCTTGGGAAGACATCTTGACAACTTTTGATTGGATTTGAGTGCTTCCTTAGCTTGTATGGCTTGTGTAACTCATTCTTCTCCATTAAATCTTCAAGTTGAATCCCTTGGGTTCTCTTCTTTGCTTGAATTGAAGTCCATTTGATCCTAGAAGAATCCAAACTCTTGCACCTACAAAACCAAAAGCAAACGAGAGCAAATATCTGAACAAACAACCATAATCATGATAAAATGATCATGCAATTGTATGTTTTATGCACAAAAGTGGGGATTAATCAAGTCAAAAGGTGTAATAAACACATGTTATCAGAGACATAATTATGACACCGCCACATTTAGCATTCTTCGTCAGCTGCTCCAACAATTCAACAAATACAAATTTGCTCCCAAGGATGATCACCCCATTTTAATTGACCTAGTTTCTTGCAATTAGTTTTTTTCCGGGTACGGTCTGAAGATGTAATATTAGTTTGAAGTAATATTATTTTGAAGTATCTACTTAGTTTGATTCCAAGTACTTAGTTTATCGACCATATCCGAGCATAATCATAATCATACATAATCAAAATATAAATTTATATTCGAGCATAATCATAATCCTACATAATCAAAATATAAACCCATATCCGAGCATAATCATAAGCCTGCATAATCAAAACCTAAATCCAAAACAGAAATACATATCCGACATAATCATCAAAACTACATAATCAAAACATAAATCCATATCATCAGAACTACATATCCTCGTCATCATCCTCCACGTCATCTGCATCGCCATATCCAAACACCTGTCTTCCCATGACTTGAATAGATCTCCTGATGGCATCCTAGATCTTTGGTGGGTGCACACCTACATATGTTGCCCATGGTGAAAGATAACCCAACACCTGCTGCATGTGCTACATATATAACAAAATAATTTTTAGCTAAAAATTTAACAAAGACAAACTATCCAAAATTATAACTCCTCAACAGTCGTGATGGGCAGAGTAACACGTACGTATGTACGCGGCAAGAACCAAGCCATGTAGTCCTCAACACACTCGGACGGATCGTCAATCACTGAAGATCCCACCGTGCATAAGTTGATGCAGTGCAAGTTCTTAGCACTCCAAACCGAAGTGGCATCGTCGAACTCTACTCTGTACCTCGCCAACTCTATTGGTCGAATGAAAATCTTTGGCATAATGATGGTTGCTGGTATTCTCTACACACGCCCATACTGCCTACCACATCGATCTGGCAAGTATGGCTCTGATATAGCCATAAATGGTAGCAAGCCATGAAAACAAGACAAAGCATAGGTAACGTTAAAATCCAACTCCCCATACGACATCTAATCCACCTGATTCAATTTCGCATTATAAATGAAGTCATTTTGGAAAAAATAAACCTAAATACAACTTGTAAGGAGTGTACTCACATCTGTCAATGTCATAGCATCAAGCTTTGCTCTATAGTTGTTCCTAGCTTGCATTGTACCACCATCTCCACACATCTCAGCCCATGTAGATCCCTCATCTAATGGCATCCCAACGGGATGAAATGTTGGAAAGTACATGAAGATCCAAGACTATACAAAAACACATTATGAGCAAGTGCAACTGATAATATTAGCCAAAATAAGAAAAACAAAAAATTAGGTCCGATCAATTACTTGTAATAGCGTGTGACACATAGAAACCACTATAGTCCCAACCATCATGCACTCACCAAGGCTCCTATACAAATGGGCTAGTGCAGTTGAAGCCCAAGACATGATTTATACCTCATCGTGATCCCGTACAAGGTCCAAGTATGTGATATGGATTCGATGCTGAGACTTGTCAAGACAAATCGTCGACCCTATCAAATACAGTAGAAACCCAGAAGCTAAAATATCAGGATCAAGGTCGATGTCCGGGTCCATGCAATACACCTGCAGATGTGTATGTGCAACCCCGACCTTATCGTAATGTGGTCGACTTATCCAACCATCATCCATCTCAACGAACTCTGTGAATCAGAAACTCTAAGAACCTCCACCAAATCCATCTAGCACAACTGCATCCTCATCGATTCTAAGGTCGAGAATGAGCACCACATCATACAGCGTAATCATCATCTCGCCCCATGACATATGGAAAGAACTCATCTCTGGATGTCATCGCTGAATAAATGCCTCTATAAGGCCAATATGAACATGATTGTGCATAATGCTCTACACATGGGCAAACCCGCTTGCCCATACAATATCAAGCTAGCTGCCATCTCCGGTTTGTGGCCACTTTGTAAGCTGTGTATGTCGGAACTAAAACTTTAGAGGTCCTCGGGGACGCTCCTGTAATACATTAACGTGCATAAGATATTTTAATTTCAAATTCAAACATAAATATCACACGTAATTATCATATATTATAAATAATTGACTTATTATGCCAACGTAGATGTGGTGGGATACATGATCCTCGAAGCCCAACACCAACACCGGGGTCTCCGGTCCTCCTGGTGCAGAATGAGTGAGCAAAGGCTTGATTCGACGCTCGGAGTTGTCTCCTACTACGTCTAATACCCCTAGTCGGAGTCGGTGTAGGGTCTACATCACCCTTGCCGATCCCCCGACCACGACGAGAACGTGGAACTGCTCGGCCTCCGCCTCGGTTGCTTAGTACGACAAAAGTAAGTACTGCTAGTGTCAGACATGAGTGTTGTGAGGTGCTTCTCACCTCCTCTTGTGATGAATCAAACAAGACTCATCGAGGTCCCCTCCGGAAGCGATGAGTCGCTGGTTGGACCCCCAAGGCCGACGGGACCTCTGGCGTAACCGGGCCAACGGAAGCTCCGGAGTCGGCACAATTGGGGCCAACAGAACCTATGAAATCGGCGCACTCCAGCTCTTTGCTACTAAATCGGTTGGGCGCGACGATAAAGACGAGCAGACCTTGAGGTCTCTATACCACTCTCTAAGCATCTAGACATCTGAAATACTAAAATACAAATCGAAAGATAAAAAAAGGGAAATGGCATCAGTCGTTGCAGCTCAATCTCGCTCAGCCGCAACGGTTGAAAGACTCACGCCCGTCAAACCTAAGCCTGTCACAACTAAGCTCTTCATGGCCGTGACGGCCATGGTCATTCTGGTCGTTACGACCGAGGATCATCTCCAACCTCCAGCCTGCGCATTCACGACGCGATGGCCATAGCCATTTATTACCTGTTTTTGAATCATTTTGTACTATAATTGATCCATATATCATAATTTCATATTAAAATTAACAACAAAGCGTAATATTTGCCTAAATCTAAACAAAATCAAACACAATAAACTTAAACCCTAAAAGTTTCAAGTGAAGGTAATTTTCCCTTGAATTTGAACGAAAATGGAAGAGAAATACCTCTTAACAAGTGATTTATTTGATCTTCAAACCTTAAATTTGAGAATGATGAGTGAAATCCCTAGATTTGATGGTGGAATTTGTAAAAGGTTGATAAGGCTTTTTGGCGGAGTTTCTGAGTGGTAGGAATTGAGAATAAGAATGATACGTGGGTAATTTCTGAAAAATTGTTGTATATAGGTGTAGGTTAGAGTAGACTTTGAATAGGTTAGAGTAGACTACATTCTCATTTCTCTCATTCTCTCCATCAACTCTCACACACAACTCTCTCATTCTCCCTCAACTCTCAATTTGAAGGCTTTTATTCAACATTTCAACCGAAGACATCACATTAAGGTAAGCTTTCTTCAAGCATAATATAATTCAGCCATGTTAAGGTAAATCCAACAATTTCTAAGAAAGGCACACCATACATGTAGGTTTATCAATGGATTAGATGGGGAGATTTTAATTCTGTTGATATCAACTGTAACGACCAGGTTCAACAAAACCTAAATTCAAAGAATACTAAGTGCATAAAACTTAAAAATGAAGAGTATGACTTACTTGTTTGTAGCGTAGGTACAGTCTGAGTACTAAGACATAGGGAAATGCCTTAAGAGGTGATATCGAACCACGGCCGACGAAGAAGACATCACTAATCCTATTGCTTTTATCATCTAGTTTGTGCTCCATGAAATACTTGTTCTCCTTGGCTCAGAGGAAGAACTCTTGAACAACAGTTCGCCCCTCCAACCTAGCCTTCTTAAAACCATATCTTGTTGTGTATATCTGTTTCTTACTCGTATAGTTCATTGTGAAATCTTTCAATGCAACTGCAACCTGGGTCGGGGTATAATTTCTTGATGACATAGACTCCACCAACTTAAGCTTTTGGCCGGCGAGTCTTCCAACGAGCACATGCTCATGCAAACTAAAATTTATCCCATAATTGTGAATTCCATGAACAACCTCAATTCTCCACGATCCTCTAGGGGCCTTAATACAAGTCAAGGCAAACTTACAACCACATTTTTTTTTGATTTGATGGTCTCTTGGACCTCCTTTACTTTCCTTTTCTTTGGGGTGTGAACCCCTTCTCTCTCGCATACCAACCAAGTATTGCCAAGTTGACCAAATGGTGTAGACTTTTTTGTTCGCCAAATTCGTATGCACATTTTATTTTGAATACTTGTTGTCTTAACCCAATATATGGCCTCCTCTCCGCTATCAAATATCCTATATGTAGTAAATAACTCTGTATAATCATCCAAGTCTTGCACCACCTCCTCCGCGGGTTCCGTAAACCGTGGAATGCTACTCAAAGGTGGAAGCCCACACCTTGCCACTATCATCATCTGTGTATAATCACTACTGTATTGATCAGTCTACATCTGGGAATATCCACTATCGTACTGATCTGGACGCATCTGAGAGTATCAACCCCAATCATCGGTACTTGGCATCTGACTTGGATGCATCGACGGATATCTAGTACTATACCAATTTCCAGCAAACAGAATCGGTTCTAACTGCACCTAGGGGATATCCATATTCAGAATTATTGTATACGAGATCACTCTGTCCATCTTCGATCCTCAATGCATCAAGTCCAATGTAGACTTCATTCTCTTCCTACAATTATTAAAACAAAACATTAAATTGAGGAACAAGATTCTGTAAAGTGTAGCTGTAACGGTCAGGCATCCCTCTGGCCGTAACGACCATTACGCTTCTTGTGTTTCAAAGGTCAAATCTTTTTTTGTCAACAACACTTTGAAGTTTTAAACCAAAAGTTACGATCTTTTGTCAACAAAGACATCATCTTTAATCTAATTTTTTACTAATAATTATATAAGTTTGCCTAGTCAATACATGCAAGTTTAAACGCACATTTTTCCTACTTCACTACAATCTCAAGATAAACATGGTAGTTCTACACAAAAAATAGATAAATATGGTTGAGTGGTAGAAAAAAGATAAGAACAAACAAGCAAATAAAACATACATCATTGTAATTGATGTTCAAGGCTTGATTGATAACTATGAAGAGGTTTTATGATTTTTGGAGAGGTGATGGAATGGATTGGCTTAAGACAAAGGTGAATTAAAAGCATTCGGCGAAATGAATTAAGGTAGGTGAGAGCATTTAATTTCTCGATTTCAGCAAAAATGCAACCATTACAACCAGAGAGTAGGCCATTATAAAAAAAGTGGGGTACGCTATTATGAAATCCTGCGAACAAAAATCCTCTCACCCTCTCAAGTGGCATCCCTCCCCTTAATTACTCCCTTTCCCAAACACAATGTCATAAGAAAGGCCCCATAAGTAATCATTATTTTGCTTGCAAAGCAAAGCAATCTCCCTTGCTTGTCTTTCCTTTTCTCTCCCCTAACACTTTACTCAAATCTCTTCCAATGGACAACAAAAATGTCGTCGTCTGCGACAATGGCACCGGGGTACTTTCTCTCTCTCCTCTCCACCTGTTCTGTAATTTCCCCCATCTATCTGACATTGTTGGTCATCAAAATGCAATCTATGTTGAAACTGATAGATAATTGGATTAAATCTCAAAACTTAGTTCATCCGATGATCGATTTGTAGTTGCTTCCTTCGATACAATTCATTGTTATTATGATTGGTTCTCGTGATCAGCAGATGGTTGATTTTAGGAGTAGCATATTCGGATTATTTTTATATTTTCGCCCGTGAAATAATTTTTGTTTTAAATAAATCGTTAATGGGGGGTCGTATTGATCAATTAGAAAACAATCATGAATTTCGTTTGTACTAAATTTCTCTAATCTTCTTTCTTCTCTGGCGATCGTGGATAGGAAGTTCTTTGCATTGCGAAATCAATTGCTTGATTTTCACAGTAGAGGTTTGACTGATTGGATTAAACTTATGGAGGAGTGTATTGTTTTGGAAACGACATGCTTCCTTCTAATATGAGGCAGGAATGTGATGAATGATAGAATTCATCATTCTAAGATATCAGGTGCAGTAACTGTTCCAATCAATGAATTTGATGTGGCTGAACAGCTTCGCATTGTTAGAGGAGAGTTCTGTGACTCTGATTGGTGCCCCATGCTTATTCTACTTGATCAATATCCAACTATGCAGCTTTTTTGGGCAGTCATTTATCTGTTCATGGTTCCATGATTGGACTCCCCTGAGATGAATTGTTATGATTTCCACACTTAGGAATCATAACCGGTATGGAAATTCCAGGTTGTTTAATTAGTGAAGCTAGATTGACTAGGAAAATTAAAAGGTGGTAGTATTACATCTATGAACAGAAAGGGCAATACTCAGATGGAACAAAATAGTTTGGCTCTTTACAATTCATTGGAATGGACTGAAGAGTATAAATCAGACAATCTAATGTGAATTTGGAGTGACACCAGTTTATCAAACTCTAATCTGTTAAGTGTCAATGTGACCTATTTGTTACTTACTAGGATCAGGATCCTAATTTTGGATAAATGGGGACATTAAGATAACATGCTAATATATTGGCTATGGTTTACAGTCTTTAGAATACATCAGTAGCTTCGCGCTGTCACCAATTTGCTTAACAAAAAGAACGAACATGCTCACAAGTCTAAATTTTGTCTGTGTATGTGAATTGCAGTATGTCAAGTGCGGTTTTGCAGGAGAGAATTTCCCTACCTCAGTATTCCCATGTATAGTGGGAAAGCCTATGTTGCGATATGAGGAATCAATGATGGAGCAAGAAATCCAGGTAAAAACATCATTCATGCTAGTTACATTCTTTCATATGAAACTCTGATACAGACCCACTCTTCACGTTTCATTCAGATGCTTGGAGATCAAGTTGAAGATTAATTAGATCATTAGTTCATGATTTCGAACTTAGATATTTTATTATTTATTTCAGTTATTTCCTGGCTTTTCTCATCGTGGATGTCAGTGGTGGTTCAGTTCTGAATAGTTGTGCATTTAGTTTCTCCTATTTCCCTTTAATTAGTCTAGGACTCTAGGGGTGCGTTTGGATCGCACCATTTAATGCATCAAATTGCATTAAATCTTGATTTTAATGCAAAATAATGCATTAAATTGTGCATCCAAACTCACCCTAGGTTGCAGTTGTAAATTGTATTCCTTATCTGAAATTTTCATTAATTTAGTAATATAAAAGTTGGAGATTCTTCAACAGTCTACACCATTCTTGTGAGTGAGATCCTTGCTAGTTGCTATCAATGGCTTCCATCAAACTGACTGAGCTGTCACTGTTGCTGCCAATAAACTGAAACAGTTAAATATGAATAAATTGCTCCTGCACTCCATAGGAAATAGAAAAAGAGTGGCTGAAGATCACGGAACATGAAAGTGGTAATGAATTCGCCTAGGCCATTCAGTTACATTGAACATCCATTCAGTTAATTGAAGAAATGATATGCCATCTTTAAGTAAAGGCAAAGAAAGATAAATAGGAAACAAACTGGAAAGAACACAAAGATGGGACTAGTTAAGAGGCGGACTCGTAATACAGTTGCGCCTAACTCTGAGGTGCAATGCTTCTTAGCCTAAGCCTTTCTTGGCCCAGGCAAGGCAATTTCCGTTAGACACATAAATGCAGTAAGGCGCACTAAGGCAAGATGATTCCTGATCTAGCCTACCTTGGTTATAGGGACATAATGTCTCGATGACCTATAGTTTGTTGGAAGGTTACTGGTATATTAGCTGTAGTTGCTTTTATGCAATCCTGATATGAGGCATCTCACTTTATTTTGCAGGATATTATAGTTGGCCAGGCTTGTGCAAAGTGGAGAAATCAACTTGATATTTCTTATCCTGTCAGCAATGGTATTATACAAAATTGGGATGATATGTGTCATGTTTGGGACCATGCCTTTTTTGATGAATTGAAAGTAAGATGTTAATGCTTCTCTAAATTTCTTCGTCTTTTTTTTTTGTTACTGGTTCCTTGGATCTTTTTCAAAGCATTAGTTATCTGTTTCAACAGATAGATCCTACAGAGTGTAAAATCCTACTCACAGACCCACCCCTGAATCCATCAAAAAACCGTGAACAGATGGTAAGCATTTCCTCTTTAATAATTGTCTTTGTAATTTGGAAACTTGAAGGTAACATAATTCTTTTTTGCCAATGTAGGTTGAGACAATGTTTGAGAGATATAACTTTGATGGTGTCTTTATACAAATCCAAGCTGTGTTGACACTTTATGCTCAAGGTGCTAAAAATGATAATCTTAACTCTAATTTAAATTTCAACAAATCAGAATATATTTCCTGGTTTACAAATGGGGCCTTTAGTTTTTGGCTGCGTGCATGTCCATTGAACTCTTTGTTGTTACAACTTACAAGCTGTGGACATTTCTGCATGTTATGTTCCTAATATATTTGTTCTTTTCTTCTTATAGAACTTATGTTGGCTTTTCACAGGTTTGCTGACTGGACTTGTTATTGATTCTGGTGATGGTGGCACACATGTGGTAATTCTCAAAAACACTATATTCTCTTAAGTGATGATTTTATTTGCAAAATTGACATGTTTAGCTGATGTTAATGAATTATTTCCTTCAAATGGAAACTACATACCATGACAGAAGTTTGAAGCTTGAATTGTTCATGATGCAGTAATTGCATTCGATATGTAGCCAAGAATTTGTTATAAGTTAAATGAGCTTTATTGTGATTAAGTTTGGACTGCTTTGTGGGTTGGTATATGTGAGTGAGAAATGGATAGATGGGTGTAGTTGACATATGGGAATTTGATGGGAGAATAATTTTCACTTATTCTTTCTAGACTAGAATTCAGTGCTCCTAGTAATCTTGGTGATAGAGGTGTGGAACATATGGAAAAAGGATGGGTGATTTTCCCTGTACCAGACAACTCCTAATCTGTGTGGAATTAAATTTTCTGGTAGCTACTCTTTTTCTTATTTGATCTTAATGTTTGGATGGGTTTAAGATTGGGTTTCTAAGAGGGTATTTGGATTTTAATTCTACATTTGCAAATTGATTTCCTCAACTTTATTAATTGTTTTCTAGCAGTTTTGTGGTGTTATCATATATGTAATAGGCAGAGAATATTTTCATTGAACATTTACTTTGCCTGGAGTCCAAAAGGGAAGAGAAGTTGGATGAATTTGCTTCATATGCTGATTGTTTCCAATTTTTCTTTCGTTTAATTAAGATGGTGTTTGATGCTTTTAGTTACCTAAATGTTTTTAGACTATCCTTGTCTTTCTTGGAGGTTTAAGGTTACCTAGAAAGTTAAGGCTTTCAGTGGACAATTTCTGTTCAGTGGGATGAATGGTAATGGATATGCTGATGCCAAAATATATTACGATATTATTATTGAGTTCCAGTGTTTTATATTTGTGAATATGATTTATGAATATATTTTTCTTCTATTTGGAAAAGGCATCAAGACAAGTATCAATACTACTTATTTTAGTATATGTAAATACATATTAGACTATGTAAAAGAACAGCATTGATTATTCTAGACAACACCTATATGTATCGTTGCTGCTTCAAATCAAATATTTTATAGCAAGTTGGACGTGTCTCCTGAAAAGAATGCTCGTAGTTGTTTTATCAATTACTATTCTAATCATTTCATCATTTTAATTGGAAACCTTAAACATCTAGTTCATGTAATATTACAAACTCTGCATCGTTCAAATTGTGGTTAAGGTGCCATGAAGTACAGTATGTAGAAGCCCATTGTTCAAATCTATGCATTGGTTCTGTCACCTAAATACCTAATTGCTGAAGTAGCCTCTGAACCCCATAATACTATTGCTAGTTTATTATTCACTTGTGTAAATTTTGGTGAAAGTTTTCTTGCTCACTAAGCACGTGAACAACTTTTTCTTGATATTTTTTTATCGTGAAACTAGAAATTCTATTTTTCCAAAGCTAATTTGTTACCATCTCATTATCTCATTAACCTTTTCATTTTCATGAGGCTTCAAGCTTTTTGATGTACTTACTGTGTTTGAAGTGGTCATATATCATTTGTAGAGTATTAAACTTGTAAATGTTCATAAAAGGCTAAATATTTTCTTGAATTTAATCTATTGTCTCTTAGTTGAACCTCTCATGCATGTGTTCGATGCAACATTGTTTGCTAGGTTCCAGTTGTTGATGGTTATTCATTTCCTCATTTGACGAAGCGGATGAATGTGGCTGGGAGGCATATAACAACTTACTTGATAGATTTGCTCATGCGGAGAGGGTGAGGTTTAATTCTTTCTATGATGATGCAGCAATGGATGTTCTTCATTTTGAAACTGTGTTTATGCTGGCATTTTCATGTGTAGGTATGCAATGAACAAAACTGCTGATTTTGAAACTGTGAGGGAAATGAAAGAGAAGCTATGCTATACAAGGTGTAAGAACAAAATCAAGTTGGAAGAAATTTGTTTCTAACATATGCTAATGTAACCGACTAAACGGTATCTAACATTTGATTTATTTACACACAGCTATGACTACAAACGAGAATATCAGTTGGGGCTTGATACCACCATTCTGGTTAAAAAATATACAGTAAGTTGGTACTATGGGAACTCTAGGCTTCAATTAGGCCGGAACATTGTATGTTCTTATTATGTTCATTTACTCTATATCCTGCTTATGAATGTTAAAAAATGAAAAATACCGAAAGATAAAAAAAACTCATGTTTTCTGGCTATATATCTAATTGTGGCTACTTTGAACCATAATTCTTAGTGAAATTTCATTACGCTTTTCTTTGTTTATTTTATTGACCATGACCAACCTAATAGAGAAATATATTCTATATCTCCATAGCTGCCAGATGGAAGAGAAATAAAAGTGGGTACTGAAAGATTCCAGGCTCCTGAAGCACTTTTCACTCCTGTAAGCAGCTATTTTCTTTAGTTCAATGCCTTAGTGTGAGTAGCTTCTTTGATTTCAAGTTCATGCTAGATTAGCTATCAGCCTGATTTGTTTAATTTGGCTTCTTGTAGTAGTGATTATATGAATGAACTAAACAAACTCATAGCAACTGTGTAAATATTATTATGGCCCTACAAAAGGCAAAAATCTCAGCCACAGAAATGAATTGGCAGAGCCGCATGGAAATTATAAGACAAATACCAGATCAGCAGGTACCCCAGCTCTGCCTTACTACAAATGGGTAAAGCTCCACCTTGCAAGAGGGAGCTTTTGCCCCAGGCTAACAGTTGTGAGAAGCTCTAGATTCCAGGATAGTTCTTAAGCTCTTAGCATACGCAATCTTCTCATTTATACACCGACTCCAACTGGCCACTTGGTTTCTCATTGTTTTCCCCTTCTTTTTGCACCTTGAATGAACCAGCCAAACTTTGTCTCCTTCACCTGCTTCTTTAGCATGTTTTTTAGAGCTCTTGTATTTTTGAGAGGTCATGTGGAGCTGCAATATTAGAACTTGAAAAACTATAATTTTAGATGTAACAAGTTTCCTTTCTAGAAATTATGCGGTTTGGTTTGGTTCAGATGTCACCTAAAATTTTGGTGATTTTACATGCTCAAACATAGAGAAACATGTTTTATGCTTGATCGTTTGACTAAACAAACTTCTAAATGCTGTCAAAACATGGAGGTCCTATTTTGCAGGAACTTATAGATGTAGAAGGGGATGGAATGGCTGACATGGCATTCCGCTGCATTCAAGAAATGGATATTGATAACAGAATGATGGTATTACCATCTCTCTTTGGTACTTTTGTATTCTTACTGCTATTGAGCAGAACTCTGCATTTCTAGTAAGCAAGAATGGATACATTTTTTCTATTTTTCATTCTCTTTAGGGAGGGTGGGTGGGTAGTTTTAGTGTCGAAAATTTAATTTTAATTGATCAAGCCATTTCTTCAAGAACAGAGAAGGAGAAATGACTGTGATTTAGGGAATCTTTGTGTGTTATCTCGCACAAAACGTGTGCAGAATATGTACATAAGCATCCTATATATATATATATGAGGTTAGCTGGTGATGGAAACTATGTTCAAGTACAGCAACTAGCAAACCTATCAACTGCTTACTGCCAAGGGACACCTACATCAGTGGCTGTCTAACAAACTAACAGCCAAATAAACTAACCCTCTCTACACACAGAAGGTAGTAGATTCCTTCAATAAGGGTGATCAATTGTAGTCTCCTAAAACTTATGGTTTCGAGTATATTTAATATTGTTGACAAATGATGGCCTTGAACATTGAATTGCCCATTGTTGTCTGAAACTTGCAATTCAGAAATAAGATCATGAAGGGAAAGATGGTGGTATTTGACTTTTGTAGATCCTGTAATTTTCTTATAAATAAATTGTCAAGGGTATTGTACTTTAATTATTCAAAATTTTAAGTCTTTTTGAGTGTATCTTCTTCATTCTGTTTTATCTTTCACAGTTAATGAAACACCTAGCTGTGTGAATGCAGCTGTTGTCACTAAAATGTTTTGTATGTGCTCTCTTTCTTACTAAGAATTAGGGACATTTATCTCTTCAATTTGGACATCTATCTGTCTGAGAGTTTGTCAGAAAAATAAGGTGGATGTGTTCGGTTTCCACCTAAGCAACCCAAGTGAGGAAAGTGAAGGTGTTAGATTTCCACCTGGCAGCCTAATCAACCTTTCTGAACCTCACATCACAAAAGAAAGGAGCGTTTTCATCTTTTTGGTTGTTGTGCCATTTTACCATGGGTTATATTAGTTTGAGGTATATGATTTACCATGTTAAGGTTAGGGTCTCTTCCTTCCAACCTCCCAAAGGTTGAGGTATCTTCATAAATCATCACTTAAAAAAGGGCCTGGGATCTGTCTCAAGAGGGAAAAATCAGATTGATATATTTTTCTAGTGTAGATTAAACATCCCATGGTCCTGAATTGGCAAAAGGCAAACTCCCTTGGATAAAACGAGATGTATAAGGATATTGGGGCTTCAATTTTTACCTTTAGAGAGTCTAAGGCGGCCTAGTGCATTGAAAAGGAAGTTAAAAACCATACTATATCATTGCTTCATAACTGGATCTGCTGGTGACTTTTAAAGAAAGTAGTTCCTTTTCAGTTTAATTGTGTTTCTTATTGCATCATAACAATAACTTTGAACTTGTCCATAAAGTTTGACACTTGCTGGATCCCAAATTAGGAGAACTTGCCCTGATGCCCTCAACTGGCCTTTTGCATCCAACTTAAACAGCTTTCTTATAGATGGATCTAGGTTTTTCGGCACCAAATTTTATAGTAATTGCATGAATATCATAATGGACATAGCATAGATGACTCAAAAGGATCCTGAACTAGGTATTTTAATGTCAATAGCAATATAACATGAATTGCCTCTGCATCATTGAGCACAATAAAAATCTATGAACGGAAGGGCTTTTGCTTTCTTAGAAATTATTTTGCGTTTCACCCAGTTCAGCGGCTGTAATTAAAACCCGAAGAACTGTGTGAATTGGCTATAAATGTACAGTTTGAGGTTTGCACAAAGGCAGTTCTAATATGGGAAATAGGAAATTTCTTGTGTTCCATCTTCTTGAATTATAAATCTATTACACATAATTACTAAAAATTCCAGGTAGGATCTAACCCATTGTTTGAATTCTTCTGGCAGCTCTACCAGCATATTGTTCTCAGCGGAGGAAGTACAATGTATCCTGGACTACCCAGTAGGTAATCAATGTCATCTGCCTTGTGCCATTGGACAAACTTTGTTGCTTGTACTGCAAAAACTAGAATTTCCTAAATGCCATCTGCCTTTAATGAATCTTGGAAGGTCTGGATCGTCAAAGACTGAATTTGTTGTTTTAGCGTTAATGCATTGGGCGGCAACTAGTACTTTCACAACTACAGAATTGCACTGAGGAAATTGGAAAAGAAAATTTTGAAGTTTGTGGGCAATTGTTGGTTGAACTTCAATTACTCTGAGATCCTGTTGCAAAATTTTAAATCTAAAATGATACAGGAATATTTGAAAATATATTAACCTTGATGATGAACTATTGCTGTTATGAATAGGGATTTATTTTTCTATTCACCTTATTGGTTTTGACACAACGATTACATTCTCATCTTTATTCAATATTAGTGGGATTAGATTCTCATCTTTATTCAATATTAGTGGGTCACTTGGGAATCCATCCTATGGCTTTAACTGAACTTTTGAACTTGAAAATGACTTTGATAGGCTTGAAAAGGAAATACTGGATCGGTATCTTGATGTTGTCCTGAAGGGAAATAAGGACGGATTGAAGGTAAAATTAAACATTAAACGTATGGTTTATTTTGCTTGCATAAATTATGGTAAGGAAGATATAAATAAAGGCCACTTTTATAGTTATTCATGAGGTTTCTTGTGAAATAAGTATTTTTTTTTCAAAATTATGTTTGGAAGTCACTAGTATTCTTCAAATTTATTTTACTGTTAAATTTACAATGCTGATGGGAAAGTAGACTAGAGATTACAAACTAGCCAATGTAATGAATTTTGGCCAGTTAAATTAGTGTGTTTCTTTTATTAATTAAAGTAATGATATCACTCATATGCATCTTAAATTTTTCTCTTTGTTTTTATATTGACTTTTGTTTCTGCTGTGGATGCACAGAAACTGAGATTACGAATAGAGGACCCGCCAAGAAGAAAGCATATGGTGTACCTTGGAGGTGCAGTTCTTGCAGGAATAATGAAGGTCTGTCTAGTACCAAATCTTTCTAATTAATCTTGTCAAAATGGGTATTAATGGCTAGGATATAGAATTAGACCATTGTAACTTTCTGTTCATAATTATGGAGCCTTGGCATAGGATCTAGTCACATGTTTAGAATTCAAATTACAGTTTTATTTTAACTGGGCAAGCTGGGCGCTATTAAAATATGCTTTAGTCCTCTGGATTTCAAATTACAGTTTTATTTTAACTCTTTAACACATTGTTTAAGTAGTAAAATTTGGAAGAAAGACGAGAGATCTTTTGTTTGAGATGTTTTCCGTCATAACGCCAATGTTAATGCAGGACGCACCTGAGTTTTGGATCAGCAGACAAGACTATTTGGAGGAGGGACTTGCTTGTTTGAGCAAATGTGGCCAAGCATAATATACTAGATTGAGGCCTGAAAATGATTGCCAAGATGTGATGTTTGCCTTTAATGTATCAATGCTGCTGCTGATTATTGTCTCCTGCTGATGCTTCATGTACACAACTGAATAGTTTTTGCAAAAGATGTTGAAGATGCTTTTTTTTTCGGAAACTTTGAGGAGTAAATAGAGATGACTCGTATGAAGGCTGCACTCCTCCATCTTATTGTTCTCTCGAGAACTTCGATCTCTTTTGGTTGGCAAGTATGTCAATCACGTTGAGGAGCTATCGGCAGTGGTGTAACTTCTCAATTCCGTACACGATCTCAACTTTCACAATTTACAAATTCTGTTACATAAAACAATTAAAGTCCCTTATTTGCCCTACTGATGCGACCCGATCCCAGCTCAGACCCAAACCCGGGGCGGCCCAAGCCATGGCGCTAGGGGAGGGCACGGTTGGTTAACTGGAGTTTCGGTTAACCGATGTCCGGTTAACCGACACTTCGGTTATTAAATTTCAATAACCATAACCGTACCTTTAGTTGTCGGTTAACAATTAGCTGTTAACATCGAAATTCGGCATGGTTCATCGTTTAATCGACTTTTAAAAGAAAAAATAATTTTGTTTATCAAAAATCATATTTTAATATAAAATACCTTATTTTTCAATAAATTAAACTTAAAATTTAAATTAAATACAATTACATTATACAATCGACTTCATGAAATGCATTACTCTTATAATGATAAACCTATAATGTTCATAAACTTAAAATAAAAACAAATATCTAATTCAAAACAAAGCATCAAAATAATAAAATACATATAATGTTAATAAACTCAAAATAAGACTCAAAGCAAATCATTCAAATAATAAAATACAAATAATATTCATAAATTTAAAATAAGAACCAATATCTAATCTCAAATCATCCAAATATTAAAATATATAATCGAAGATTCATACAGTCAACGAGTGAAATAGACTCGTTAATTACTATCAAGGGCTACTCAAAAACAAATTTCTTCATACCTATGAATATTAATATAGAAACACAGAGGTTGATTCTGGTGGATATAAAACTTATCTTGAAAACTGAAAATAAATATGATCTGTTGGAAGGAAGAAATGGAAGGTTGATATTCATGTGGGAGAAATAAAGAAGGACGTGCTAGATTTAAGGGTTTTAATGACAATTTTGTAAATATCACTAAAAAGCGTCCTAAAACGGTAAAATTCATCCTTCTATTCTTCATAGCTTCAAATACCTGTCTCTCTCACACACACTCTCGAATCTCCCTCTCAACTCTCTCCCAAAAACAACTCCAGCACTTGTTTCCCTTCCAGTCGAAGACTTAATACCATGAGGCCAAAATCACTTTCCATGGTAGATCCATAGATGAGGAGAGAAATCATCCAAATCCGGCTTCAAAGAAGATAGTTTACCCTCTCTACTTCGAATTTTGTGAGTCTAGGGTTCATACCTTCTAGGTTTTGTTTGAATCTAAGGTTTATTTGATGAATTTGGATATGGTTTTTGATTAGAAATAGATTGAATCAAGGGTTCATAAAGCGATTTGTATTTCTATAGTCCATAAAAGGTTAAAAAAAATCTAGGACAAACAATACTTTAAATTTTGGATGGATTCGTGATGTTTTTGAATATGAGATTCATGATTCGCCATGTATTGTGACTATGTTGTTTTTCTGTTAGAGTTCATGTATTTTATCTATATGTTCATGTGCGGTGACTATGAGGTTTACGTTTTGTTGTGTGCACCACATGGAGCTTGTTTGATTTTATTTTTTAATTTTGGTTGATCTTTCAAAGTTTGGGTTATTTGATTTGACTTATTAAAATTACTAATTTATATGTAATTCTTGCTTAGTATAAATATAGTTATATGACATTAAAATATAGAGGGATTTGTGGAAGAGTTATGTGGTGTTTTACAAGGTTTGAGTCTTGCTTAAAGCAAGAGCTACAAGAGGGTTTTCTTGGAGATTGATTCATAACTTGTGGTCCTTCTCCTTGGGCAACTATAGTTTGTAGTCGTCCACTCTCCAACATAGTACAAAAGTGTCAAGGCTTCATTTGTAGAGATTGGGAGATCTAATTTCGTCATATCTATCGGGAAGTGAATAGAGCTGTAAACTTTCTCACTTCTCTTGTTTTTTTTCTTATAATGTAGGTTTTCATGTATTGCTTGACCCTCTTGAGGGTATTTGTCCTTTGTTGTTTAATGATGTAATGTTTTCTACTTAGCCTTTTTTCCTTATTAATAAAATGCTTGGAGAGTGTTGCATCTCCTTCAACAAAATGGAGGAATATGTGGCAAGCCACTCGTTAATTGTTTGTATTTGCAAGACACCACCCATTATAGTCGTATTTGTGTTTTAACCACCAATTAAGATTGTATTTGTTACAAGGAATAACCCATCCATTTATTCCATCTAAATTTTCGTTAAAACAATGAAAAGACCATTTTGGCTCTATTTTTTCCCAAAAAAATACAGATCAAAAACAAATAATGGATACCCTATTTCTTTCTTTGGTGCTTTTCATCTCCTCTTGCTTGAGAAAAATCGTGGCTACCAACTCCACCAAGATTGAGGAGAGGTTAGCCGGAGAAAGTCAAGTTGCCATCGTCTCTCATTGTCGTCCTTGTTGATTCACTGACACCATAATTGAAGACACAAAAAGTTAATTCCTTTTTTCAAACCCTCAAAACTCTAGCCCGTCCTCCTGTCTTTGATGCTTGTCTACAACTTCAACCTCTATTGGAGTTGAACATGTAACTTCGACCAAGAGCAACTCACTCCTAGCTCCAGCCAATCGAAGTTGTGCTGAACTTAGAGCTCGAAAAATAAAGCTCTCCTTCAACGACGGAAATGGTAGGGGTAAGCTAGCAAGCACCATAATTCAACCCACCGATGCCAAATAAGAGTTTATGCTAATCTACTCATATCAACAATCAATTTAATAACTTGAAGCACTGAAGATTCAAAAATCACATAGGAAATTTTGGCTCAAGAATCTCATCCCCAACTTCGAAATTTGGGTATTGATATCTAGTAAAAACACATAAAATTTCAAAATATTAGGGGCAAAATAGTCATTTTATGTTTTGTAACGGAAATTTGGACGATATAAACAAACGAGTGGCTCTTTGTAAACAAAATGTACTTAACTAATGGTTAAAAACAATTATGGCTATAACAAGTGGTTTCTTTCAAATGCGAACAATTAACAGATAGTTTGCAAATTCCTCTACAATATATGGGTTTATTTTTTGGTCATAAAAATATATGGATTTTTTAAAATTATGATGCTTTTTGGTTGCAAATTTTAATTTGTCTACAACCCTAATATTTGTATAATGAGAAGAGGACTAAAGGATTTTTTTTTAATATTTCGAAATTCTATCATAGTGAGCCACAAGGCCTCCAAATGGGATAATTTTTTATGGAAATATTTATATATGACACCGAAATGGAGTTTAGTTCCACTGGATTTATAAAATAACTCCATTGGTGGAGTACTGGAGTTGGAGAGATTTGAATCGTTAAATAAAATATCAACAATTAAGATTAGATTTTTCTGACACCAAATCTACTTTTGATTTTTTAATTATTTCTCCTAGGATTTACTAATTTACTATAAGGTTTTAAAAATTCATCCAAACTCTATGGGAATAAGGCCTTGTTTTTGACATATGCAAATGAATGGACGATATCATCGACAATTACTAGTACTTTGTTCATCCATTTTTAATAGACAATAACATTTGTCCATTCATTTCTAATAAATAAATAAAAGTTCATGCATTTATTTTTATCAGACAAACAATATCGACAATTACAAATCCCTCGTCCATTTATTTCTGATTGATACATAACACTTTATCCATTTAGATTTAGTGGACTTATTTGATCTAAAACTTACAATTCTATAGGCTAACAAAGGAAAACCCTAAAACCTCTGCTCTCTGAACGCCGCCCCCAAACTTCCACCCCAATTCCTCAACTCTGAACCTCTACCAATTTCTTCTATTTTCTCTTTACTTATGTTGATCTCCCTCCCTTACTCAGAGTAAGGCAAAGAGGCTAAGAGCCCACCCATGGAGTACTTTCTGAAGTAGTTGATTCAAAGTTTTTTTTTTGTCTCAAGATGTCAAAGAAATACAAAAGGGTAAGTTTTAAATCCACACTCAGCCATTGAAACGCATATACCGGAATATCAAATTTCCTTGAAGAAACACATGGTTGAGAAAGCCAAAGAAACATGGCTGAGAAAGCCAAAGAAACATTTTCATGGCTGAGAAAGCCAAATAAACATAGTTGAGAAAGGCATAGATGGAAGTTGAGAAAGCACCAACAAATCTAAATCGATTTAAGCCCAAATTTGCTTTTATTTTCTTGTTTCTGGTCAATTTCTCGTGTCTCCTATGTTTTCGCATTGAATTCAATGGGGATTTGGGGTAACGGGGGTCAGATTTGTGATGCGTAAATTGTGGGTGGGTGGAGGGGAATCAAAATCAAATAAAAAAAGTTTTGTGGAAAAACAAATTACTTGGCTGCAAGCTTGTTCAAATTCCTCCTTCTTGATGGCTTGTTGCACAAGTTTGTGGGTTTCTTGCCTGTCAAAGTCGACTTCTTTACTTGTGTGACAAGTATTGTTTACTTGCGAGGCAAGTATTTTTTTACTTGTGGAGCAAGTTTGTTTGTATTTGCGCTGCAAGTAAAAAAATTACGTTTTACTTGCGAGGCAAGTTTGTCAACTTTTATTGCAGGATAGCTCAAGACTTAATATATGTACTATTTTTCCGAGGAGTAGGAGCTGGGTTTGGCATTAGACCGAGTTGTATTAGGCCATGTCGCTTGGTGCTCTGAGGCTTCTACATCCTTCATCTCGGTGAAGGGAACGTCAGTTGTCCATTTCGCACGCCTAGATGGGGCTGACTTGCTGCATGCGGTGCTATTCTTCTAGTGCTTTACACACCTCAATCTCAAATTCTTCTTAGTTCTTAATTTTTCGGAATTTTGTACTTTTCATAGCTTATCTTGCTTGCTTTGGACTCACTTAGCCGTTCACGACTGCCGTTCTCATACGACTTCTAAGTTTAACAATCATGTTTGGTACCGAATTCTTACCTTATAAAAAAAATGGACTTATTTGATCTATTTATTTTAAAAAAAATTTGTCTTTTAAAATGGATAGATAAAACTCATAGCAAATTGGGTAAATTACACAAAACCACCTTGCAATTAAGCCGCTTTTCACAAAACCACTCTTAAAAATACAAATTATAGGAAACCACCCGTAAAAGATATATGTTAGCAGAAAGCCGCCCGTATCCATCCTTCCATTAGAAAAACGTCAATTATTTATGGAATAAAATAAATAAAAAATTCATTCTTCCTTCCTCTCTCTTTTCTGCCACAAAATTAGGGATTTTAGTATGGATGAGAAAAATTGGGTAATTTAACCACATGCACAACCACTAACTTGTTGCTAGAGATGATAATTGAAATTAGTGCTTAGTAATGTAGTGGGCATCTTTTTTTTTTTTTTTTTGCTTTGTTGTGAAACATGGTACCTAGTTCTCAAACCCTCATCTCGTTAGAGAGAGGAATTAAAAATTGAATATGAGTAGCCGAGTAGGTGGGTTTAGATATAGAAGATATTTATATATGAGTTGAATTTTAGATTTTTTTCATTGAAAATGGGTGTAGTGAGATAGTGTTGGGTAAGATTACAAGTCAAAAATGAGAAAAGTAAAGGGGGCAAGAACAATGAAAGAGATTATATGTTTGCAGAGGGGGGTTGGGAAAGTAAAAGAGGAGTATTTTTCCTCTTTGAAGCTTTGTAGAGAGATGAGAAACCAAGTTTGGAAAAAATAAAAATAGAGGTAAGTAGAGGAATAAACGAAAATGGAAGAAGATGGGTTGAAGCAGTAGTTTTCTTCCCATATATTCATCTCCATGGGTTAAATGTTCTTTGATCAAGGTGTCAAATCTTGCCTTTTGTGGTTTCACAATTCCACCACAACAACGACAAACCGACTCGATAGAGGTTGAAGTTTTGGGTACAATTGGGGTCGTTCCCGTCTTAGCTTCGGCGGAATGAGTTGAACTGAAGATTTTTGACACAGTAGTCAGATCTGCTCTCCAACCCAATTGTTCTTGGATTCTTACTTTGTTGAATTCATCGACATATAAAGCAATTTTGGCAATTTAGCAAATAAATTGACGGTCTTCTAACAATAAGATGGGTGCGGGTGGCTTTCTGCCAACAAAGATTTTTACGGGTGGTTTTGTAAAAAGTGGCTTAATTTAAGGGCGGTTTTGTGTAATTTACCCTAGCAAATTTGCGGATGCGTTATAAAGTGGGCCTGCACCAAATTGAAGTAATTTATTTCCATCTCCTTTTTTAATATGTTGTTGTAACCAAATGGGCTATTACAGCTTCATACTTTTTTTTACAGTGGGCGTGTCTCATGTGAGGTGCGCGGAGACCCTTTCAAAACCCTAAACCTCGCCAATTCACCCACCGCAATTCTCCTCAATGGCACAGTTGCATTCTTTATCTGCCAATTCCGTCTCTCCATCCTCTTCTTCCTCCGCCACCAGCCTGCTTTCCAAACGCTTCAATGCAAGAGGTAAACTAGTTGCTAGTTCTTCCCAGTGATGGCATTTTTCTTCATTTTCACCACTATAGAATTACATTGCAAACACATCTAACCAACATTTGATTTTTCTGGACTCTTTTTTGCTTCGAGTAGTCCATTCCCATGTCTCAATTAAGTTTTAAAAGTTCTTTCTTTGCACAGAAATTGCTTAAGACTGTTTAGATTTGTATGAGAGCAAGAATCTTTAGAATTTGTTTGATAGCCTTCATATTTCTTTTTGTACAGTAAGATGATGGGTCTTAGACACAAGGCTTGTGGGTCATTGTTGACCCATTTTTTAAGAGCCGTAGGTTCTTGTCACTTAACCAATAATAACATGGGTTATTATTGGTTAAGGGTTTTGTAAACCCCCTCCCCTTTGCTATACAAGTTTACCACTTTCATAAAAAGAAAAGAAAAGCAACAATTGTTTGATGTACTACTGATTTGATTTATATGGAACTTTTGCCTTTGGTTGCCAAAACTATCCTGATTTCTCTTTTCTAAATTTTTTATGATTCGATTAATTTTCTGACAGGGCTGTTTCAGTTTGAGAGCAAGTTTTACTGCTCAAGGAAGAGTTTGCCTTCATACCAAGAGGTTCTTCTCTTGTTACATTTCTTGCAATATCTGGTCGTTTTGTAATGATAAGAAAGAAATGAGAATGTTTATGCCTTTTCATTGAGAATATTCCATGTCATCACTCTATTCAGTTGGGTGCAAAAGCAAATGGAAATCATGGGCTTATGAGCAGTGATGCTAAGAGAAATTCAGGTAACCTTTGCTTTATTTCAGCTCTCCATGTTTCATTATTGTATATATTTATGACTACTTATACTTTCTTCCCCATGCCATCCTCTTATACTTTCTTCCATATCACATCCTCTAATAAAAAAAGATTTACTGACCATGTTGTTATCATTATACGGTTCTGCGAGTCATACAATGTAAAGCTATTATTTTGGTATGCATGTTTTAACCTCTTGATCTCTGGGTTGGAGTCCAGTGGTCCGGGCAGTTCTATCAAGTGAGAAAGAAACAGCAGTTGCTGCTAGAGGTTTACGAGGCAAGTTAAACAAAGTTGTTCTGGCTTATAGTGGTGGATTAGACACATCTGTAATTGTCCCTTGGCTCAGGTATGAAATTTCTCCTTTTGGAACTTGGAAGGTCAATGGACTCGGTTTTAGAGAATGATATTCCCTTCTTTGTCTACTTCATTTCGTTGCAGTTTAACTGCGTCAGTTCCTATAAATTTGAGGTATTCAAATTTGATGATATGAAGACGGTAATTATATTGTGACATATGTTGGTCCATTCAAAACCATTACATCAATGGTTATGCTGTAATTGATCTATATCAGTTAGATTTCTATTACAACACTTCAAATGCTACTTTGATCCAGCTGATGCCATCAACGATATTTGGAGATTCAGGGCTTAGTTTTTATTGGGTTTTGGTATATGATGAACTTGAAATTTTCTTTAGACACCTCAATGCCCAATGAATTTACAAATATAATGGGTACGAGAGCAGTTAGCCATGATAAAGATGGTCTTAACTCGAGTCCATCTTTTGAGACCTGACCTGACCACAAGGCTTTGGAAAGATCACAGCTAGGTTAGAAGGCAATGTAATCAAGGAGTTAAGCTGATTAGTTATGCTTTTGATATCAGAAAGTTATGTAAGGCTTAAAGTCTGTTTGCCACAAAGAGTTTTCATTTTTTAAAGATTAATTACAAAATTTGGCCAATGGAATTTATTTTTTCTAAGTGTGTGGATCTGGTTGAATTTGTGTGTCTGACTTTTTTCTCTATCACTCTATCATCTCACTATTTTTTCCCTTTGTGGCTTGAATGAGTGTAATTTCTCAGTCACGGGTTTCATTTCTACTATCAAACATGTCTTTCCTTATTGAATTTCCTTATGATTGTCATTGCAGAGAGAATTATGGCTGTGAAGTTGTGTGTTTCACTGCAGATGTTGGCCAGGTATGTTTATTTGTGCAATATATGCCTTTTAACTTTTTCTTTGATTGGAGGCTTGGAATTTTAGACATATGCCCTTGTGTGGTTGAACGAACATCCTCTATCTCTCTAATTTTCATGGTAATAAATTGTGAAAAACGTGCAGGGGATAACGGAATTAGAAGGCTTAGAACAGAAAGCAAAGGCAAGCGGTGCATGTCAACTAGTGGTGAAGGATTTAACAGAGGAGTTTGTAAGCGATTATATATTCCCATGCTTACGTGCTGGTGCAATTTATGAGAGGAAGTACCTGCTGGGTACTTCTATGGCCCGTCCTGTCATTGCAAAGGTGGATTCAAAATTAGTTAGTTAATTCCTATCACTGCAAAGGTTAAATTCCTTCAAAAACAATGAACACTATGCTTTTACCTTCTGGTTGCCCAGGCCATGGTTGATGTTGCCAGAGAAGTTGGAGCAGATGCAGTTGCTCATGGATGCACAGGGAAGGGAAATGATCAGGCATGGTGCAAATCCTTAATAGATCATTGTATAGAACTTACATTTGAGATCTTGACCCTGTTGTTACTCTTTAGGTTCGGTTTGAGCTTACATTCTTTGCTTTGAATCCTGACCTCAACGTTGTGGCTCCTTGGAGAGAGTGGGATATCACAGGAAGAGAGGACGCTATTGAATATGCTAAAAAGCACAATGTCCCCGTCCCTGTGACAAAGAAGTCCATTTACAGCAGAGATAGGAATCTATGGCACATTAGTCATGAGGTAATTCGATCGTATTTTCTCTACCATACCGCTTCTCATTAGCTATTCTGATATACTCCCCCTCCCTCCCCCCCCCCCCCCCCCCCCCCCCCCACACACACACACACACACACACACACAAACACACCAATTGATGTATCAAATTTTATGATGTCAAAAGGGCGACATCTTAGAAGATCCGGCAAATGAACCCAAGAAGGACATGTACATGCTGACAATTGACCCTGAAGATGCACCTGATAAGGCAGAGTAAGTCCATTCCTATCGGTGAAAATCTCTGGAATCCTGGTCTGGTAGAGAAATTACAACAAAATGGGATAGGATTTGGAATTTTGTCATGTTATTCTGATTTTCCTTCTTTTCAGGTACATTGAGATTGGAATAGTATCTGGAATCCCGGTCTCGGTAAACGGCAAAGAGCTCTCTCCAGCTTCCCTCCTACACGAGCTCAACGAGATCGGTGGGCGACACGGGATTGGACGAATCGACATGGTCGAAAACCGGCTTGTGGGCATGAAGAGTCGCGGGGTGTACGAGACTCCTGGAGGAACCATCCTCTTTACAGCAGCTCGGGAGCTCGAATCCCTCACCCTTGACCGGGAGACAATCCAGGTAAAAGACGGTCTTGCCCTCAAGTATGCTGAGCTTGTGTATGCAGGAAGGTGGTTTGACCCACTCCGGGAATCCATGGACGCCTTCATGGAGCAGATCACAAAGACTACTACTGGGTCGGTTACCCTGAAGCTGTTCAAGGGATCAGTGACGGTTGTGGGGAGGACGAGCCCGTATAGCTTGTACCGGGAGGATATTTCCTCCTTTGAGAATGGGCAGATTTATAATCAAGCGGACGCAGAAGGGTTTATAAGGCTTTATGGGTTGCCCATGAGGGTCAGGGCTATGCTGGAGAAGGGAATGTAGAAGGAATCGTGCTGTGTTTGTAATGTGGCTATTAGTGTTCTGTAATTTGTCATGATGGGAGTCTTTCTTTTGTTATGTTGAACAGGCATGAATGAATCTGGGATTTCTGTTCACCTGACTAGTTTTGTCCCTTGTGATGGTTTTCTAGCTCGAGGCTACATGTATTGAGCTTATTTACCATTGACCAGGTTCTTTCAACTTTGCAGCCAATTCAGATCTTTGATGATTTCATCTCTAAGGAAGTCCTAGGGTGGTGAGTGGTGACCCCTCTTCTTTTACCTTTAGCTTTTTTGTTGATGATCATTGACAGATAAAGTTTTAAATCATTCACATTATTAAAATTTCTTTTTTTTTCCAGGAAATAATATAAATTACCCAAATATTAAATTACTTACATTATTTAAGTTTATATTATTCGTATTATTTATAAATTAACTTATTTATGCAAAATAAATTTATTAATCCAAGGAAATTTATTGATTTAAATTAATGAATTTAATGAAAATTTTAAATTTTACATTATTTATATTCTACACATTTTCAATTTTTAATTTCATTGTTTGATCCTTCTCCATTAAATAATAAAAATTTACATTATTTTATAAAAAAATTAAAAATTTCTTAACTTGGTGTAACAGAAAAATATTTATTTAATTGATTAATTTATAAGGTTAATATATGATAAAGGTTAGATGATATTAAGTAAAATTATTTATACAATATTTGATATTAAGGTAGTGAATAAGATTATAATTAAGAAAGTTAAAAATATTTTTCAATTTTTTATATTAAAGTTAATTTTAGTCTTTTTAGACATTTGATGAATTTCGTATAAATCTCAAGGTTATCTTGTGAATTTCATATAAATTTAATGGTTATTGTGTGAATTTTGTTAAATTTTGGTACATCTCATAAATAATGTTAAACGGCTAAAACGCCAGATTGGTATTTAAAAGTGTACCGTTTGGACAATTGGGTATATTAAAATGCTCGATGCCAAATTGGTATTAATTAAAACACCGGTGGTCAAATGGTCCACTTTGTAGCTAGAAGATTGAATTCCCTACGCGTGTCCCATACGTAAGAAAATTGAACCGGCTCTTTCAAGTTCAACCAGTTATTTTATGTAAAGTGTACAAATAGAAAATTTACAGTAAAATAAATTAATAGAAACAAAAGAAACTCATCTCAATATTAAGCATGAATGTCTCTGTTACATAAACCAGTGCCCATAATCCACTAAACCCTCTTTCCCCCAAACAATGGTGAGAAAACACGTACTAGCAGTTAGAAATTTATGACTATTTTGAATGTAAGAACACACACTGTAAATTTAGTAATTAACTAAGAAAATATATAGATAAACCTAAACAATGGTGAGAAAAGAGAAACATGTCACAATGTTATATGCCTTCACATGCTAGTACTCAAAAAGTGGGACAAAATGGTTAACAACAACCAAAATCTTTTACACAAAAGTGTCCCTATTAATTATAAGCTGTTTTCATTGACATATTTTTTCAATACATAAGCTTTTTATGGCTGACTATGATCATCTCTTATCACAACTCCTGAGCTTGCTAAGGAAGACCGAAAAGCCACCTCTCCTCCATCTCCATAGAAAAGTTCGATTCCTCCACTTGATGATATTCCTCTTCCTTTACTTTTGCCTTTGTATCTACCTCTTCCTTTACTCATAGATGAATTTGCTTCAACTACAAAGAAATTATTTCCAACTATATTAATAAAATTACAAAAAACAAAGAACATATATACCAAGTTGGTGAAGATTATACCTGAAGATAGCCAATCATGGGATTGTTGTTGAGAATCAACAATATTAGGTATGCTTGATTGATGAGATGCTTTTGTGTTATTCATTCTTAGGGTTGCCAAATATTGAGCTGGTGGTATAGCATCTTCTCTACCAATTCTACACTTACTTCCCTTTGGTCTACCTCTACTAATAGCTTGAGTTCTAGTCTCATTTCCTTCTTGTCTAGTTGGTCTTACCTGTTGTTAGTGCACAAAAACTCCGCCTTCAATTCGTCTTCAATGCACTAATTAAGAACTCCTCCTCTTCCGCTCCGCCTTCAATCTCTTGACCTAGAAACCTGCAAAACAATGGACACAGGGGGCAGGGACTCCCTAATCCACCTCCGATGCCTAAGTCAGAAGAGCAATTGTCGATTTGAGCGGCGAGGTACAACAAGAGAGCGATGAACCCCTAAACAGTCGAGCTAAGCGAATATTAGCCTGCCTAGGGTTTCTGAATATGCCGATATGCACCTGTGTCTCAATAGCCTGAGCGAATATCAGTCTATCAATCAATATGCAACCTGTGGCTCACAATTGCCCCACCTACGTCGTTGTATACGTTTTCTCATATACAGTGACGTAGGGTACAAAGTTCTCCTAATCGAAGTGGCCATGCAGATTAGTCGATTGGGTTCCCGTAACGTGCGTGCGTGCGATTTTTGTCCATGAGCGAATATCATGAATTTAACTATGAGCGAATATCATAGACTTTATTTCTATGAGCGAATATCATAGAAATCTTGCTCACTCTTAAGCGTGTCATTTGCCAAGTACTAAGGTAGAATCATTAGAACAAACAAAACAGACTAGGGAGAACAGAACGTTTTAAGTTCAAAAAGCGTCTGGCCAGACTTTTTAAGAAAACAAAAGAAAATGAAAAGGCGTCTTGTTCTAACAATTCTAGCTTTAGCTCAACATCCACGCAAAGGAGCCTTCAACAAGAGGTTGACTGCCGGCGATTCCGCGATCACGGTCGACAATTCCGTGGCCGTGGTTTTTTCCAACGAGCGAGATTCGAAGTTTGGGGGACGTCACCCCCGTCGAGAATTTTTACTTATATACTCTCCGACCTTGCGCTATACAGTGGCAATGTCCTGATAATCCTTGGCGAAGACGAAGTGTTCGGAAAGAATGCGACAATTACTTTATTGGTTTTCTCGAGGTACTTTTCACATAAAAGGCCACCAATATTTTTGCAAACGAGCTTGGAGAGCCGAAATGCAATCTCCGACGTACACTTCATACATGTTTTCATGGATCTCATACAATCTAGGCTCAACCTTGCTTGGGGGAACGCTTCCCAAGAGAACTTCCCTTGCCCCGACGATATCCGAGGGCTAATGTTCTCATCCAAGTTACACATCAAGGGCGTTTTCCATGCGAGATCCTTTCATGGTTCACGGTCACAATTGCAAGCACGTTCTTGCTCACAACTTCGACTTAGATGCCAATTTGTTGGACATCCCATTACCTCGACGCGCATCGAGGTCTTAAGCGATTCTTGCAGGAGCGGCAAACGTTGCCAATGCATCAACGGATTCGTTCCAATTGCTCGATCATTGTCCGTTCTTGGATAACTTGAACTCTTCTATCACATTCGAGCATTATTGACCTTCCGGTTTTACAATGCTCCAACACTTATTCTCGTGTCCTTGATTCCGACACGCGTCATACTATTTCAAGGATATTAACTCGATTCGAGGCTCACCGGGGCGAACCGTTGACTGAGGTGATTTTTGGCTTCTGGGGCTGTCCGAGGTCGCGGAATATGGGGCCGCGACCGCGGAATCTCTTGCCGCGATCACGGCCTCGCTGCCCGCGATCGCGGTCTTCGCGGATCGATGGATTTCGCGATTACAGCGCTCGTTTCGTATCTAACTTGTATTCCTTCGATTTTCTTATCAATGTTTATTGGCTCGAGACCACGGCGGTTATCAGCGAATCAGATAATGCTAACGAGCCGTCGATTGGTCCTTTCGATCGCTGATTCATCGATGAGACGCTTTTCTTGGATCTTCACAAAGAACGCTTTTGCCTAGCGATTTTTCCATGGCCTGATAGCGACAAGACTTCATTTGATTATACTTGTCTTTAATCCACTTGTTATCTCTTAAAGCGGATGCTAGAGTGCGTATCAAGCATAATCTCGTTTTCATACTTTGATGGTGGCCAATGCCCCACTATCTTGATTGCTCTCGGTTTCAACGACGTGCATCGCTGTTTCCCAATGAAGATCAATTTCATCAAACTGTGTAGCGCTATGACCATTGGTTTCGTCGCTTGATCCGAACCTCGCTTGGCTTGCACGAAAAGCAACCATGCTTTGACGGTGAGGTCGGGTCACGAATTTGGTCATCTTCGAGCAAGTTGTCTTGTTTGGAACTTTCTAGGGTTTGATCCTCCGAGCGAATATCGCAGTTTCGCTTGATCACCTTGTGAGTCTTGATTATTTTCCGAGCGAAGATCGGATTTTACCTCCAGCGCTTTTAGGGTTTCGGATTTCGAAAAGACCACGCGAGGATTGCTTTCTCCTGGGATGCGATCGCGGTGGTACGGACCGCGGTTGCGGTTGACGAGGGCGCGGTCGTGGCTGATGATGCTGCGATCGCGGTGGCGCTAGAACTTGCTGGTGATTTAGGATTGGCGAGTTCGTTATTTCTTCAGGGCCAAGAAAGATTGTTTCTTGGTTGTCAAAGAGCGATTACAGCCTCAGGATTGCTAGATAGAAGACCGTTTTGCTTGCTTTTACGATCGGCTTTACGTTTGAGAAATCGTTCAGCCTATGGCAAGTAAGACCCGAATCTATTCCAAGCAAATCATACGGGTCCTATGCGGAGAGGTCACGATTACCCCACAATAGATTTATTGTTGAATTCCAAGCCCACTCCGGTCCATTCCGGCACGTTGATTCTCGAATGTCTTCGATTTCGGGGAACCCGCGACCGCGGATTAGGGTACCGCGGTCGCGGTGGCGTGGGCCGCGATCGCGGTGTGTCGGGCCGCGATCGCGGTCTTCTTGGCGGTCGATTTAGGCCCCTACACGCGTCCGATCGAGCGAATATCGATCGTCGCCGCTTGTGCGGGTCCCGGGTCCGCTCCAAAAAGTTACCAACTTTTCCCTTGTTAGGTTTTCTTCACTTTGATTGTGGTTTGAACGTTGATTCACAATCAAGTTTTCAACTTTGGGCTTCCGAGCACGCAACCTGAAGCCTAATCCGTCAATTGGTGGTCAACTACCAACCTTAGGCGAGATTGAATTCGATAAGGGGCTGACAAGTTGCCCCCTACCCCCAGTGTCGTCAATTTTGCAGCGCGCACTGCGATCAACACTGGATACGATGATTCGATCATGCTTTTGCTTAGGGTTCCAACAAATCCCAAAGCAGATCTCTTTTGTTGATTTTTGGGAACGTCTTTAGGCTAGAAAAACCCGAATTTCCGGAGTCACATATTCCTGGAGGGGCACTCTGGTCGAAAATCCGGAGTGCGCGAATTTCCGGAGGCGCACTCCGGTGGGCCGCGGTCGCGGCCCATACCGCGGTTCTGGTGGCCGCGATCGCGGTTCACTGTTCCGCAGTCGTAGTTCGCCCGCTGGGGCTTCACGATCGCCCCAGGGCTTCGAAAAGTCGATTCTTTTTCGTCTAGGAACGATTACTCATGGATTTAATCCTCGTCCCCACGGACGACGCCAATTGTTAGTTCACAAAAACTCCGCCTTCAATTCGTCTTCAATGCAGTAATTAAGAACTCCTCTTCCGTTCCGCCTTCAATCGCTTGACCTAGAAACCTGCAAAACAATGGACACAGGGGGTAGGGACCCCCTAATCCACCTCCGATGCCTAAGTCAGAAGAGCAATTGTCGATTTGAGCGGCGAGGTACAACAAGAGAGCGATGAACCCCTAAACAGTCGAGCTAAGCGAATATTAGCCTGCCTAGGGTTTTTGAATATGTCGATATGCACCTGTGTCTCAATAGCCTGAGCGAATATCAGTCTATCAATCAATATGCAACCTGTGGCTCTCCCTACACGGCGAAGACGTGTATTTATAATGGAAGAGGGAGAGGTAGGGTGCCAAATTTATTATCAATAATGCCGAAAATATTATCCTCCTAGGGCTGGCCAACTGCCTTAAAGCCCAAGCAAGGACTATTCCACCCTTTCTCCAACTTTAATTCTATCTTTAATGAAAGATAAAATCTTCCATTAAGTTGCTTAACCGCCATATATAATATAATAGGAAAAATAAATAAAATATAATAAATACGTAATATTTAAGAAAATACCTTTATGGCGATAACGAAAATAATAATATGGTAGCTATTTTTACCTGTTCACACCTGTTGTATCCAAAATAAGAGAAAAAAAAAGTTAAATTTCAGAATATAAAACATAAATTTAGAAGCTATTTGTAAGGATAACAACTCACCAAAGATGGATTTGTACACTTTCTCTTATCATGACTAGTGTTGACACAATTGCTACATTTAGTGGGTAAACCCTTTCTGTTATACTTGGTCTTCTTTCTAGGTTCATCTACATTCTTTCTTCTCCTAGTCTTTCTCCTCCCTGGCTGTCTCCTTGCTATGTCAGGTGGAAATATCATTCCATTTCCATATTGATCCCAAAAGGTACATCCTTTAACCGGTTGTAGCAAGAAAGAGTATGTTTGACTGTATGTATCTTCCTTGTACCACTTGGCTAAGTACTCATTAAGCCCTTTTTTCATATACAAAATAGCACTCATGGCATGTGGGCATGGAACACCGGTCAAATCCTAAACTCGACAAGAGCATGTTCGCTTATCTAAGTTTACTGCATGACTTACACCATTATGCAACACCTCGAATCCACTTTGACAGTCCCCTCCATTCCATCTACATTCACAATTTTTTTGCTCTTCATATGCATCTTCTAGTTTTTCACTAATCCTAGGTGCAACACCACCAATAAATTGACATACCTCTTCCTTCTTTTTTCTCATTCTTTCCATGAGAGCTAATCTTATGTCCTCTAACATGCTAACAATAGGCTTATATCTAGCTAGCAAGATGAATGAGTTAAAAGTTTCAACCATGTTGTTATCAACAACATCACAACTACTATGAGTCTTGAAATGTGACTTACAAAAGGTTTTAGGATCTCGAGCCAAAAAATCATCATGAGATTGTTGTGATAGCATCTTCATATTCAGAATTTCAGCAGAATATTGACCCATTGAAGTTACCTTGACACATTTCCAAAATTGTAGTTGTAATTGTCTTCCTTTGTGCACCTTGTTCCAATTTGAGTAGATGTGCCTAGCACATTGTCTATGTTCAATCTTAGGCCAAATTTCATGTCTAGCCAGCACCAACCCCTATTTTGAAAAAATATATAAAAATGTTACTAAAAAAACAGATTTTATGCTTGTAGATATAAATGTTAATTTTGTAAATTTACCTTTTGTTGGTATGAGATTATGGTCCATCCTTCACCATCTTCCATCTTTAAATCTTCTGTAACAAGTCGTAAAAACTATTCCCAGCTGCTTCTAGATTCAGTCTCTACAACAACCCATGCTACTGGAAACATATGGTTGTTCCCGTCCCTTCCAACGACACACAAAAGCTGTCCACCGCAAGCATATGCTTTAAGAAGCATCCATCGACCCCAATGATAGGTCTACATGTTTCAATGAAAGCTCTTTTAAAAGCATCAAAGCATATATAAAATCTTTGGAATACCGCTGGTTGACCTATAGGCGAGTCAATTGCTTTCAGCACACATGTTGTTCCGGGGTTTGATTTGCACAACTCCATCATATATGGCTTTAGGACCCCATATTGTCGCTTCATCAAATTGAGCACAACATTTAAAGCTTTATCTTTTGCTCTACTACATTTTCTGAGGTTAACAACTATGTCAAATTTAGTCTTCATGTCATCTTTAATCTCTACTGGTAGCATCTTAGGATTTCTCAAGATTTTGTCAAGATACACGTTTGCTAGCCATTTGCAAGTAATAAGACGATTGTTGAATGTCCTTACACATCGATGATTTGGATAAAATGATTTTATTTGCCAGCCACCAAGATGCTTCAAGTCAGGTCCAGCCGTCATCTCCCATTTACAACCTGCACACCCTATATGAATCCTAGTCTGATCATTTTTTATGTAGAGAATATCCTTCTTAGCTTGAATACTATACCACAAAATGGCTTCCTTCAACACCTTTTGTGATGAAAATCTCATAACCACTTCAAAATGCATATTTTTCATGTCAGTTTTCTCGTTGAAATATTGACAATCAGCATTCTTCTTGACCTTCATTCTATTTGTAATTTCTTCATCGGTCTCTTCTTCTTCATCACGTAAAGAGCTTTCATCATCACTATCCCTTTAATCTGATTCATATCCTCCTTCATATGTGGTCCAATATGAAGGCCAATTGCTTGAGAGTTTTTCTCCCTCTTTTTGCACAATTTGATGTTCATGTGGAGCAGCATTTTCCAACACAATTTCTTGAGGTGATACTATTGGAGATGGATTATGCATGACACCTAATGGCACAAAAATGAAAGATAAATTTAGCTTTATACTTATTAAATTTACAAGAAACTTACAAAATATAAAATACTAAATTACACACCTGTATCATATTGGATAGAAGGCCCAACTCTGTTTTTTTTAGTTTTTCTCAAATTTAGGTTAACTCCTCTTATCTCCATCAATTCAAAATCATCATATTTCAACTCCTCTTCAACTAGATCATCACATTCAATTGAATTATCTGAATCTAGACCACACATTGCTTCAAAATCCTCCAGTTCTTCTTCATCTTCGGTCTCCAACATGTGAGTGAAGCTAAAAACTTTTTTACCCTTATCACTGTATGGAGGGGGAACAAGTGGTTGTAAAGGTGGAAGAGGTTGAACAAATAATGATCCACTTTGTTCAAAATCATTGTATGGAGGGGGAAAAAGTGGTTGTAAAGGTGGTGTCCTCATCTCCTAATAACAAATGGTAAGTAGTAATTAGTATAAAGTTTCTACACAAGCAGGATAGTGCTTACTCAAATTTACAATTTATTAAACACCTACCTCATTTGTAGCTAATAATAACAGAGAGCTTGTAATTAGAGTTTGCATAGAAATCTTTTCCAAAAGTAATACTCTACAAACGAATTGTTATTTTCAATTACAAAGTCATTAACCTTTAAGAATTAGACAGCCATATTAGACGAAGATTGAACCTTGTAAGTACTAAAATACTAATTTTATAGTATATTTGGAGTTTAACCCTAAATTTTATTATTCTCAATCAAGCCCTAATTCTTCTAACTTGCCAGCTTTTTGATAAAAATATTAATGAACGAACCTGAAACTTTGTAGTTGTAGACACCCTTTTCATGATTCAATTTAATTGTCTTCTTCTCCTTTCAATTTCATGGGTGGTAGGTGCAGAATATCTTCAATCGGGACCTCTTTGGATCGATCTGTTGAATGATTTCCTGTTTGGGAGAAGAAGGGTTTAGTAAATTGTGGGCCTTGGTGTATGTAACAGAGGCTTAAATATTGAGGTGGGTTTCTTCTACTCCTATTTTTTAAAATTCATTTTACCTTATATTTCTTAATTGTAGAGATTGCATAACCGGTTGAACTTGATAGAGCCGGTTTACTTTCTTACGTATGGAATTCAATCTTCTAAATACAAAGTGGACCCAATTGACTACCGATGTTTTAATTAATACCAATTTGGCATCGGAGCATTTTAACATTCCGACCATTATGCATGAATTTTGTTGGGTATTGTGATATATTATACCAAGAAGAAACTTCTAGGACCATCAAAGAAAAATGTTTTGAATAAAAACAAGAGGAACATAATTACATGGTTTTAAGATCTTACAAAAGAAACTGGGATAGCCTGATGAAGAGCCAGAGTTTGGTATATCCTATTTCAAATAGCCTAAGTAACTAATTAAGCATTATCACAGAGCAAAAAGGAGGGTTTTAACTTTTAATGGAGCACATATATACAAATAAATAATCATTCAAATGATGTTAGATCTGTCCAAAGGGGAAAATAGCAAATAAAATTATGTTCCTTAATAATCTCATACAGCAAATCGAACATGGGTTGCCATATTTTCGTCTTTCAAGAGGTATCATTCCAGGCTTGCATTATACTTTTTTTTAGGGATTTTCTTTTGGTATCCCTAAGTTAGGTCTATTCCTTTTGGTATCCTAAATTCTTTTTCCCTTCTTGTACTCCTCTAGTTTCTACCAAGTATCTCCCGTAGCCAAATTCAAGACATTATGTCCACGACTCCATTTCCGTCTGTTTCCGTCCATTTTATGTAGAAAATAAATAATTCCGAAATCAAAATATGGATGTTCATACCGATTTGGCTCATTACTCTTGACTGAATTAGTACAAGGATCCTCTCCAAGACTGAATTAGTACAAGGAGTTTCTTGCTCCGTTTGTTTGTTTGCTGTGTTGTATAAAATTTTGATAGGACAAAACCTCTTCCTCATGTTCTACAATTCTGCAAAGCATCCCAAAAGACATTCTCATTGTAATTTCTTAGTTCACAGACTTTAATAATTAGTAGGAACCCAAATCAATCAACTTGGAACTTAAATTGGAACTCAAGCTTAAATTTAAACACAAATTGGATCTCAAAATGGGGTCGAAGAGCTATTGGTCGGAGATCTGCACCTTCTTGTCTCAAATTGCTCAAATCACCCGCTGCTAGGTCGAGGGCTGCTCTCTCGCTGGTCCTTGACCTCTTCAGTCGTGACACAGTCATGCTCTTCCGTCTGCCTCTTCAGTCCCGACACCGTCATGCTCTTCTCGCCGGACTCGCCTCGGTTCTTCCGCCATTTTTTTGAGTAGGTAAGAATTCGGTTGACCGGACAGGCCCGGTACAACCGAGAGACCGAGTAAACGGCAGCCGGAAACCGGTTAAAGACATACAAAAACAACATGAAAAGTAAGTACAACAAGCGAAAAAAAGGAACTAGACCGAAAAAGGTAGTGGGGAGAGTGAGGGGCTAAGGAGCAACGTCTTTAGCATTCGGGTCAAAAGCGGACAATCCGGGTAAGATGAAATGGACTACTGACGTTGCCTCCACTGGGATGAAGGACCTTCAGCAGTCACGAAAACGTCCAAGCGACCGCGCCAATCACAAAGCCACACCCAATCCAGAACCAAATCTCATAGTTGTACAAACAATGCTCGAGCCAAAACCTCCAAAACCAAAGGGGCCACAACAACACGAA
Organism: Fallopia convolvulus; assembly: GCA_964016875.1. Lineage (NCBI taxonomy): Eukaryota > Viridiplantae > Streptophyta > Magnoliopsida > Caryophyllales > Polygonaceae > Fallopia > Fallopia convolvulus. The sequence goes on along the minus strand of OZ024726.1, from coordinate 30,583,609 downwards.
CATTGAATAGTCGATAGTTCAATTGAAAGAAGAGAGAGGGGTAAAAGGAAAGTTAGTTTTTTTTTTCTTTTTTTAAATTTTAACAAAAATATTAGAAAATGGATGGAAATAATGTGTTTAGGTTACGAGAAGAAATTGTGAAAAAACACGAGGACACCAAAAGGATTAAGAATTTTTTCTGGGTATCAAAAGAAAAAGTCGAAATCATAGGGGCACCAAAAGGAATCGTTAAAAAACACGAGGAGTAAGATTTTTTTAGAGTAGTGCTTAAAGTAAATAATGATCTATAATAATCGTTAGATTAATGAAATGGAGGAAAGATAGGATTAAAAGTGGAAAATAAAATGGATTGACAAAATTGTAAATAGAGCAAGCCAACACCAACACTTTGAATTAATATGAAGAACTAAATAAAAACTTGTCCTTTTGCAGTAAATAAGGATGAAATAATGTGCTATAAATTTTAGGAAAAATTGCTCTAAATATCCCAACCTTTGAGCTGGTTGCGCTGTCTACTCTAACCTTTTCGAATTTCATATAATACCTTATACTTTGTTGTTCGTTGCGTACTCTACCCACAAAATATCCACACATAGGGTAAATTTGCGAATAGACCTATCGTCTTTTCATTTTGGGATAAAAATATCCAATTCGTGTACAAACAAAATTTATAATTTTATAAATGTTGTCCTTAAAGGATTAAAATATTTAAAAGTAATCCTTTTTTTTTTCTTTTTTTAGCTCTTAAACACTCTTAACGAATACTTGTTACAAAAAACTAATTTTTTTTATATATGTGTAAGACTGATAATCTTTTGGTTAATGTTGAAAGGGCCAAAAAGACAAATTGGTATTTTAAATGAACCACATAAGACAGATTGGTATTTTAAAAAATTTCAAAGACATTAGGGTATTTAAAATGAGTCCCCACGGACAAATAAACCTTTTTCATTATCAATTTATGGGTTCACTCAAATTGAACCGATTTAACTTCGGTTCTACAACCTAAACCCAACTAAAATAAACACCCCAACTACTCTTTTCTTCTTCAACCTTCTGACCAATTTTTTTTTCTTCAACCTGAAACCCAAATTGTTTGATGCAATTTCTGCATCTACAACACCACCTTAAGAATTTGCAAAATTAGATTCAAAAAAGGATTCAAGCACTGAAAATGGCAAATATGTGAATATAATGATCCAAAGCTAACGAACTGGATTATTACTTGTGCTAGTATGTGTGCGAAGATTTATGTTCATCATTTCCCTAATTTTAAGATTATGCAAGATTCATCTTATTCCTCTTTCTTTTGCCTTCAATGTCTGCAAGTTTAATTACAATCTGCTCTCGTTTAATGGTATACTTGTTCGATTATATAGACTGAGGAAAATTGTTCAATAGGATCCTTGAAATCTGCAACTTATCTGTTACAAATACATTGCAGCTACACGAATTCGTTGTAGAAAGTGATAGTTATTGGAATCGGATCGATGTCTTTCAAAATTGAAGCAATTTAACTGGGTGCGAGAGGTAAGGGGAAATTGATTGGGTAGAATAATATATGATTAAGTATGGATTAGTTCAATAAAAAAAACTATATAAGCAAGAGAGCTTTGTTTTGAAGGGGAGGACAGCTAATGGGTTTCTGGTTTTATTTATTTGGATTTAGGTTTTTTTCTTTTGGGTCTAATATTTTAAAATAGATAAACCGGATTAATTTGAGTGAACCCATAAACCGCTAATGAAAAAGGTTTATTTGTCTATAGGAGCTCATTTTAAATACCCTAATGTTCTTCAAGTTTTTTAAAATACCAATTTGTCTCATGTGGTTCATTTAAAATACTAAAATGTCTTTTTGACCATGTAGAAAGTAATAACATAACCTTATATGTTTAGTTTTCTCATTTACATTAAAATAATGCCATTAACTTTGTTATTTGGCTAATATAAATTTTAAACTTCACAATTAACCAAATTAATTTTATAAGTTATAACTTCGACTTTACAAATTAGTCTGTCTTAATACTTTTCTCTATTATTATTATTTTTAAAATATTTTGTGACAAAAACTAATAAGAATTTTTGTAGCCCATTTTATAGCTAGTTTTGATACAGTTTTCTTGATAATAGCACATTTTTTTTGAACTTTTATAAATCCGGATATGAAAATTCTTATTAATTTTTTTTTCTAAAATTATTAAAAAAATAACAATAGGCAAAATTATGAAAATAAACTACTTGTACAGTTATGACTTAATAATTAATTTGGTTAATTATGAATTTGAGAATCTAATATTATGTTATTATTTATTATACATGAGTACATTAAACATCTAAGATTATGTTATTACTTTGAACCCTACTCAAAAGGTTATTAATCTTACCAATATTTTTATGGATAAGAAATTGATTTTTGGTAAGAATGTTTTAGAACCTACAGAAGATTAAACAAATTATTAATTTTGCATGTTTTAATTCAATAAGAGCAAAATTAATAATTTTCAAAAACCTGTATGTACACAAATTGGGCATTTTTGTCCCAAAATAAAAAGATGATGAGTTGGTTTGTAAGTTTATCCAAATAGTAGCTAGTTTGAGGGTAGAGTATGCAACAAACTATAAAATATATAGGATATTTTATGAAATTCGAAAAGGTTGGAGTAAAGAGCGCAACCAGCTCAAAGGTTGGGGTATTTAAAGCAATTTTTCCTAAAAAAGATCGACGCCTGAGAGATTCGAACTCTCGCGGGGAAACCCCATGTACTTAGCAGGCACACGCCTTAACCACTCGGCCAAAGCGTCGTCGTTGTAAAACAATCCATCTTTGTGGTTTTTAATAGTAACACAAGAGGCCCACCTCGAAGGCCCAGCGGGCCAAGATGAAGTGACACATTGCTATCCAAGCCCATACTTGAGGTTTTCATTTTCCCTCCTATTTTTGGGGATTCATACTCGTTGATTTAGGGCCCGTAGTCGGATTTCACGCCTCTACACCGGACGACCAGGGGGCTTGATTAAATGGGACATGTACTCAAGCCTCTTTCCTTTGGAGTTTTTGCGGACAACATCACGTACGGCCTCCTGCAAGCTAGTGGTTGGACATGATACTCCCTTTTAATATTATACGGAAATTTTGTGTGGTAACTTTAAGGTTTGACGTTATTTATGAGGTGTACCAAAGTTTGACATATTTCACACGGTAACCCTAAGGTTTATATAAAATCCGCATAATAACATTGAGATTTATTCGAAATTCATCAACAACTCAAAAAGGTTAAAATTAACTTTAATCATTAACTTTGTTTATGAATTTTTTTTTTAACAATCTTAAAATATAAATTTATTTATTGCCTTAATAGTTAATATCAATTAATAATTTTATTTCATATCTTCCACTTTATTATATTTTTACCATATAAATTAATCAGCTAAAAAGCTATTAAAACTATTTTTTCATTTATCCAAGTTTTGAATTTTTAATTTTCTTAAATCAAATAACTTAAAATTTTATTATTTAATAAATAAGGATCAAACAATCTAATCTTAAAAATAAAATCTTTAGAATATGAATAATTTAAACCTTAAATTTTCATCAAGTGTGTGTAAGCAATTTTTTTGTGTTATTATATTTATTTTGCATAAATATATTTTTAAAATTCTAATTTTTTTTATTTTTTTACTTTTTTAATCTTTTAGATCTTTTTAATTTTTTAATCTTTTATTATTTTTAAATTATTTAAATTTTATAAATTTTATAAATTTTTTTTATCTGTTTTTTTTTAATTTTTAATTTTTTTTAAAATTTTAAAAATTTTAAACTTTTAAATTATTTTAGTTTTTTTAATTATTTTAAAACTTTTAATTATTATAATTTTTCTAATTTTTTTATTATTGTTTAAAATTATATTTTTAAAATTTTTAAATTTTTTATAATCTCTTTAATGTTTATTTTTCGTTTTTTAATATTTTTTGTTTGATTTTATTTTTTTATTATAATTTCGTTTTTTTTATTTTTAATTATTATAATTGTTTTGTCTGATTTTATTTTATTTTAAAATAAATTAATTTAACTTTTTGGGTGTGTGACAAATTTCGTTTGAACCATAAGGTTAATTTGCGAATTTTGTCTATAACTCAAGGTTACCGTGTGAATTATGTCAAACTTTGGTACAGCTCATGAATATTGTCATACCTCAGGGTTACAATTTGGAATTTCCGTAATACTAATCTAGACGGCTAGACATGTTTGCACACTCACTGATGGATTTCCTATGTTTTTGCACACAGTCTTTACCATGGTCGTCGTCCTAAAAAGGGGCTATAATCTCTTTCATGTGCCGGTCAAGGCATCAGGACTGCATTAAATCATGCATTAAGTTGTGTGATCAATATAACCCGTAATGCAACAACACCATTACTCAAAGTTCCCCCTCTTGGGAAAACATGTTTCATAGTGTAAACTATCATCATTTTTACAACACCATTACTCAAAGTTTCCTCTTGGGAAAACATGTTTCATAGTGTAAACTATCATCATTTTCACATTATGACTCTTGATACCGTTGTCATACAATACAGCACAACACAGAGATGTATAATTAAATGCACAACTATCTTAATTTGATATGAATATCATGTTTTAGAAATGCCCCTGATCGAGGCAGAAGTTGTTATATATAATTTACAATATCATTCATAATCCTCAACAGAAGCCCAAGGGAATTTGAGAAATCCACCTCTGACCTGCGATGGATCCTCAGGCTTTGACCATGGATACTTCATTGATGGATCTCGCGGGAACTTTCTGAAGTTGAGAAATGGCGCCCACAGCAACACCCTGCATCATATCATATATATCTTCTCGATCACTAAATTAAATCACAAGAAGCTAAGAAACAATCATCTAAAACACTTTTAAACTGTAATGTAATTGTAATTCTTTGATCTCCTTATCTTTAATTTTACTTACCCGGGGAAGAATATGAATGTAAGCATGAATTGCACGTACATCTCAAGTAGCCCCCTCCTATACCATCTTAACCTCATCCAGTTTAATATGATAGGCTGAAAGAAAGAGAGTCACCCATATATGAGAGAAAGAAAGTAAGCATTCATATATAAACCAAATTTAAACATGTAAAAGTGCACAAGAAAGAAAGAGCGTGTGTGTGTGTGTTTTATTTTTCCTTACAGGCATGATCAAGAAGTACCCAAAGGCTACTATCCCACTCTTTATCAACACCACTTTAAGATCCGGCTCGTTATTCACTCCCGTCACCGCCATTGCAGGCTCTGCAGCCTGCAAAGATAGATACCTCAAGGATCAAGATTTTAGCTTTTCGATCTTGCAATTGTAAAATTTGAAGCGTGATGAAAGAAATTGGGATTTTTTTTTGTTGTTGTCATACAATGGTGGATAATATTGCAGCAATTTGAATGGCCAAACTGGAGCTGTTGAGCTGATCAGGGAAGTTTTCAGCTTCATGTCTGGAGCATCTGATAGTCGTCTGTGAAAGGAAGGATTCAAACAAAAGCTAGAAAACTTGAATGAATATTGAACGAAACAATAAGAAATTAATTTTTAAAAAAAGATTAATGGAAGGAGAGTAAAGTGTACAGGTGAATTCTTGTGCTTTGAGCTGTTGCAGGAGAATTTGGAGTGCTTAAATAATGTAATGGAAAAGGATGATGTTTTGTGCTGAGGAGAAAGACAAGGCAGAGCCTTGATTGGGCAGCTCATAATTTGAGAGCTCCTTTGCTTTTTCTGTGCCACTACTCTCCTTATCCTAATTAACAAGTAGAATTCAAACACAGCTACACAAGGCAGTAGTTTTGTAAAGAAAGGACAAAACTTATAATTAAAAGATAAGAAGTCAGGATATTTCAATTCATTGGCTGAGAAAACTCAGCTAAACCTTGAAAGCAAAAAGACCATAATTAAGTAACTATGGTTCACTGTTGCTTGGTTGCAACCACCAGCGCCACCATAGCATACGCCTCTCTTCCGGGCCAGAGCCAGTCTCAGCCAAAGCTGCCTAGACGAAAGCCGCCTCCTGCCCCAAAACCTTCACTATTTGAGATCGAACGAGCCATTGGAGCTGGTGTCTTTCGTGACCGTGACACAAGGCAAGTGCTTATAATATAGTAGTCATTTATTTCCTAAACTCAGATTTAATTATATCCGGCCAATGCAAACACACCTACCTATATGAGTAGAGTAGAGTAGATTATAATGGGATCGATTACTTTTGGGTTTTTCATTTTTGTGATTAATTTGTGTGGCTTTTGAAATGAAAACACGTACTAGTGAGCCTCCACAGAAGAATAGTGTTTTCGATACAGTGCTTTCGAATACGATTGGAAGGACGGAAGGATCGGTGGAGAGACAACTCCGGGAGACTGGAGAGTGGCTGAGTGAAAGAACAGAAAGAGCATCACGCTCTTCTAACACTGGTACTCGATCGCAATTCAAATTTCAATACTTCTTGCAAATTGATTTTATTATCCATTTAAAATATATGATGCATTTGAATGTTACACATTTGTTTATAGGACTTGAGAATTTATTTGTAAGTTGATATATATTTTGTGGCAGTCAGGAGCATTTTAATGGTAATGTTCTCGTGGGTTCTACCGGCGTTGCTGCTTTCGCTCTTTGTAGCCTCTGGAACTATAAAGCTGCCCTTTAGCATTCCTGCCATTGAAGACCTCATCATGTGAAATGGGCAAGTCTATAAGCAACCAAGAATGAAATTCCCAGTTCAGCAGCCAGAGTGAGCCCAAAGCTCTGCTGTGAGGGCAGAACAGACTCCACATTTCCAAATGTGGCAATGTATATGTATGTAAATGCACAAGTCATTTGGAGTGTTTCATTTGAAGGAATTGTGATGTGCTTGTAATGTGGGTATTAGTGTTTTGTAATTTGTCATGATGGGGAGGCTTTCTTTTGTTATGTTGAACAGGCATGAATGAATCTGGGATTTCTGTTCACCTCACTAGTTTTGTCCCTTGTGATGGTTTTCTTCTAGCTTGATTGAGGGGCTGTACATGTATTGAGCTAGCTTATTTACCAATGACCAGATTCTTTCACACAGCTAAAACTATGTTCCTTCTTCATAGTCTCATACAGCTAAATCTTCACAAACAAAGAAATAGTCAACCTTATAAACTTTTCTCACGCATTGCCATTTAACGAAAAAAAGATCGACGCCTGAGAGATTCGAACTCTCGCGGGGAAACCCCATGTACTTAGCAGGCACACGCCTTAACCACTCGGCCAAAGCGTCGTCGTTGTTATCTTGTCCATCTTTGTAATTTTACTACTAACACAAGAGGCCCACCTCGAAGGCCCAGCGGGCCAAGATGAAGTGACAGACGACTCATTGCTATCCAAGCCCATACTTGAGGATGGCATGAGGCTGTTTGGGGGGTCCTCCTCCATGTCAACTCTGTAAAATTCAATTCGATCTTCTGGTCGTACTTGTTAGGAAAGGCACAAATTCTTCTTGTCCTTCTCCATTCACATTATCTTTTCCCCAAATTTAAATGAATTTTACACCATTTGGAGTTCATACATGCATGTATCTTTTTTGGGGACGAAAAGTTCATGTATCTAGACTTTTATGTGGACCTTAAGAGTCTTTTAAACTAGTTTATAACTTTTTGTTCATGTTTTATTTTGATTACTAATCATTTACATTGTGTTTTTATTTTGGTTTTTAATTCTTTGTTAATTGAGGTAACTGCCAAAACATTTAGATTATATAGACCTCTTACGATGACTAGTAGAGATAATTCCCGGTCATTAAATAGAAGAGATCCAATGGATATCACATCACATTGAATTTATTTTTTCTAACGTGGGATAGCATGAATTAGATTTGTGCTTGTTGGAACACTCTTTGTTTTATAATTTCTCTTAAATTTAATAATAATAAATTTTGAGTGATTAATGTTTTGTTTCACAAGTATCACTACAAGAGTATCATGGGAGTAAAGCTTGCTTCTCCCTCTTTGGTGTCCAAGCTTCAACCTTTTATTGACACCGTGACCGATATTGGTGCTGAGGCTGTTGCATCCACTCCCAAGGATGATGACTCGGTCTCTGATCGTGATGCTTCAGAAAGAACTTCTTCAACTACCACATAAAACCCATCGGAATCAGGGGATGCCAGGGAGGGTCAAGGCGACTCAAATAAGGAGGCCGTTGAATCTCCTCCCAAGAAGGACACAGAGGTTAACCAGAAAAGCCTACCTCTGCTATGGTGATGAGACCCAAGAGTAAACCCAAATCTATTGCCAAGAAGAAGGTACCTCGTTCCTCTGAGATTCTCCACATCTCTGACCATAAGAGGACACCCAATCCTAAGAGACAAAAACAAGAGGCTAAGTCTCAACTCACACAGTGCCATCTCCGATCTTCTATCATTGTCTTCAAGAAAAGGCTTGATGAAGGGGAGGAAGAGATAAAGGAGGATAATACAGAAGAGGAAGAGTAGGAGGACGAGGTAGAAGACAAGGAGGAGGCAAAATAAGAGGAAATCAAAGAGGAACCAGAGATTGACGAAGAGATTGTTATGGAGGCTAAGGTTCCCACCATGAAAGGATCCAAAAGGCCGGTGGCTCCCATTGTTAAAGAGGAGTCCTTTTTGAACGACAATGATCTGTCGGAGTTTCAGAAACTTCTAAAGTTCCAAGGCTGGGAATGTCTATGCTCTAGTAGGATCAAGATTGATGTCTGGATGATAGAGTTATATAAGAACTATCAACTGGCGGATCTCCCTTCTAATCTTTTGAGTTTCACCGTCATGGGTGACATTAACATCTCGTTCTCTACTGATAAGGTTGGAAAGATTCTGGAGGTTCCTATTAACGATTATGGTATGCTTTCCGTGTCTTTTCACTGGCCCAAGAACAAGGACAATATTGTTAAGAGCAGGGACGGACCTAGGGGCGGGTTTGGGTACGCCCCAGCCCACCCTAAAAAAAATAAAAAATAATAAAAATAGGGTAAATTTAATAATAATAAATAAAAAATAAGGTAAACTTAGTGTTAAATTAGTCAAATTAAGGTAATTTAGCCCCCCAAAAAAATTAGTGACAATTAGCCCACCCTAATGTTAAATCCTGGGTCCGTCCCTGGTTAAGAGGGTTCTAGGATAAGTTTTTGCTAGTCCCTACTATACATATGAGCTAGGCTACACTTGGAGAATTGCCCATCAATTTCTGATCAAGGTTATGGTTCCTAGCCTTGAGAAGAGGACCACCATTACCATCAATGATATGTTGCCCCTGGACAAGTTCCTTAACAGAGAGAAGATTAGTCTCCCAAAGATCATGATGAGGCACATGGCCAAGTATGCAGGGAAGACCCATGGACTGTCATACCCCAAGTTCGTCAAGATGATTCTACAATCTAGGAAGATCTATAAACCCACAAAGGAAGAGGTTTTCATATTTCCCTTGGACATGAGCAATATCTCGAGGATGAAGTTCCAAGGTGATCCGAAGGGAACTATGACAAAGAAGAACGCCTAGAAGGTTGTTTGATGATTTTTTCTATCTTTTTTTTTGAAGTTGCACCATGAAAACAATATGCCTACATAATAATTTTCTTATGTGTTTTCTTACATTGCTATGTGTTTTCTTTGTTTGTTCTAACCTCTTGATGATGCCAAAGGGGGAAAGTTAAAAATGCAAAGATGCATTCTATTTAGGGAAATACAGATGGAGCTTTGGCTAAAGGGGAATATGATGGTACACTTGGTGAGCAGGAACTACGGTAGTTTCATTAAGGGGGAACCTATTAAAATTTAATCTCAAAATCTTTCTTTGTCTTATAATGATGGGATCTAGATTGTAGTCATCTCTTTTAATTCTGTATCTAGCATCTTAGGTAGTTTGTGTGTTTTTGCATGCAATTTTGTTTTTGAAGCTTGCTAGGCCAATGGTGCTAAAGGATTATAATTCTGCTTTCATAAGTTTCATTTTGATCAAATTGTAAAGCTTTATCCCACTTATCTTAGTTGTTTCTTGTGTTTTGAGTCTTTTTTAGAGTCATAGTGTCTTTTTGCTTGTTATCTTTGTCTCGGTCATCCATAAAACTGATTTCGAGAACTGGTTGGTAATAAGCATCACTTTTCTTATGTTTTCTTGTACGGTTGCTACCATGTGTGCTTTGCTCTTGTAGATCACTAGAATAACGAATCCAAACGATTCTAGACAGCTTGCAACTGTCGAAGGAGAACTTCATGCAAGCCTAAAGGACTACATTCACTTCACAAGTCAAGCTCGGAATTGGTGATTTCATTTGGTGGCTAACCGTAGGCAAAATGGATTCCGCCTCGTAGGACTTCGCCTCAGTTGCGTTTCTTACATAGAAAGAAGCATGTCCTTGAAGAGCATGCGGAGCATATGAGGCTGAAAATGTCCACATGCAAGCAAGGTCTACAGTCCCATATTGATTTCTTCAACGATTTGGAAGATATGAGCTTCAAGGCCAATATTCATCATTCTGAGCGTTCTCTTAGAACACAGTTCATTTGTAATAACTGTGGTTTTTAAGGATATTTTTGAATTTTCTCAGATATCCTTTTAACCTCTTTGTCCGTTTTAACGCTTAATCTAATATTTTTGTCGGAATTTAAATCCTAGAAAATTGTTGGTGATATCCTAAAATCATAAAGAAATGATTTTATGGATCGGTGTGAATTCTAGGATTTTTCAGTGGAAAAAGAATATTTATTGGATAAGCCGTCTTTTTAATTATGTACTGTAAAGGTTTTAAAATACGAAATGGAAGCCTTAAAAATTGAAGGTAGCGTAATAAAATCATGGAAAATTGGTTTTATTGGTCTACATAATTTACGGGACGTTTTGTATGTAGTAAGTTTTTCTATCCGAGGTACATAATTTTACCGCTTAACGAAAAATCCCGTTCCGAAACGGGAAATTGTTTTACCTCTACTTACTTAATGAGGAAGGAAGGCCGATTTCTTTCTTCTAGCTTCCACTTTGTTTTTAGATAGAATCAGAGAGAAAGTTTGAGGAAGAGAACGAAAGGCGGCGGACTCGGCGATCGAACGCCTTCACCGTCGGTTGCTCCTCTCTTCCCCAACCACCTTCTACCTATCTTCTTCTTCATCTCATCTTCTTCCTCTTTGTGATTATGGGTTCGTTGCTGCTGCTATAAAGCAGAACCAGCGAGAGAATCAGGACGACAACGGACTCGGGAGGAAGGAAGAATTCGAATCGTTACCGCCGACGATCACCCACTACTCCGACCACCACCCACCACGAGGGCCACCACCTGGCAAAACCCAGCCACCCTTGGGATTGGGGATCGATCCACTATTGATCCAAACGAGCCATAGGCTCAAGTGGAGGTAATTACGATCGAGATTAATTAGCGGTTTGGTTGCGGAGCCACCGTAAGGACCTTTCGGTTCTGCTTTGCTAATTAAATTTATGATTTTTATAATCTTAACGTTATTACGGTCCCACAGGTTCAAACCGCTCGAGAAACGAACGTTAGGATATTCAGTTATAGCGAATACAAGTTTTGACATCGATTCGCAGGTAAAGGACTTCGGATAATTACTCGGGATTCGTTGTTAATCAGTATGACCCGAGATTTGGTCACCTTAAGGAAATGTTACTGATGAACACTTTTTGTTTAGAAAGTTGTTTTAAAAGTGAAGCGGATAATTAGTTATAATTTCGCCAAGATGACTCCTTAAAGCTTGATAGCTAAGGATTTATTATATAGTCGATATACGAAATCAAATCGTTTATCGATTAGGAAATCGTAGGAATTGAGTATACAACTAAGAAGTGTATTCATGAGCTCGTTGTTGAAGAATCTTTTGTTATAACTGGCAGAAGGATGATAAAGATTACTGTTGAATTGCTAAGGATGTTGAGCACGCCTTCTAAGGCAAGTGGACGATTCTCTCTTGTGTTATGGTTATTATTGAGGAATTGAATTCCATTTGATCTTCATGTTGGGAATAATTTGTGTATTGAATAAAGTTTGATAGGTTGTTATTTTGATAGAAATAACAACCATGTCGTTATTGTAGTTTTTGCGCTAGAACTGAACTTAGGACTGTTGTGTGACCTTGTGTGATTAGCTGTCTCATGCGGAGACATTGTTGCAAAGTAAGATAACTAGAGATGGGAGTTTAGACTCCAGAATATCTCTTTAGTGGTCCTATGCTGAAACACTGTTGTAAAATAGGTAGTTCAGGGGTAGGAGCCAAGTCTCCAATGACCTCTTTATAACAAAGTCTGTATTGGGGGGCGTAGCTTGCTAGTGGATCCCAATATTGGAGTCATGACTCATGTCTCGCTTCACGTTGAAGGAGGACAATGTTGCACTCTAGCTAAGTGCAAAAAGGAACTGATGTGGGTCCAGTGGTCACGGATGAAATAGGCCCTCTCACCCTGACGACATCAGTTACAAGGAATTGATCGGCAACAGTTTGGGTCGATTAAAAGCTATTAAAGTGAATATGAAATGTTAAAATCATAAAGTGAAGAGAGTGCGATAGGTACGATAATGTATCTGAATGGTTAGTTCTTTTGATAACCATTCTTTCTCCTGATTAAGAATGATTCTTAATCAAACTTTGATGAAGTTAAGCTGATTAGTCGTTGAAGACGTTTGTGAATGTTGTGTGGTTAGTATAATTTTCCATTAATCATTTATGCTTCTTAAAGGAACCACAAGCTTTGGTGTTTTCCTTCTTAATTATGAAAGTCTCCTTCTTATTCTCTATAAGACTGCTAATTGTTGGATCATAATCCGAGTCTAATCGAATTTTGATGCCAATATGTTTAGTTATAAGCATAAGAACCAAATTAGTTTCTCCGCTTGCTTAGTCTTTCATTAGACTAACCCGTCCATTTTCTTTTCTTTTATATGGTCGGCTGGTGTCCACCGTTGGTATACGACACATCAGGCTCTTCTTGGAAGTTGATTCAAGAGGTGGATCCAGAGGTTTGAAGTTTCAGAAGTTGAAGAAAGGTTTCCAATGGCTATACTTGAGTGAAGTTCTTGGTTAGGTTTCTGCAAAGCGAAGTGGGAAAGAAGTTAAGAACTTGAGGAAAACTTTTTAAAGACTTTGTTCAAATAGAAGGTTATTCTATTTATTTATTGTTTTTAAGTTAAGGTTTGTATAAGATCTTTTACTTGTTTTTCCGCTGTAATATTTTACTTAAATTCTGTTAGATTTTAAATGGTTTCTTTTACCTTGTTCTAGTATGTTCTGTCAGGTTAAAGCATTGAGTAACTCTGGTTTAGTCCTAATCGGGGTTACTGGCGGTAATACTTCCAAGGTAAGTAAGGGGGTGTTACAGAAGTGGTATCAGAGCTAAAAGTTCCTAAGTATTGCTTAAGACTTTCATCTTCTATATAGAATTATGGAGAATTCTATATGGTGTTATAATAGAACCATTATGGAAAATGGTTAAGTTGCAAGGGTAAACTCGAGAAGAGATAGAAAGAGAAAGAGGAATAAAGTTGCTAATAACTTTTGCGAAAAAGGTCTTGTGATGGACGTTTGAGACCTTGGAAATGAGAATGGATTCCGAGAAGGATCTATAGTAAGAGCATGTGAAGATTTTCTTGGTTGAGCCGGTTCTAGATCAAGTTCTCAACAGATTTGCCCCTCTCTCTCAAGAGTTTGAAGTGCATGTACCTTTGTCGTTTCTTTCTTGTTAATAAGAAAACTTAGCGAGTTTTTGAAAACCAAATAGTATATTTCTTAAGGACTTCCTATTTACAAGTTTTTATTTTAGCTCGTATAATGAAGGATTCTAAGCTAAGAATTTATTTTCTTGAAAAGGGTCATGATTTAAAGCTATGCGAAAGAAATTGGTAGTTCCCTTGTTTGAAATGCGTATGTTAATGCTTTGTTTGTAAAAAGGAAATTCTGAAGTCAAGTTTCTTTGGGATTGAAGTTATATGATTACGAATTTCTACAAAAATACTTTCTTAAAAACTCTATGTTTGGAGTTGAGTTTCAAGAGAAGTAGGAGTTGGAATCTCTACTTTTAGTCTTAAGATTGAAAGATCTTGACAAGGTTGGAGTGTTTATGAAAGTTCAATGTGAATAGTGAGGTGATATAAGAATGCTGAAAAAAAAGGATTATCTTTGGAAACTTTCTTCAACAAATTGTGTTGGTAAGTCTATAGTATAGAATCTTGGATATTCTATATTTCCTATTGTTTGGAAGTGAGAGTACGAGCTTTGAAGTGCTCCAGTGTTTGATCAATTAAATTGATAATCTAATGAAAATGCATCTCAATTATAATCCGATTCAAACTCGGATTCCTATATTTGTTGTATCCTTTAAAGTTGAAATGGATTGAGAATCCGAGACGACATGGGAATCTTTTGTGACTATGGTAAGGAAGAAAGGAGAGATGTTGGTTCAGTAAAAGCTGTGTATAAGTGGTTAATCATCGAGGTTGTGATGGATAAGGTGGATTGGTTAAAATGGATTAAACAAGTAGAAGTTCATCGGTAATGTGTTTATATTCAATTAACCACTTAATGCAAGTGTTGATTGACTAGGATGAGTTTTTGATACTCAAGTGTTTAATCTAGAAGGCTATTCTGTTGGAATTTTGTAGCATTATGCCAGTTCAGGATAAGGATATGAGGCTTGCGATGTATAATGTGACACCCTTATACCCTATGACGTATGCTTAGTAATAACTTATTTCTTATATAAACAGATAATTCACATATAGCAACTATCCATGGAAGCACAAAGTAGAAAACAACAACCATAAAGGGTTGCACACACACACACACACATTTCTATGGTGTTACTAGTCCTACTAAAACATTAGTCACTCTAACTTCTATTTACAACCCATATATCTAAGATGCAAAATGAGGAGGAGAAGGTTGCATTGAGCTTCAGCCGTCCGACCTGTATGAATGTGACCTCTAAAAGAGACACTTCAGAAAGAACTAGCTGAACCTGAAAACTTGTTTTGCGATTTACGTGAGTCGCATACTCAGTGAATATAAACCATCATCAATTATTTCACTCAAGGTCAAACATTTAGTCCATGTACATATACATACATATTATACATATGTCATATGAATTTACTATGCAAATGCAGATGTATCCGATTTATTATTCTGTGAACTGTTCAAGCCTGAATCTGCCCCGGGTTTACTGTATATGGACTCTTATGGTCCCCTTTAAGAAAGAAATCCGAAGATCTCCTCATTGACCCGTAGGTCCTGTATGATCCGAAGATCCTGTATGATTTAAGAAAGAAATCCGAAGATTTCCTCATTATAGTTCAGGGCAAGACATTCACAGTTCCTTTTAATCTCATGCAATATGCTATGCAATCAAGTGCATCCTGTAACCATATATCATATGCCATCTGTTAACATACCTTTTGTGCAAACAACTCTGGAAATTTCAGAGCTATCACATTTATCCATATAATCCATATAACACATATATCCATATAGCTTATATACCACATATAGCGCATATATCCATATATTCATATTTCACATATAGCACATAGGGTTGAATCTCCGGTCTATACTCACCTGTTTGAGGCAGATACTATATTTCTCCCCCTTGACTCTGACCACGGTCTATTACTTGGGCTCCTATATGTAACCCAATGCAAATTAGGCTATTTACTCTTACAAACTCTAACCCCAAATGCAATGAAATGCCATCATGCATTATAACTCCTTGTGCATAATTCCAAATCCTTTAAAACTTGACAACAATAAACTATATATATAGAAGAATATTTTTCTAGTTCAAACCTTTCTGAAAAACTCGATCAAAGGGCTCCCTAATATCATTACAAAGAAAAACCCTAAAAATACTCTGAAATCTTTTACCGAATATAAATCCGATATCAAAAACACCCTCTGAAAACTATAGATCAACCGATTTTCAAATCAAAATCAACAGTAGATCTAGATCTGGAAAATATAGGAAAATTAAGATAAGCCATTAACTAATTAAAACTTACCAAACACGCTTGTATTTCAAGATTAAAACCCGATAGAAGAGATCTTGAACCAAAACAGAGATAAGAATTACAAAACTCCTCCTTTAATTTCTCTCTCAAATGTCCACTTTTTTGTTTGCTCCTATAGATTCTTAGGAAAGAAGCAACACATTTATAAGACTTTGAACAAAGTCGGTCAAATTTTCATGGAATTACAGTTTCCACCCTCAAATCTCATTTACTACAAACTTTACCCTGAAATAATTAATAATTAACTTTTTCTTAAAATCTTTTTAAAATATAATAAACTTAATTAGAAAATAAATATTACTTTTAAAAACTCACTATATATCATTCCAATATGCTATGCATATGCTATTAATTTTATATGCATGCAAAATGACGTATGCACTTTGGTCGGGGATGTTACAATCCTCCCCCTCTATAAGAATTTTGCCCTCAAAATTCACTATCTCTTCTTATGATGCAGTATGATAGGGAATCAATTACCATTAAACAAATGCGGATATGACTTTCTCATCTTATCCTCAATTTCCCAAGTGGTTTCCTCTAAACCATGATTCTTCCAAATCACTTTAACCATCGGAATTTCCCTATTCCGTAACTGTTTGATTCTGTAGTCCACTATCATGATTGGTTCCTCGATGTAGCTCAAATTCTCTGCAAGTTGTACTTCTGAATCTTTTAGCACATGTGATGGATCAGATCGATACCATCGTAACATACTAACATGGAAGACATTATGAATTTGAGCCAATTCTGAAGGTAATGCTAATCTGTATGCCAATGGTCCCACCTTCTCTATGATGTCATATGGCCCAATATACCGAGGACTCAGTTTTCCTTTGTTACCAAATCTCATGACACCTTTCCATGGAGAAACTCGTAAGAATACTTTATCTCCAACCTGATATTCCATTTCCTTGCGATGCTGATCAAAATAGCTCTTTTGTCTGTCTTGTGCCGCCTTCATTTTGTTCTTTACAATATCAATCTTATCAACAGTATCTTGTATAATCTCAGGTCCTTCTAAAATTTCTGCACCCTCTTTATCCCAATATAAAAGACTTCGACATTTCCTTCCATACAATGCCTCATAGGGTGCCATCCCAATGCTGCTGTGAAGTTGATTATTGTAAGAAAATTCCATTAGTGGAATATATCTATCCCATGAACCCTGAAACTCAATAACACAAGCACGAAGCATTTCTTCTAAGGTCTTTATAGTCCTTTCTGACTGTCCATCTGTCTGAGGATGATAAGCTGTACTGAAATGCAATTTGGTTCCCATAACTGTTTGAAAACTTTCCCAAAAATGAGAAGTAAATCTAGGGTCTCTATCTGATACAATGGATACTGGTATTCCATGAAGTCGGACAATTTCCTTCATGTATATCTCTGCCAATTGATCCAATGAACAACCCCAACGTATAGGCAAGAAATGTGCTGACTTAGTCAATCTATCAATAATCACCCAGATAGCATCATTTCCTTTCTGTGTTCGTGGTAATCCCACAACAAAATCCATCGTAATCAGCTCCCATTTCTAGACCGGCATAGATAAAGGTTTCAGCATACCTGTAGGTGCTTGGTGTTCTGCTTTGACTTGTTGACAAGTAAGACATTTAGAAACAAATTCAGCAACTTCCTTCTTCATTCTTGGCCACCAATAATGTTGTCTTAAGGTATGATACATCTTTGTTGTGCCAGGGTGCAGAGCATATGATGCATTATGTGCCTCATCTAAAATTTTCCGTCTCAGATCATCAACATCAGGTACACATAATCTGGTGCCAAACATCAATGTGCCATCCTGAATAACAAATGTCATATCTTTACCTTGTTGCACTTGTTCAATAATTTCTGCCAACTTTTCATCTCTTACTTGTGCATCTTTAATTTTCTATCTCAGCACTGGTCGAATTTCCAAAGTAGCAAACAGTATTCCATCTGTGTCAAACTGTAGTCTAGCATTTAGACCTCGCAAAGCAATAAAATCTGACAATGAAGTCATGTGCATATTGGCCATCATACCACTTGACTTTCTTCTCAAAGCATCTGCTACAACATTGGCCTTTCCCGGATGATACTCGATTGTACAATCATAGTCTTTCAGTAGTTCCATCCAGCGCCTCTGCCGCATGTTCAATTCCTTTTGGCTCATCAAATACTTCAAACTCTTATGATCTATAAAGATTTGGAATGTTTCTCCATATAGATAATGACGCCAAATCTTTAGGGCAAAAACTACGGCTGCCAGCTCTAAATCATGTACAGGATAAGAAACCTCATGTGGTCGTAATTGTCTTGATGCATAAGCAATTACTTTTCCATTCAACATCAAAACACAACCAAGACCCTGATATGAAGCATCAGTGTAAACAACAAATCCTCCTGTACCTATAGGAATTGTCAGTATTGGTGCTGTAGTGAGACGTTGCTTTAACTCATCAAAGCTTTGTTGGCACGCAGAATTCCAGTGGAATGGAGCATTCTTCCGCAACAATTTAGTGAGTGGTGCAGCTACAATAGAGAATCCTTCAACGAATCGTCTGCAGTATCCAACCATCCCAAGAAAGCTACGAACTTCTGTAACTGTAGTTAGTGCTTTCCAATTTACCACTGCTTCAACCTTCTTAGGATCAACCTCTATACCTCTTCCAGATATTATGTGTCCTAAAAATACTGCATGATCCAACCAGAATTCACACTTACTCAGTTTAGCATATAACTGTTTTTCCCTCAAGACTTGTAGTACGGTACACAGATGATCATCATGCTCCTCTTTACTTCGTGAATATACCAATATATCATCAATAAAGACGATCACAAATCTGTCTAGAAACGGTTGAAACACCTTGTTCATCAAAGCCATGAATGCTGCTGTGCATTAGTTAAACCAAATGGCATTACCAAAAACTCAAAATGCCCGTATCGGGTCCTGAATGCTGTCTTGGTAATGTCATCTTTAGCTATCTTCAATTGATGATATCCTGACCGAAGGTCTATCTTTGAAAATACCTTTGCACCTTGGAGTTGATCAAACAAATCATCTATCCTTGGCAATGGATACTTGTTCTTCACTGTCACCTGTTTCAACTTTCTGTAATCTATGCATAGCCGTAAGGTACCATCTTTCTTTTTAACAAATAGAACTGGTGCACCCCAAGGTGATACACTAGCTCTAATGAATCCTTTGTCTAACAACTCCTGTAACTGTTTCTTCAGTTCCTGTAACTCCAATGGAGCCATACGATATGGAGGAATAGAAATCGGTGCAGTACCTGGCATTAACTCCATAGTAAACTCTATCTCCCTATCAGGTGGCAATCTTGGGAGATCCTTTGGAAACACATCTGAAAAATCTTTAACAATTGGAATATCTCCAACCTCATCACATTCAACTGTTCGGTCTATTACATGGGCCAGATATGTCTCACATCCCTCTCTGATCATGCGAAAAGCCGTTGTTGCAGATATTAGGCAAGTGGGAACCATTTGTCTATCACCATAGAAAATCACTCTAGATTTCCCAGGCGATTCTATCACTACTTCTTTGGTATAACAATCTACTTTAGCATGATGTCTTGACAACCAGTCCATGCCAAAAATAACATCAAACTCATACAAGAATAGCAAGATCAGATCAGCTGGTAACTCTACTGTATCCACTCTTATTATACTATCTCGATACACTGTGTGTATGATAGATTGCATTTAGTTAGTGTTTATAATGCATATTTATGTTTATTTTGCATGGTTTTAGCTTAGTTTAGTGTAGTTCTTAGGTTTTTTAGGTTTTCTAGGAAATTCGGGTTTTGCGCTTGTTTTGTTCGGCTTTGCAGATCTTTAGGTAAACAAGCGTGGATGGGATGGATCTTAGATGATTGTGGAGGATCAAGATGAAGCTTAGAGTGATACAAGTGAAGATTAGAAGAGTTAACGCCCAAGAGCTTGTGTGAAAAGAACGCTTAAACCCGGGCTATGCATTTGAGTTCTTATTTCAACACCTCTATCTTGCAATGCTTGGTTTGGGAGCTATAGGGCTCGGATGGAGCGGAATTTGGTATCACTGGAAAGCTAATTCAAAGATCTACAATTCATGTTTTTACTCCGAGTCCAAATTCCAACTCGAATGGGGTCAAAACAGCCTCTGAAGTTTCACCTGAATGCTGAATCGGAGCTAATTGCGCGGGATGGGACAGAAATGCGCGGCCACGCTTTTTGGCAAACCGAGCAATCGGGATTTCTACGCGGGCGGCACTTTGGGCTGAAGTTTTGGGCCGAGCTCTTGGTTTTTGGGCTTGTATTATATCATGTCCGAGATGTGGCTTAAGATATAAGTCTTGAGGGTTATTTTAGAAGACATATATATATACACTTTATGTTAGTTTTATTTTTCATAACTTTTGATCAACTTTTAGAGACTAGGGTTTTCTCTCAAGGAAGACTTTGAAACCTTTGTAAGTTTGATTTTAATTGAATTATGCATTGCTAATTTCTCTAGTGTTTGACTAGTTATTGAAGTCATGATTTGTAAGTAGTTGTGAGGTTTGATTGATTCTCAACAAACTTGAATAGAAATTATTCCCTGTGCTTAACTGAATCAGAATTATTCTAGGGTTTTATTAGATTAGCTACCTAATAGAATTTCTAGGTTAATTTACAACTGAATCTGATTAATTATCGGTCGGAGTTAATTAGATCAAGAGTAGACTTTAATTAAATTAGTACCGGTTGGACTTGTTGGTTAAAGAAGGGAATAAATTCACAAATCACTTAGATGTCTGGTTGCTCTGAGTTGTTTGTTTCTATTGATAACTTGAATCGTCATGTTGTTATTTAATTCAATCTAGAAGGTCTTCTAGGTTATTATTTAATTAGGGTTGTTAGACTGGTTGTTCTATCAACTATATATGAAGTTCGGGTTTTAATCCTTAGTAGGGTCATTATCCACAATAGATTATTCAAGTGAGAAGAGAATCAAGAGAATCGATGATCAACGAATCAATATCATGATGGATTTAACTAGTTGAACACGTTTGTCTTTCATATATTCAAATCATCCTTGCATTCATATTTATTTCTATTTTTGCATAGTAGATTAGATAATCATTCTGAAAACCCCCATATTAGTTACTTGGCACCTAAGTAATTGCATAAATACACGAGTCTCTGTGGGATCGACTCTTACTTACCGCTCTACTGAGTTGGTTAAGCTAAGATTTCTTTGATAGGTATAAACGACCACGAAAAATACCTTATCAGTGTAGGCGCCGTTGCCGGGGACTCGTCGCTATTTGTGTTTTTACTTTTGTGCTATTCTTGGTGTTGTGAACCTATCTTACGGTTCATAACACCCGTGCTACTAATCTATGGCTTTGTTCGATTGTAGACAGTTGCAGGATGAACAGTTCCATGATTATTTTTCTAGATTTCAAGACCATGTGTTCGAACTTGGTGCTTGGGGATTACAATATAGTGATAGAGAGGTAAACATGGGAGTTATCCATGGTATGAATCTTGAGACGAGAGGATTGGCTGACTACATGAGCAATGAGAGGCTTTTATTTATGGGACCTGAGGAATGCTGGGATTTCTTCTGTTTCATGAGCCATCAAAGCTTTTTGGTCGAATCATCTTCCCAACCACCCCAGCCGATTGATACATCTCTTGAGGATATAATCAAGGATCTCTCCAAAGGGGAGGATGCTTTAATCATGGAGCACTGTGAGTCTTGTTCTTCATATTTCCATTCCACAATCTCATGCCCTTTTGAGTTGTGTGGAAGAAGTGGTGGAATCACGTTGGAATCAAACAATCAAGAGTCAGATATTCAGATTCAAGTTGAGGAGCAATCTAAGATACTTGATGAGGGTTATGATGATGAATTTGATGCCCAATATGAAGTCACACCTATAAGGCAAGTTGAGCAGATCATCACAGAGCCAAAGGAAGTCTGTGTTGGCATAGAGATTCTTACAAAGCCTAGGGAGCCTGAATCATCTTCCACCACCACCACCGTCGGAGTTAATTAGATCAAGAGTAGACTTTAATTAAATTAGTACCGGTTGGACTTGTTGGTTAAAGAAGGGAATAAATTCACAAATCACTTAGATGTCTGGTTGCTCTGAGTTGTTTGTTTCTATTGATAACTTGAATCGTCATGTTGTTATTTAATTGAATCTAGAAGGTCTTCTAGGTTATTATTTAATTAGGGTTGTTAGACTGGTTGTTCTATCAACTATATATGAAGTTCGGGTTTTAATCCTTAGTAGGGTCATTATCCACAATAGATTATTCAAGTGAGAAGAGAATCAAGAGAATCGATGATCAACGAATCAATATCATGATGGATTTAACTAGTTGAACACGTTTGTCTTTCATATATTTAAATCATCCTTGCATTCATATTTATTTCTATTTTTGCATAGTAGATTAGATAATCATTCTGAAAACCCCCATATTAGTTACTTGGCGCCTAAGTAATTGCATAAATACACGAGTCTCTGTGGGATCGACTCTTACTTACCGCTCTACTGAGTTGGTTAAGCTAAGATTTCTTTGATAGGTCTGAAGATTGATAACCCGAAGAACCACCACCGTCGGATTTCCCGCCGCATTACCCAAACAACTAGGTTTTGTGAGTTTTTCTCTTTCCTTTACTTCTTACTATACTTTGAGCATGGGGGAAGGGAATTACTTTTGCATTGCATATAGTTGCATTAGTTTAGGTCATATTTAAAATTTTTGCATGCATTGATTAAAATCCTGAAAAATGAAAAAAAAATCATAAAAGTTTGAAAAAAATACAAAAATATTGCATTTAGGTTCTTATTTCCCCATTGTTTGATTCCTCTTGTTTTTCTAAGTTAAGTATAAGTTCTAACCCATGATTTGCATGATATGCTGAAGTTGATATGATATAAGCATGATCATTGATTATTTACCTTGATTATGGGATGGAGCATGTATTTAGCTTGAGTTTTTGATTCATTCTGAAGTTCTAGACACAAATTAGCCTTGTGAGATATTTTTGGCCTTTCATGATATATTTGTTCTCTAAATTTCTTGAGTGTATCACCATGATTATCTAGCTCTAGAACTTGCGTTAATACTCTTTGTCAAGGCTGCTTTATATGATTGAATGCATAACATTAAAATGATTGAGGCAATGTTTCTTATTAGCCTATTATTTCCCTTCCTACCCTACAAGATCCATGTTTTTGACACCCCACTTATTTGAGCCTTAAGCCTATTTTTATTAGCTCCACAGAATGATTCCTAGCCTAATAAGCTTGACCCATAATCCGGGATTAGGACTTTAGGTTGCGGTTGTATTTTGTGTGAGTTTGATGTAAGTATGGGGGAGTTGGAGGAAAGGTGGAAAAAGAGGAAATACAACTCTTGGTTTCAAAGTAAAAAAAAAGTGAAGATGAAAAGTTTGATTGCAAAAGAAAAGCAAAAGAAAGAAAATTGAGCTTAGTTGTTAGTAGTCTTCATTAGCAAAGCAAGAAAGAGTTGAAAAAGAAGCAAAGTGCTTAATTGTAGATGTAAGGAGTTGGTAGAGTGAAGTTGGAAGTGTTATGAAAAAGTGTGTTGAATTTTGGGTTAGGATTAGTTCTTTATCCCGGATTTAGCACCACAAGCCAAAAATATGATCCCTTCCTAATTTCTCTTTACCTTGGCCCCATTACAAGCCTTAAAAAGACCTCTTGATTTTTGTTATGTATTTGATCCCCAGCGGTGGAGATTTAGAACTCTGATGCAAGCATATGGTAGTCTAGTTTTCATGGGTGATTTTGAGTGAAACACATACCTATAAATACTTGAGAGTGAGAGCAAAACACATTATCCATGGTGAGGTCTAGAATGAATGAATGGTCTTTGCTCTATACTTATGATGATGAATGTTAGGAAGTCTTGGTCGGGTTTTTAATTATATGTGAAATGTTTGTTTGACTTGAGATGAATGTATGATTGCATATCTATGGAGTGATTTGAATTTATGTCTTGCTTGAGGACAAGCAAGGGTTAAACATGGGGGAATTTGATAGATTGCATTTAGTTAGTGTTTATAATGCATATTTATGTTTATTTTGCATGGTTTTAGCTTAGTTTAGTGTAGTTCTTAGGTTTTTAGGTTTTCTAGGAAATTCGGGTTTTGCGCTTGTTTTGTTCGGCTTTGCAGATCTTTAGGTAAACAAGCGTGGATGGGATGGATCTTAGATGATTGTGGAGGATCAATATGAAGCTTAGAGTGATACAAGTGAAGATTAGAAGAGTTAACGTCCAAGAGCTTGTGTGAAAAGAACGCTTAAACCCGGGCTATACATTTGAGTTCTTGTTTCGACACCTCTATCTTGCAATGCTTGGTTTGGGAGCTATGGTGCTCGGATGGAGCTTAATTTGGTATCACTGAAAAGCTAATTCAAAGAGCTACAATTCATGTTTTTACTCCGAGTCCAAATTCCAACTCGAAGGGGGTCAAAACAGCCTCTGAAGTGTCACCTTAATGCTGAATCGGAGCTAATTGCGCGGGATGGGACAGAAATGCGCGGCCGCGCTTTTGGGCAAACCGAGCAATCGGGATTTCTACGCGGGCGACACTTTGGGCTGAAGTTTTCGGCCGAGCTCTTGGTTTTTGGGCTTGTATTATATCATGTCCGAGATGTGGCTTAAGATATAAGTCTTGAGGGTTATTTTAGAAGACATATATATACTTTATGTTAGTTTTATTTTTCATAACTTTTGATCAACTTTTGGAGGCTAGGGTTTTCTCTCAAGGAAGACTTTGAAACATTTGTAAGTTTGATTTTAATTGAATTATGCATTGCTAATTTCTCTAGTGTTTGACTAGTTATTGAAGTCATGATTTGTAAGTAGTTGTGAGGTTTGATTGATTCTCAACAAACTTGAATAGAAATTATTCCCTGTGCTTAACTGAATCAGAATTATTCTAGGGTTTTATTAGATTAGCTACCTAATAGAATTTCTAGGTTAATTTACAACTGAATCTGATTAATTATCGGTCGGAGTTAATTAGATCAAGAGTAGACTTTAATTAAATTAGTACCGGTTGGACTTGTTGGTTAAAGAAGGGAATAAATTCACAAATCACTTAGATGTCTGGTTGCTCTGAGTTGTTTGTTTCTATTGATAACTTGAATCGTCATGTTGTTATTTAATTCAATCTAGAAGGTCTTCTAGGTTATTATTTAATTAGGGTTGTTAGACTGGTTGTTCTATCAACTATATATGAAGTTCGGGTTTTAATCCTTAGTAGGGTCATTATCCACAATAGATTATTCAAGTGAGAAGAGAATCAAGAGAATCGATGATCAACGAATCAATATCATGATGGATTTAACTAGTTGAACACGTTTGTCTTTCATATATTCAAATCATCCTTGCATTCATATTTATTTCTATTTTTGCATAGTAGATTAGATAATCATTCTGAAAACCCCCATATTAGTTACTTGGCACCTAAGTAATTGCATAAATACACGAGTCTCTGTGGGATCGACTCTTACTTACCGCTCTACTGAGTTGGTTAAGCTAAGATTTCTTTGATAGGTATAAACGACCACGAAAAATACCTTATCAGTGTACCTTTACCATTTCCCCCAAGGGAGTCTGTACTCCTAAACTGTAATCTAAGGGTTCAGGTTTCTTATGCACTTGAGATGCTATGGTAGATGATATGAATGAATGCGTGGATCATGAATCTATTAATGCATGTATTTCAAGATCATGTAAATAAAGTTTACCAGTAATAACCTCAGGTGCTTTGGATGCTTCCTGTTGTGACATAGCAAAAACTCGAGCCTGACCCTGTGGTCGAGATTCCTGTGTTTGTGGTCTTCCTCTACTTGTAGTGTTATTCATGTTCTGACCTCTCCCACGACCTCTACCAAAACTCCATACCGGTGCTTCCGATTGCACATTTTGTACAATGGTTTCAGATGCTGCTTTTCCAATTTTCGATCTATTTGAACTAACTGGACATTCTTTGTAAAAGTGCCCTTGTTGTCCACAGTTAAAACATCCTCCAGTTAGCAATCGACACTCTCCAATGTGAGATCGACCACAATAAGTACACATAGGTCGTGTCTGTACTGTCATCCCCGGTCCTCTATCACCACCACGTCCAAAAGTCGAGGTGTGTCCACCTCTTTGACTATTTGAGCCACCTCTACCAAATGTTGGTGTTGGAGAGGAAAAACTCTGACGCTTAGATGGCCTTCCACTTGACTCACCCATCTGAACTGATGATTCCCTCTTTTGCTTTTGAAAGAATGTTTGTCTTTCCTTTAACAGTGTCTCTGCTCTAATTGTTGCAGTACACAAATTTGTAAAAGTCAGAAGATCCCACGGCGTAATCTTACTCCGGATATTATAGGACAATCCATCCTCAAAACGCTTGCATCTATCTCTCTCTGTTGCCACATTGGCAGCTGCATAATGTGATAGTTGGGTAAACTTAACTTCATACTCAACCACAGACATATTTCCTTGCTTAAGAGACAAAAATTCCTTCTGTTTTGCATCTTGATATACCTCTGGCATATACTTATCTTTGAAAACAGTGAGAAAATCTTCCCATGTAAGAACTGGACATTGTACTATAGTAGATGAAACAGTTTCCCATCAGTCAAAGGCATCCCCCTGTAGAAGTGATACTGAGAAATCAAACCTTTCCTCTTCTATGCATCTCATCATACTGAATACTCTCTCTGTTCTCTTAAGCCATGTCTCAGCCTCCGCAGGTCAAACATTTAGTCCATGTACATATACATACATATTATACATATGTCATATGAATTTACTATGCAAATGCAGATGTATCCGATTTATTATTCTGTGAACTGTTCAAGCTTGAATCTGCCCCGGGTTTACTGTATATGGACTCTTATGGTCCCCTTTAAGAAAGAAATCTGAAGATCTCCTCATTATGACTCTTATGGTCGCTTTAAGAAAGAAATCCAAAGATCTCCTCATTGACCCGTAGGTCCTGTATGATCCGAAGATCCTGTATGCTTTAAGAAAGAAATCCGAAGATTTCCTCATTACAGTTCAGGGCAAGACAGTCACAGTTCCTTTTAATCTCATGCAATATGCTATGCAATCAAGTGCATCATGTAACCATATATCATATGTCATCTGTTAACATACCTTTTGTGCAAACAACTCTGAAAATTTCAGAGCTATCACATTTATCCATATAATCCATATAACACATATATCCATATAGCTTATATACCACATATAGCGCATATATCCATATATTCATATTTCACATATAGCACATAGGGTTGAATCTCCGGTCTATACTCACCTGTTTGAGGCAGATACTATATTTCTCCCCCTTGACTCTGACCACGGTCTATTACTTGGGCTCCTATATGTAACCCAATGCAAATTAGGCTATTTACTCTTACAAACTCTAACCCCAAATGCAATGAAATGCCATCATGCATTATAACTCCTTGTGCATAATTCCAAATCCTTTAAAACTTGACAACAATAAACTATATATATAGAAGAATATTTTTCTAGTTCAAACCTTTCTGAAAAACTCGATCAAAGGGCTCCCTAATATCATTACAAAGAAAAACCCTAAAAATATTCTGAAATCTTTTACCGAATATAAATTCGATATCAAAAACACCCTCTGAAAACTATAGATCAACCGATTTTCAAATCAAAATCAACAGTAGATCTAGATCTGGAAAAATTAGGAAAATTAAGATAAGCCATTAACTAATTAAAACTTACTAAACACGCTTGTATTTCAAGATTAAAACCCGATAGAAGAGATCTTGAACCAAAACCGAGATAAGAATTACAAAACTCCTCCTTTAATTTCTCTCTCAAATCTCCACTTTTTTGTTTGCTCCTGTAGATTCTTACGAAAGAAGCAACACATTTATAAGACTTTGTCAAATTTTCATGGAATTACAGTTTCCACCCTCAAATTCTCTTTTACTACAAACTTTACCCTGAAATAATTAATAATTAACTTTTTCTTAAAATCTTTTTAAAATATAATAAACTTAATTAGAAAATAAATATTACTTTTAAAAACTCACTATATATCATTCCAATATGCTATGCATATGCTATTAATTTTATATGCATGCAAAATGACGTATGCACTTTGGTCGGGGATGTTACATATAATCAAGCAGTATGGGAATTAATGCTAAAGACATTTCTAAGTTGTCCATGGTATTGGATTATGTTTCTTCAAGGATAGAAACAATGAGGTTCAAAATTCAAAGAATTACTCATAGAATGATTTTGGTATAACTATCCGTGTTCTGTAACAGTTGAGAGGAAAATCTCAATCATTCAATGTTATGATCAATAAGTTTTGGACCATAAACCTGGGCAGTAATTTTAGCTATGGCTGGGTTCTGAAGATTATATATTAGTCAAATCCAATGCCTATGGCGGTACAGTTGAAATTGTTAAGTGTTAGGTGATTTCCTAATAATAAGTTCTTTCCTTGCAAAGTGAGTTGAAATTAAGATAATAAAAAGGAATATTTCATCTCTGCACAACTATGTGAGAAGAGAAGACAATAATGGAAGATTTTGATTTGTTTAACCAAGGTAGAATTTGGAAGGATCTCCAAAGCTTAGGTGGAGCAATGTGCTTCCATATGTGATAAGGAATTGGAAATTGGAAGAATTTCCTTATGTAAGGATAAAAAGGTAGTAAATACTTTTGGATTGTTACAGAGTAAGTTTTCTTACCTTTGAATATAAGAGTTGAGATGACAAGTAAGCTCCAGAAGATTTATGGTTTTGGAGAATAGATGAACTCAAGCTTTGATTTCTAGTGGGGAATCATTAATACTTCATCTTAAAGCAATATGTTAAGATGATATACAAATCGAGAATGATTTCAGGAGAATCTATGTTATAAGTATAAAGATGTTGAAATCTTTTCTTTAGTAAAGATTGCAAGTAAGTGAATTCAAGTAACCAACCTTTTATTAGAACTTGTAAAGTTAAGATGAGTTCTGACCAAGTCGTATTAAATGAGGATTACTTCATACTATGGAGTATGGAAAAGTATGATAGTGTATTGGAAGTGAGGAAAGGCCAAGGTACGTCACCAGGAACTACCTTGAAGAAGAAAGGAAGTGTTATACTTCAAAAAGCAAGTGATGTGTTTAGAAACGAATTAGTTGTCTTTGCTCCTTTGAGACCCATCTTTGATTTTGAGAAAAATTCAGATATGAATTTTTTAAGGCAATGTTAGTTGTTAAAACGATTTGAGAGTAAGTGTTTTTACGGTTTTCATAGTGGTGAGTAAGAATGTAATTTGTCTTCCATCCTGATCACATGGTAAGGCAAGATTACATGTCTTATTCCTATGAGAATGCAGTAAAGGATTATGTTTATTTTATTTCCCATTTGATCACATGGTGGAATTAGATCACATAATTCCTTGGGTTTTAGATGGAATAAAGAATCTGTAAAAATTGCAAATATTTGTCATAATTTGAGTATGTGCAGTACTGTCTAGATAAGATTTTTGAAAGTAAGCATTTCCTTCCATGTAAAGTGATTGAGCCAAACTGTAAGATTTTTTTTATATGGTGTGTTGGTCATCTAAGGGATACGTGATTTTCTTGGGGTTTCTAAAGAATGGTTTCTAGTATGAGTTGGTAATCATATAAGTTTTTCTCAAGTAAAGTTATTGAGATTCAAAGACGAGAGTTTTCTTGTATAGCAATTGCTATATCAACTACCTTGTAAAAATCTTTTGAGTTAACTCAGTATTGGCATTGTCAACTATTTTAATAGTATTGCCAATTGCTATATCTAATCTTGAGAATTTTGTTGCTCAACAAGTCAGAATGTTAAGTGAAGTCTAAATAGTTCTTTGATGAACAAGACTGAAAATTGTCAATGGAGACAATTTTGTTGGAAATTATTGGACTAAAGGTATTGTTGTCCAATATGTTGGTATAGTAATGCGTAAGAGTTTAGTTTGAAGTAGTTGAGTAAGATAACTACTTTTGGATGTCAGTATGCTCAAGCTGAGTTTTGTTGAGAAAAGGATGTAATGGATTGACAAAATAGGTTATTACCTTGTCATGTGCTAGATAAATCTCACGTTCTTGGTTAAAGTAACACTGAGATTTTATCCCAAAAAGGAAATTGAGTAAGGATTTTAAGTAATCCTTGTAAAGAAAATAATTTGAGAAGGACTAAAGGTTTAGTTTGGATGACAACAAGGTTGTGTAAATACCCTAAGATTTTATTCAAAATTTGTTGACCAGATCAAGGAAAAGTAGTATGGGAAAGTAATATTGTTTAAGATCATTGGGGAAGATCAAGAAGGTAAGACACCAGGAATTGTTATTCAAGATTATGGATTGCTTAGTTTCAAAACTGTTCATGTGTATCTGTTGTTGATGAGCTTTGAAAGCTTATTTCAAAGGAAGCATATTTATTTGCTTAAATAGTTCATCCTGGAACAAGTATATGTATAAGGAATTAAGATAAAACTTTTGATGGACTGATATGAAGCGAAATGTCACCGAGTTTGTTTTGACATGTTTGGTTTGTCTGGAAGTCCTGATTGAGCGTAGAAGACCAGATGAAATGTTATAGTCTCTTCCTATTTCAAAATGGAAGTGGGAAGATGTTACAATGGATTTTTGTCATTAGTCGTTCAAGACTTAATGAAAGAAAAATGCAAAATGGAGGTTGTTAATAAACTCACCTAGAGTGTTCTTTTTAATGCATTTAAGATGACTTAAAGAGTACAAAAGTTAGTTGAGGTGTTCATGCATGAAGTATTTCATCTTCATAAAACTCCAAAGACTTATTATCTTTGATTGAGATGGATGGTTCATGCCAAAGTTTTGAAAGGAGTGACATCAAGCTTTATGGATTGAATTGAATTTTAGCGCTGGCTTCCCTCATCAAACTGATGAACAATGCAAAGAAACAAATTCAAACTTCCGAGGACATGTATTCTGGATTCCACACAAGTTGGGATGTTAGCTTGAGTTTGAGTGACTTCACAAACAAGATTTTTGATCACACGATAAAGAAATGACTCTTTTAAGGCTTTGTAAGGCCGGAAGTGTTGGTTGTCAATTTGTTGGAATGACAATACTAACAAGGTTCTTCATGGGCCAGATTTGGCCAAGAGAACAACAACTGATATCGCACAAACACGATCAAGGGTGCTAACTGCTCAAAGGCGACAACAGTCGTGTGTTGTTTTAAGGCAAGAGCATGTTAAGTTCATTGTAAAGAATGACGTTTTTGTGCTAGTATCCGCCTTGAAAGGCATATTCCGCTAGGGAAAGCGAGACAACATAAATGCTCGCTATGTTGGACCTTTCGAGATACTGGAAAGAACTGGTAAGCTTGTTTATCGGTTGCCATTGCCACCTTCAGTGCATTCTATCCGTAATGTCTTCCTTGTGTTTCTTTTAAGATAGTATGTGCTCAATATATCTCATGTACTCAACAATAATAAGATGGATATTCAATCAAATGACCCCTATGAAGAAAGGCCAGTTTGAATCGTGAATAAGAAAAAAATTACCTTTGATTAAGTTACCTTGGTCTAAAAATGGAGGTGAAGAAAAGACTTGAGAAACTAGACAGGAAATGCTGAGTCACTTTCCAAAGTTAGTGGATTGTTTAAAGAAGAAGTTTGGTAACTAAGCAGTGGTTGTTTTGTGCTTTGTGCAGAAGTAACATCATATTTTTAAGGGGGTACTATAAACTTCTGTATAGGTTTGTAGTGGTTGTGTGTGTATGTGCTTGTGCTATCTTTCCTTATGATCCGAGTTCTCCTTGGTTTCGAGGACGAAACCATTTTTAAGGGGGTACTAATGTAATAACTGTGGTTTTTAAGGATATTTTTGAATTTTCTCGGATTGTCTTTTAACCTCTTTGTCCGTTTTAACGCTTAATCCAATATTTTTGTCGGAATTAAATCCTAGAAAATTGTTGGTGATATCATAAAATCATAAAGAAATGATTTTATGGATCGGTGTGAATTCTAGGATTTTTCAGTGGAAAAAGAATATTTATTGGATAAGCCGTCTTTTTAATTATGTACTGTAAAGGCTTTAAAATACGAAACGGAAACCTTAAAAATTGAAGGTAGCGTAATGAAATCATGGAAAATTGGTTTTATTGGTCTACATAATTTACGGGACGTTTTGTATGTAGTAAGTTTTTCTATCCGAGGTACATAATATTACCGCTTAACGAAAAATCCCGTTCCGAAACGGAAAATTCTTTTACCTCTACTTACTTAATGAGGAAGGAAGGCCGATTTCTTTCTTACAACTTCCACTTCGTTTTTGGATAGAATCAGAGAGAAAGTTTGAGGAAGAGAACGAAAGGCGGCGGACTTGAGTGATGTTCTTGGTTAGGTTTCTACAAAGCGAAGTGGGAAAGAAGTTAAGAACTTGAGGAAAACTTTTTAAAGACTTTGTTCAAATAGAAGGTTATTCTATTTATTTATTCTTTTTGAGTTAAGGTTTGTATAAGATCTTTTACTTGTTTTTCCGCTGTAATATTTTACTTAAATTCTATTAGATTTTAAATGGTTTCTTTTACCTTGTTCTAGTATGTTCTGTCAGGTTAAAGCCTTAGGTAACCCTGGTTTAGTCCTAATCGGGGTTACTGGCGGTAATACCTCCAAGGTAAGTAAGGGGGTGTTACATCATTGCTGACCTTAATCAACCAATTCGTGATGTGGTGCAAAGCATTAGGGACATTCATTCCCAAGTCCCCACGACACTAGTAATGTTTTGGAATGGATTCTACAACTCATTTAGTTCGAGGCATTGGGATTTTATAGACACAGGTCGTGGAAACTCGTGTGGTTCTCTCTAGCTTGCTCAAAGCAAATGGAATACATGAAACCAAATTCATCTATGAGCTTCTTAGATCAACAAAGCCGAATCTAACTTGGGGAGGTGGATTCTACAACAAACAGTGGAGTATTACTACATGGATGGCTGGCCCAGGGGCGGATGCACCCCATGCCAAGTAGCCCCCACTGGGATTTTCAATTTTTTTTTAAATATAGTAAAAAGTAGTTTATTTGATACTCCCTCCGTTTAGTTTTTTCTATTTGTGATTCTAGACTTAATTGTTTATTTAGTTTTATTTATCCTTTTAGGTATTTTGTTCATAATTTTTCAATATTAGCTTTTGTATTTATCCAATCAAAAGCAAGACATATTAGACGTATTCACCATTTATCTTTTATTAATATAAATTTAATAGGGGACAATCAGTAAGAATAGGACATGTCTTAATATATGTGCATTATACTATAAGGAAATATAAAACTAAACGGAGGGAGTAAAAACTAGTTTATTTGGTCAGAAGAAAGCCAATTAATTTTTCATATATATAAAATATATTAAATGGGTTTTTATACCGAAAATTACTAAATTTTATGAAAAAATACAAAAAATTTTATATAATTTTTTTTATATATAGAAAAATATAATTTTTTCCAATATTTTATAAAAAAAATTTCCTGGCTTCGCCAGGAATTTTTCTTTTGCCAAAAAACTACCCAAAGGAATTTAGCCCCCACTGGCGCAAATTCCTGGCTACGCTACTGGGCTGGCCTAAACTGTCTACCACTGATATCTAGGTTGTTTTATTGGGGCCTTACTAGAAGTGATGATTGTGTCTTGTGTAATGGAGGAAGAGAGACTAATGGGCACCTTTGGTTCCAATATAACTTTACCGATGAAGTGGTCGATGATATCTTAAAATGGTTGCGTATCGACATAAAGAAGAACACTTAGGAGGAATGTCTCTTGTGGTTTGCATTCCAGGAGCAAAAAACTCTATGGTTCATAAGGTACACCTTCTTGCTTTTACTTGTATGAGTAGCATCATTTGGAGAGTTTGAAATGAGGTAGGCACCCTTAGAATTGATGTATGCGTCGCTAGGATCAAAGAAGAATGCCAATTAGAATCACATTCAAGAAAGATCTAAATACGCATGAAGGAAGAAAATGACAATTGATTTTGGTTATCCCATAGTTTATCCATGGAGCCTACTTTGTTTTGCCCATTATTTGTAGTTTTCTCTCTTGAGTGATCATTTTGTGATTGGGTATTGGGGTAATGTGATTGTAGTAATCGTAGGGAGATCCGTGACGTTTGGACAAAAATTGTTCATATAGTTTTGATATGGTAGTTGTATAGGGGTGGTTGGACCTAGATCTTATTTTAGGCTTTTGCTTAGTGAGTTGATCTGTCATGATGGCTTGCGTCACGGCTTGCATACCATCCTTCACCTAGTTTTCATCAGATTTCGACGATTTAGGCCTTGCTACATATTTGGAAAAAAATAACACTACTTATGTACTTTGAAATACTAAGAAATAGTAACTAATTTATACACATTTCAAGATAATAAAGCAACGCTTTTAATTAAAAAGTGTTTTTAGGGAGTAAGAAGGCCTTGGGTAAATTTTAGGGAGTAGAGAAAACAAGGGAAGAAAATGGTCTATCTTTATTTTTGTCTAGTCGATTCCCCCGACACCTTATTATGATATTACGACTGGCTAACTGGAAAAAGAGGGGAAGGGGAGGAGAGACGTGAAGAGTTTGACAAACACAGTACAGTAGCATTATAAAGCAAACATCTAATCAAGAAGAAATAAGAGATGGAATTGGAGTTATAAAGTCTGACTTTTGTCTCCAAGATTACCAATAATTAGAGAGCACACTTATTGGAGACAGGATAAATGATAGTTGACCGACTTTCAAATTTTGGTTCTTGACTTAATAATAATACTGAATCCAGGTGGCAGGTATAATATATTATAATACATTATTGATTATTAATTATAATATAATATTTCTAAAACAAGGTAAACCCATTGTTGTTTGACAAGAGAACAAAGAACAAAGAAAAAAAAGGGAGGGTGTTGCAGAAATGTCATCAATTGCTGGCTTGCTGCTAGGTGTGTGAGTGATGATGATGGGGGCACTGAAAAGAGGCTGCTGCATTGCATATTGGCAAATTGGCACATTGGTGGCACATTGCATTGCATGCCAACCCAAAACTGTTCAGTATGAATGTATGATGCAGTGCACCGCACTTGTCCAAAAAGCATCCTTTTCACCCAAATTTTGGCACACACATACGACGTATATGATTCATCGATCCATCCCGCACCGCCTTTAGGAACTTGAATCAACGGGCCTCTGGGTATTTTGACTTATGATTTTTAGAGGGGGAAATGAAATACTACAGAACCCCTTGCTGGCTTTTTCATTTTTCTTTTAAAATGACAAAATCCCAGATTCCCAGTGCAGTTCCCCCTACATACATCCCATGACGTTTCTTTTCTTGTCTTCAGATTTAACCACACAATTCAATTACGGATGACCATCTTTCTTTATTATACAACTCACTCCCATATTATTAATTATTAATTATTAATTATTAATTCATGCATGCACTCCACAATCCACACAGGCTCTCCCCCCCAAATATTTTCCAACTTCTAATTCTCTCCAATAATGGCTTCAGCTATACAAACCGGTGTGATTTTTGCTACCCCATACATACTGAGCCGCACCATTATTTTAATCGGTTTCTATATCATCTCATGATTCTCATTCTCATCCTACAGTAACAGTATAAAAAAAAATCATATAGAACGAACGACAGCATGTTACGCAATTTTTATGCACAAAGGTCCATAGAATATCAGCACAACACTAGTTAGCAGTTGCGCCACCTAATGCAAAATCTTACCAAATTCACCTTACAAGTAAGGTCATCATATAAATTAAGATATACTATAGAACAAGTGCAGATTACGTTACTACTACTTCAAACTACATGTGACTTTTTGCTATTAAAATAACCAAAACAAAAGAAAACAACTACTACAATGAAACACCCGTCCCTCCTGGCTAACTTTACCTCTATATGATTAATCAACATCATCTTCATCAGATATTCAGATCCATAAATAACAACATACAAAACCCAAAACACCCAACCAAACAAATCCTAAATTTTTTTATAAAAAAAAGAAAGAAAAGAAAAGCAGAATAAAATGGATGAAATTACCATGGGTAGGATCAATACTCAATAGGGCGGGCGCGGCGGCCTAGCCGTGGGCGCCCATATCACATCGGGCCCACCCACATGGCAATTATACATCACCCCGCCGCCGCCGCCCATATCCCCGCTTCCCTCCCCACCGCTCCCACCGCCTCCAGAAACCGCCGGCGAACTAACCTGCTGCTGGCCACCGCCTTCCCCGCCTCCAAGCCCACTATTATCATCCTCCGCCAGCGGCAGCTTATGAAACGTTGGGTTGTTAAACGACGCCGCCACGACGTACACCGTGCCCGCCGCCAACAGCGGGCCAACAACCTTCCCTCCTACTATATGCCCTTGTGGGGCCGACAGCGTCACCGTGAATGCCCCTCCGTTTACTGTGTTATTACCGTTTTGCCCTCCAAAGGGCACACACAACGAGGACTGCTGCTGCTGTGATGCGCCTAGGATGTTGCCGCCGGGGAGGACCACGGCGGAGAGAGAAGCCAGCTCGAACCGCCCGTGGAAGGTCACGGTCCCGCCGCCCGACGCCCCGGCGGGCTGCAGGAGCGTGACGTTCGCGACGGCCCCGGAGCCGCTCAGGACGCAGAGCCCGATTCCGCGACGCCGCGTGATGCGCACTAGGGACTCCACGACGTCGGCGCCGGCGGGGATCTCGAGGATGTAGGGCGACATCGACGGCGCCTCTGGCTCGCGCGTGACGACCGTCGGCGGCTTCGGCTTATTCTTGGAGCCCGGAGGCCGGCCCCGGGGCCGGCGCACGACTTCGATGGTCTCGCCGCCGTCGTCGGATCTCGTGAGCGTCTTGGGCTTCTTCGCCGGCGGAGTGGAGGTTGCTGCTACGGCGGCGGCGGCGGCGGCGCTGTCGGCTTCCTCGGAGGTTTGGGAGTCCTTTGAGTAGTGGAAGGGAGGGTTGAGGTCGTCGTGGTGGTGGTGGTGGTGCAGGTGGGGGTGGTACTGGGGATGTGGGTGGTGGAGAGGCGGTTGCTGAGGCGGCGGTGGTTGGTGGAATTTGGAGAACATGCTGGGAGGGAGAGACTGAGAATTCGGGTTGTGGGTGTTGTTATTATTATCCCTTTCATCCGTATACTCGGCTTTCATGGCTTCCAAATTACTAATATTTTTTTTGTATTTTATATTAGTATAATCTGGGTACGGTCAAATTAAAGGTGCGGTAAAATAAAAACAGCGAGCAGGAAACTGCGAACAGTGAAGGGGAGAGGGGGGTTGGATTTGGGGATTTTGGAGGAACAAAGTTGGAATTGAAATTAATAGAACGCAAACAAACCGTTTAGGGTTTTGTCTGGAAACGAAATGAATGAGGGATGGGAAGAGAGAGAGAGAGAGAGAGAGAGGAGAAGAGGATGAGTCTCGTTTGGGTTGCTTTTGGATAAGTTTGAAAAATGTGAAGGGAGGTGGTAAAGAGAAAGCGAAAGAGTGCAGGCAGGGGCTGCTGCAGAACACCGCCGCTGGATTTTGAAGGTAAAAAGTAAGTTTCCACACCTACACCGCTTCTAGTTAGCCGGTTTTAGTCCGTCTCTTTCATAATCTGTACTATGATGTTGGCCTTTGTCATTTTAACAAGTTAAGGATCAACCAATGTAAACTATATATACATCACAGTTAATGGGCTGGTTCTAGGACTGTTTTCTGAATGGTTGGATTTGGGTTTACTAATTGAGCTATCCATTTGTTGTTTGTATTGAGTTGGTTATAAAAAGACCGAGATTCCTCCACCATATGTTATTGTGTTAGAAAAAGCGAAATTTTAATTTTGATGGTTTTAAACGTGCGTGAAGTGGCCAACTTTGAAACTACGAAATAGGTCATCAACATATGCTATATCCCCAACTTGAAGTGAAGGCAAATTGAGATCATATTCACGCGTGAGATATTGCGGATTGGATCTAGATATTCTGATTATAGATAGGATCTTGCCTTATTTCCTAAGTTTTATCTTATTCAGTATCTTTACTTGCTTAAGATGGTTTTGTAAAATTAGATTTATATTATTTTTTCATAACCAAATTGGAAGATAGTACATCTCTAATTAACCTAGTTTTGTTCTATTTAAACCTAGAGATTAGGTTAGAATAGTACGAACTCCATACCCTACATGTTGTACAAGAAAAATCAGTTGTCCAAGAGTTCGAAAGAAGAAGAAGAAAGTGTAGGCTCGTAGGTTTGATTGAGAATAGGTTTTACTTGGTTCAAACAAGTGTTAGAATAATGAGAGAGTAGGGTTAGCTTCGGGTTGTTCTTGTAAACATATTTAAGAAATCAATAAAGCAAGTTACAAATTTTAATCATTCCAACCAAGAACATGGAAGAAAGTGGTTTTTCACTTGTTAACATAGTTCGTTGACTAAGTGTTCCCACTATAAAAAGATTCGTGTCAAGCAAGTCTTTTATGTTTTATAATTTTCCGCTCCATATACACTGAAGTCGGCGACTTAATTAAAATCAATAAATTAGACGTACTAACGATCCTACATATTGGATAGCTATAAAGAGATTAAGATGCAAGATCTGTTCGTGTAAATGTCAACTAGGTTAAACTAGTTGCACTTGCGGTGTCGTGTTGAAAATGTAAGCTCTTTCCAAATCTGAAAATTGAGATTAAAAAAATTTACTATATAAGTTGTTAAACTTCTCTTCTTATTGTCAACTAATTTTAGGATAGAACTACACTATACTTATGTACTAGCTTAATTGCTTAAATATGCATGACCCTAGTTCATTGAAAAAGTTCGAAATTTTTTACTACGAAGTCACTTCAACTTTATTGATTGGATGAAGTTGAGATAAAAAATATTTAAAATTGCATATGAGAATAGATTATGCACAAGATCTTATCAAATTGCTTATGACCGTGTGAAGAACTTCCTACGAATAAGGTTCGAGCAACAATTAGGATTGATCGTTTTATTGTTTTGTGACTGTTGAATTGTTGATTGGGATCAATATACTAATAATTATGGACAAAATTTACCCCAGATCTTCACATTGTTAATGATTTGACTTTTTTGTTGTATTGTTCTCATATCGAATTGTCCAACCTGATGATGCGCGAAAATAACGGTGTTTGAACAAGAAGAACAAAGTGTGAGGTAAAGCCAAAAGGGCAATGTTTGAGGTTGCTCCCGAAGTCTTCTTATACCCATCCAAAAAACCGAAGTAGAAAAGCAACCGTTTCAAGTCAAAGAAAGGATGAAGGCCAAATATCGCGCACTTCCCACTAATGCGGGAAGTGGACAAGCAAATTAAGGTAGAGGATCGACAATATGGCTCCGATTTGGCAAGGGGGAAAACCACGCTCGATCAAAAGCTGACACAACCGACCCGCCCAGCCACTCAAAAGCCACCCTTTCTCGAACCAATGGTTTGCTACATCTCTCTCGGCCAATCAAATAGCAACAACTCGAACATCCCGCATCGGACAATGGTGGAAACTTCATTCCTCAAACGCATATAAATAGGAAAGAAGCTCGAATGTTGCAAGGGTCGAAAAATATCTCTAACTCAAGAACTATCTTGCTTGTTGAAGATCGACGTGTTGAAACAATAAAAAAGACCGCACTATAATCAAGAAAAGGTCAATAAAAAGACTTCAAGTCATTCAAACGTACCTCTCTCGTGCCAGTGAGAAGGTCGCAACACAAGCTACAAGCTGCCCTGGAAAGATCTCGAACCTCGAATAGATAGCTACTCTCAATTTGTAATGAAAAAGATCTCGAAAGCTGTTCTTTAGCTATAATCTCGTTGTAATCAAAGAGGTCTCGAGCCTCGTTAGATAGAGATCTCGAATCTCGATGAAGAGATCTCGGGCAACCCTATAGCTGTAATCTCGCATCTCAAATATATATATATAAGCAAGGATCTATTTTTTCGAATCAATAATCTCATTTCTTGATATTAGCACTGGTTTATTTCGGGTTTCATGCCTCGGTAGCAGCAAGTCCGCCATTGTGGTGCCATCAAGCCCTTCCCCGAGTTTGTAACTCCGAAGGGTAGACGTGTATATGTGCCTCCACGCGTTGGGAAAGAGTTGCGCGGGGCACACATTGATCGCCCATAAATAATCAACGATGTGTTGGGCAAGCGGAAACCAAAAACCAGATTGAAGGATGTGCAAGTGGACAACCGCGTAGTTGTCGTACGCCACCATCAAAATGCCTCCCTCTTTGGGGAGCGCCAACTCAATCCCTTCGGGCCAGGGAAACTTAGAGGCAATCTCGTTGACTTTTACTCTATCAAAGAATGGTCGAATACCCGTCGCGTAGAAACAACCCGACTGCCGGGTTCGGGCTCATTAGAATCCGATCCTCGATGACTAACGGGATGTGGGATACAAAGTCAGTAATATATTGTGGAAAGAAGCTTGGCTCCATGCTAGAGTTAGACGACCGTGCGTTGGGACCAATGGGTTCTTCGTCTGAGATCGAGGATGAAGCCATCTCAACTCCTGAAGACGTGCGCACTCGAGAAAATCGCAAGGTAACAAAAACTTCAGAGACGCTACGGGAAGGATCGTTGAAAACAAGTGAGGGGATTTAAGGTTCTAGGAATCGCTAGTCTCACTAGCAACTACGGTGTCAAGGGATTCCTCGTGGTATTTCTCCCAGAATTTGTATACGAAGCTTGGAGGAGGGATCGAAGAAGCACCTCTAGGCACGAAAAATGAGGTCCAAGTCACAAAATGCGAACACTTGGAAAAGAAGAAAGCCTTAGGAAGAGAATCAAACTCAAAAGCAAAAGCAATAGCGTATGAAAAGGAAAAAAACGCGATGCTAAGATTACTTGGAAGGATAGGCCCCTTGAAAAAAGAAAAATAGAAAAGGCGAAGGGAGACAAACAAGAGTTGCCTATCAAAACTAAATCACGGAAGATCAAAGGACCAAACATCCCATCACCAAAAAGCAAAATGCTTCAACTTCCCTAGAGCGTTCAAAATTCAAAAATCAACCTAAGAACTCAACCGCCCAATTATCCACCAGGCAAATGCCCGGAAGGGCCGTACCCATCATCGGGCCACCAGAACGCGACCCTATCCCCGCCTATCCTCTGTCGTGGGACGGAACTCAGAAAAACCACCGCCACCGTTTAGGGCGAAAAGCAAAAAAAAAGAGCAATCTTCCGAGAAAAAAACGATTCGAAGGAAAGAAAGGTACTTACTTGTCGAGAGAGTTGACGCAAGAAAAACGGTGGAAGGCTGCGTTCGGTGGTGATACTCGTACTGGGTCACCATAAGCCGAAGAGTCACGAAGAAGAAAGGGATCCTGTGAGGAAGAAGCGGGAAAGAGAAAGTAGAGGTGTAGGGGTGGCATGTATAAGGAAGACAATGGGCCTCTCCCCCTTAAACGCCTTTATGGGCCTGACCTCATCAAAACCCATTAAGAAAAAGGCCCAAGATCCACAAGTATGTAGAAAAGGCCTTCCCAAGAAAAAAACCAAGGGTAAATAATCTCGTTAATTGAAATAGGTCTCGAACCTCCTTAGATAGAGACCTCGAATAACAGCGAAGAGACCTCGAACGATCCAACAGCTGTAACTTAGTGTTGCACTTGTAGAAGATGGCGACGAACCTCCAAAGAAGAAGGGTGAAGACTCGTAACCGCGCATTTATGCCTTGTGATCCCTAGACAGTGAACCATAAGCCATGGGGTTGTGATGGTGCGCGAAAATAATGGTGTGTGAACAAGAATAACAAACTGCGAGGTAAAGCCAAAAGGGCGACGTTCGAGGTCGCTCCCGATGTCTTTTTGTACCCATCTAAAAATCCGAAGCAGGTAAGTTACCGTTTCAAGTCTAAGAAAGGATAAAGGCCAAATATCGCGCACTTCCCACTAATGCGGGAAGTGGACAAGCAAAATAAGGTAGAGGATCGGCAATATGGCTCCGTGTTGGCAAAGGAGAAAATCGCGCTCGATCAAAAGCTGACACAACCGACCCGCCCAACCACTCAAAAGATACCCTTTCTCTAACCAATCGTCTGCTTCCTCTCTCTCGACCAATCAAATAGAAACAACTCGCACATCCCACATTGGACAGTGGTGGAAACTTCATTCCTCAAACGCCTATAAATAGGAAAGAAGCTCGAATGTTGGGTCGAAAAACATCCCTAACTCAAGAACTATCTTGCTTGTTGAAGATCGACGTGTTGAAACAATCAAAAAGACTGTGCTACAATCAAGAGAAGGTCAATAAAAAGACTTCAAATCATTCAAACGTAACTCTCTCATGCCTGTGAGAAGATCGCAACATAAGCTACAAGCCGCCCTAAAAAGATATCGAACCTCGAATAGATACTACTCTCAATTTGTAATAGAAAAATATCTCGAAAGTTTTTCTTTAGCTATAATCTCGTTGTAATCAAAGAGGTCTCAAACCTCGTTAGATAGAGACCTCGAATCTCGGTGAAGAGATCTCGAGAAACCCCACAATTGTAATCTCGCATCTCAAACATATATATATATATATATATATATATATATATAAGCAAGGGTCTGTTTTGTTGAATCAATAATCTGGTTTCTCGATATTAGCGCTGGTTTATTTCAGGTTTCATCACAACCTAGTCTCTCGGACTCTGATTTACTATTTATACTTGGTATATCAAAACTT
Source organism: Fallopia convolvulus (assembly GCA_964016875.1). Lineage (NCBI taxonomy): Eukaryota > Viridiplantae > Streptophyta > Magnoliopsida > Caryophyllales > Polygonaceae > Fallopia > Fallopia convolvulus. The sequence continues at coordinate 30,540,846 of OZ024726.1, read as the reverse complement.
TTCATTACAAAAAGTTGGTTAAAATTTTTAATTTGTTATTTAGGTGACTTCCTACAAAAAGTTCACTCTTACTTGAAATCCTAAAGCCATAAGCTAATCATCACAGATTTTAACGCTAAAGATAGCTACGAAGACACAAAAATAGGGGAAAGATGATGAGCAATTCCAACAATGCTATCCAATCACCTTTTGGGGTTGTTATGTGGAAAATCGCGTTTTGATGTTGGAGGAGCTCTTGTCATGCAAAATGGAGGTGATGTTCCAAAGGGAGAAGAAGGTGAATGTAATACTCAGGTGTATTTTTATATTTTTATGTTCCTCGAAATATATGTCGAGATTTCTTAGCTTGCAAGTAACCTCGGGTAACTTTTTTTTTACCAAGATTTTATATAATAAAGGTTTTTTTAGTTGGATAAGTTATCTAATAGTCAAATCTTATGCATTTACTTATGATCTTTACATATGAATACTTAATCTTTAAGGAAGTAGCTTATTCTTATCCATTAAAGTCCATAACTCCATATACTTATCCTAAATCAATTTCTTCCATGTTAAGTTTTTGACCTAATCCACCATGTTACTTTATAAAGGCTTAAAGGTTAAGAAATTGTCTTGTGAAAGCCATCTCTTTCCTTCCAATTTTCATCCCTCTCTCCCTCTCTCCCTTTCATTTCTTTGTTCTCTCCACCACCAAACCACTCCATCACCACCTTCTTGCTTGTTGTTGGTCACTCCTTCCACCAGAAGACAAGGCTTGTCCTTCTCCTCCTCTTTGGTGAGTTTTTCTTTTCTCGTTTTTCTTGTTATGTTGTGTGAGGTTTTGTGTAAAGGAGACTAGGTTTAGTGGCTAATTTGTGGCAAGGTTGGTTGGGCAAACTTATATGGCATTTTGGTAGATTTTTGGGCGAGAAGGGTGCTGAAAATTGATGTTGTGTGGGTAAGCAGGCAGATGGTTGGTGGTGGCGTGGATGGGCTGTCATGGGGCTGTTTTGGAGGCCGAGTAGCATTGTTGGTGGTTGGGTCCATGGATAAGAGGTGTGGGATTTCGTGTTGTTAGGTTAGGTTACTTTAAGGAATGGAGTGCTTCCGAGACTAAATCTTTATTTCTAGTCTAAGATTATCTTTCCACTTATAAATCTTATATTGTTGCTGCTTCTGAGTCTAAGATTATCTTTCCACTTATAAAATCTTTATTCCGAGTCTAAATCTTAAAGGAATGGAGTGATTTTTCCTCTCTCCTTAATTGAGTTGTTGCTTCTTCAATAAAGGAATTCTTTTTTTTTTTTTACTTTTCTTTCATAATTACCCTATCACGTTATTTACAAAATTGTTAAGTCACTAGCTAAGATCATTGAAGCAACACATATCAAATCTAATTTTTTAAAATTATTAACCCGGTCAAAAAAATCCAAAATAGGCTATACTGACAACCTAGTAAAAATGGTTGGTACTCTACCCACTCAACCATGCAATGGATCAATCTTGCTAAAAGTGAACCCAAAATTAACCTAGAATGGATTAACAAACTTAACATCCCTCCCAAAATGAAAAACTTCATATGGAAAGTGGCACGAAATGGGCTTCCAGCCAAATCGAGGCTTGCTGTCAACCACATTCTGGTACCCCAAAGCTGTATAGCATGTAACAACCCGGTCAAAGACACAAACCAACTTCTAATCTCATGCCCCCTCACAAAGGAAACCCTCAATTCCATAAAACCTAAATTACATAGGATCATCGACCAAATCTCCCCAGACGATAAAAAACCACACCAAGTCCTGGATGAAATTAGGGCAATAACGAACAAGGAAGATTTGGAACTCCTCATCCACGCCTGGTGGTGTCTTTGGTACTCTAGAAACAAGAAAGTTTTTGACAACAACAACGGAACAAACCTTAACAACGCGAGTAACATAAGCGATTTTACCCAAAAACAAATCAAAGATTGGAACCTTGTAGGAGCACTCGATACTTCAGACTCTCACACTGTCAAAGGGCGCAAAAAAAATAGGAAGAGAACGCGCTAAATGGGAAAAACCCAAGAGAGTGATACGCTAGATTATATTAGAATAATGAATTATATTTAAGAATATTATTATTTCCTTTTATTTAGGATTTAGTTTTATATTTTAGTAAGATATCATTTCAGCGTTATCTTTTCCGATTTAGCTAGACATGAGAGTTATTATAAATACTCTCCTATTGTTATCTTTTTAATTAATCAATGAATCAGAATTATCCAAACCCTAAATCTCTCTATTCTCCTCTATCGTTCTTCTGGCTTCTCTATCTATCAAATCTATCTTCTTCTTCTATCATCTAATTCTGCCTCTAATCTCAATCTCTTCTTCTATTTCCACAATTCCTCTATTATCTACTTAATTCGGTACTAATACGATACTTATTTGATATCAATTGGTGCTCTTATTGAGAGAATACGAGATCTATAAGGTTTCGTATCAATTGGTGCTTTCATTCCGAACTCTACAATCACCATGTCTACCGTTACAGGCAATAATTTAGAAAACCAAGATATCCGCGCCATTCTTCAAAACCTGTCGTTGATATTCGACACTAAGGATCAACGATTCGACGCTATGGATCAACAATTCGACGCTATGGATCAACGATTCGACGCTATGGATCAACTATTAGATCGGCTTTGTCATTTCCTAGGCATTCCTCACAAAGCTGCGAGCGAGGCGGAGCGCAACCCTAGCCCCGCGCACGCCGTCAAGGTCCCGGTACCCGCGCCCGCGGCTCCGTGCCCTGCGCCCGCGGCTCCGTGCCCCGCTCCCGCGGCTCTGCGCCTCGCGCCCGCGGCTCCGTGCCCTGCGCCCGCGGCTCCGTGCCCCGCTCCCGCGGCTCCGCGCCCCGCGCCCGCGGCTCCGTGCACCGCGCCCGCGGCTCCGTGCACCGCGCCCGCGGCTCCGTCCTTCGCGGCCTTCGTCTGCCCTTGTCCTCCGCCTGCATATTTAATTCCTAAAATTCTTGGCGTCAATTTGGAAAGGCAGGAGACTGAAACTTCAATCGAAGTTGTGTCCAACACTCCAATTGATGTGAAACACACCGACGTTACCGAGGTCAACTTTGGGTTGGGTTCCTTTGGCATCCCTACTAGTGTGGCAACTATTGTTGACAACCACCAATATGGAGAGCGTCCTTCTCGAGCGTTCACATTGCGGGCTTTACATTACTAGTTTCGTCTTCGCCTAGGAGTGCCACATCTTATGCCGTTTGATCGAGGAAAGACATTGATTCCGACTTCTCCTCCTGATTTCCGACTTGGGGAGAAGTCGATTCTCAACGGGGGAGAATTGATACGCTAGATTATATTAGAATAATGAATTATATTTAAGAATATTATTATTTCTTTTTATTTAGGATTTAGTTTTATATTTTAGTAAGATATCATTTCAGCGTTATCTTTTCCGATTTAGCTAGATATGAGAGTTATTATAAATACTCTCCTATTGTAATGTTTTTAATTAATCAATGAATCAGAATTATCTTATCCAAACCCTAAATCTCTCTATTCTCCTCTATCGTTCTTCTGACTTCTCTATCTATCAAATCTATCTTCTTCTATCGTCTAATTCTGCCTCTAATCTCAATCTCTTCTTCTATTTCTCCAATTCCCCTATTTTCTACTTAATTCGGTACTAATACGATACTTATTTCGTATCAGAGAGATTACATGAAACTTAATTTTGATGGTGCAGTATGTGCAGATGGTGTAGCCTCGTTTGGGTTCATTCTCAAGGACTCTGCTGGCTCCCCCATTTCTTTTGACGGTGGACTGATCGGTCGGCAGTCTACTCTAATCTCTGAGACCATCGCCTTATGCCAAGGACTTCTCGAAGCCATTCGTCGTGGCTTTCCCAAGATTCAGATTGAAGGCGATAATGTTCATGTAGGATCGTTAGTACGTCTAGGTTGTCGACCTCAACTAAGTCGTCAACCTCTTAAGTAAATGCAGCGGAAATAAACTACAAGAAAGACTTACTTGAACACGATGTTTTTATCGTGGAAACACTTGATTGATGAACTCTATCAACCAAGTGTTAAAACCACTCCCTTCCAAGTTCTCGCTTGGAAGGATTAAAAGTCGTAGCTTGCTTTATTGATCTTTTGGATTGTTTAAAAGAACACCCTGGATCTAGACCTACTTCCCAAGCACTCTAGAACTCGCTGTGAACCGAGTAACTACAACCCGCACTCTGTCTAACAAAAGCCTACGTCTTTCTCTCAAACTCTCGTTTCTTTCTTAGAACAAATTGGAGTATGAGTTCGTGCTCTATCTAACCTAAAACCTTAGATTAAATACACACAAACTAGGTCATATAAGAGAGAATAATATCTTCCAATTTAGTTATGGTAAGATATTATTTCTATTATCTTTACAAAATCATCCTAAGCATATAAAAGGATTACAATATAAAAAGGCTTAGGGCAAAGACAATAATCGGCTAACAATATAATCTGAATGGGATCTTTCCTAAAACAAGATTATACTATCCAAACTACCAATATCTCACACGTCTTAAATATCTCCGAGATTTGCCTTCAACACACGTCGACGACCTGACTGACGTTGGCGACTGTTCAAAGACTTGAGGTCGTTCACGTGGTAGACGTTTGGAACCATCAAAATCAAAGCCTCTAGCTTTTCTAACAAATTCCCCCTTTTGATGGTGACAAACTCTTTTTATCATGTATAAGCATGGCAAGAACAAATATCGAACAAGATATGCAGTAGCACTAAGTTTGCCAAAATTTCCCCTTGAGTTGGATAACCCACATGTAATTCAGCATAAATATTCCCATTATTTATCTACCCCCAGCCTTTTCCCCCTTTTGGCATCATCAAAAAGATCAATCGAAATAATCATGCAAAAAGAGATAATCAAACAAGGGTAAATATAGAAATTATCCAACGCACACACATAATCCATAACACAAGAAAAAAAGTCTTAAACATGCCACAGAGAAAGCAAAAACACATGAATGAAACCGAAGAGAAGTTTTTGAGATAGTAGATGTGCAAGGAAAAGTAAAGAAAACTGGATGTCGGCTATTCGATCTAAGTCACTAACTTAGTTAGGTCATCAAGCGCAACAGATAAGGCATGAACGTTAGCCTTTAGCACGGTTTGACCTGATAAGAGTTGCCCAACCTTCTCAAGCAAATCCTGGTTCTGGCGTTGTATATCAACCAAAAACTTCATGATTAAACCAGGTTGAGAACCTTCCCTTAATTCAGCATTGATGCCCAACTCAACATCTTCCATCTCAGCATCAGAAACAACATCCTTGCATGCATCCCTTGACTCACATTGATCATTAACCAGTTTTTAGCCCATTTTGCGAACGATGTCAGAGTTCAGGTTTCGGACGTGTTCCACTTCTTCATCAACTTCATAAACCTCATGATACTGAAGCACCTTCTTGATGATTGAGCAGTAGGGAAGAGCATGTCGAGGACTGTCCTTGACAGATTCCATGTGAAGAAGCAACACTCTAGCAAAGTTGACATGTTCTTGGTTTAGAATTTTATCTAAGACAAGGATGTCTTGAATCATAGCAGTGCTCCTCTTTTGCTATCGGGGAAGTAGGTTGCTGATAACCCAAGTAAAAAGAACCTTCCTCTTGGTACACATCAAGTTGGTGGCAAAGGAACCACCTTCAACGTCATCGACCTGTGTGACCTTCTTAAGCAACTCAGTTGAATCAATGTCTTCAGGCCACGCACCTCGATGGTATTCAGCAAATCCCTTGTGTGGTACTTTCAAAAGAGTGGCTAACTCCATGCTCGACAGTGTAAACTTTTCTCCATTAAACTCATAATAACCCATGGTCGTCTTTTCTCTGTCTTCTACAATCAACGACCTATAGAATTCCCTTACTAACCCAGGGTTAAACTTTTCTTTCTCATGAAACAGATGATTCCAGCCTTGAACTGACAACAACTCCGAAACACCCTTTAAACATGTTGACTCGATGAACTCATCGTCCATGATGAGTTCCTTAACGAATTCACGCTCAACCATATTACTTCCTTCACCTTTAATGTCTCCACTACCCTTTTTAATTTTTCCACTTGTAGCAAGTCGTCCACTTGACCGAGTGGGCGCCTTCTTAGTCTTTTTAGACCTGACAGTCTTCTTGGAGACAACAGAGTCACCACCTTCAGATCCTACTGGCATGGGAGACACTTCCCTACCTCTCTTTCTAGTAACCTTAGCACTAGACTCCTTAGTCTTAGGTTTTCTAGATTCCTTAGTGATCAACACATCGTCCTTGTCAGATTTTTCAGATTCAAAAAGCTGCCTAGCAATTTCTTCTTTGGATTTTGCCCTAGAGGAGGATGCTACAGATTTTAGCAAAGAGAGCTTAGGATCACTAGGAGTACCTTGTTTAGAGTCATCGTGACCTTCGATGTTTAGAGGCAGAAGGGGTGAGTTTGGATTTTCAGTGGAGTCGATCACCTTGCTTGGGTCAATGACCTGTTCCGGATCATCGACAGTTCCCGCCAAAAGCACTATAGTCGTCTTCTCTGCAACGACTGGTTCAGAAACTTTGTCTTGAGACTCCATAGCCTCGATTGACTTCACTACCTCTTGGACAGAGTCAAATTTCTCTTGCATGTCTTGAGATTTGGGGCTTTCAACTCGACGCAAGTTCTCAGACTCAACTTGCTCTTCCTCTGCGGGATTGGAAGAATTGGGCAATGATTTTTGTGGGGATTGAGGGAGAGTTCTTTGAAGGTTTGGGTATGAGGGTTTTCTTGAGGATTAGGCATAGATTAGGTGGGATTGAGAGAGGATTGGCATGGTTCTTGAGTTGGATTGATTTGAGGGCCTTCGAGCAACAATGGTGAAGCGGGTTTGTTGGCGGTTTGAATTGCTGCCAAAAGCATATCCAGGGTTTGAGGATCAACTACTTTCTCGAGCTTTAGGGCTAGGGTTCATGGGGATTCAGTACCGCGAATGGGGGATGAGGGGTTAGGGTTTTGGTGTGACGCCATTGAAGGAGAAAGGTTGAAGCTTTTTGAGAAAGAGAGTTTTGCAGAGAGATTGAGAAGAGCAAGAGAGCGAAATAATGCACGAGTGAGAGAGAAAGCGTACCTTTTAACCAAAATCCTTCTCCTTATTTATTCTTGAACTATAGTTGATAGGATAGAAACTAGATCTTCCTATGATCTTTAATCAATGCAACTGAAAAGACAATTTCCTTTGGCAAAAGATTTCCAAATATTTGAAAAGATACCGTTGGAGAAAGGTGATTCTTGTCTTACTCTAAAACTGACGTTCTCAACCTGTTCTGAGTCAACCACTTAACCAACAAATTTTCCAGAAAACTGACATTCCTCATATAATGCACAATCACTAACCTCACTCAAGTTGCCAATATCCATTGAAAAGAGAATACACCTTGTTCTTTGGGGTTTTGCACGGGGATGCCAAAGAGAACCAGGGGAAATAATTTATGTGGATTTGTCAATCAAGTAGATAAGTCTCCTTTTATATCAAAACATGTAAAAATAGGCTCATAGAGACTCCCTAACATGATAGGCTTAGGTAGGTTGTAGAGTCAACCGTCATTTGTGCTTGTATTGAGGGATAGGAACATCATGTTTAGACTCTTTTGGGCTCAAAGAATTGTTTCAATATGCACTTAATACATAACTCAAGAAGCAAAGAATGAAGACATTATGATGTGCATGGTTCATGAGTATGTAACAAGGAAACATTCAAATTTAACACATCAAGATCATAAAACTTTTGAATCATAAATAGATCATCTAATCTAGCCAATCATTGAGAGAAAAATAAATGGGAAATAGATTAGTTTAGGGAAATCATACCTAGCTCCATGCAGAACTGTACGAAGGGTTCACGATTGAGAGCTTTAGTGAATATGTCAGCACATTGTTCACTTGTTCGGCAGAAATTCATGGTCACTAACCCTTTCTCAACACAATCACGAAGAAAGTGATGACAAATCTCGATATGCTTGGTTCGTGAGTGTTGTACATGATTCTTTGATATGTTAATGGCACTTGTGTTGTCACATAGAAGTCATGGAGTTGTTGCTGGAGCCATAGAAGTTGGGTGCAACACGCGGCAACGACTATGTACTCAGCTTCTGAAATAGAGAGAGCAATTGAATTCTGCTTCTTGGACCCCCATGACACAAGACATGGTCCAAGAAATTGATCCATCCCTGAAGTACTCTTACGATCAACCTTGTTCCCGACAAAATCAACATCCGTGTACTCGACTAGACCAAAGTCACAAGCGGTTGGGTACCACAAGCACAAATCATCAGAACCTTTGAGATATCTTAGAATTCTCTTAAGAGCCTTGAGATGAGATTCTCTTGGATCAGACTGAAATCTAGCACATAAGCAAACACTAAATATGATGTTTGGTCTGCTTGCTGTGAGGTATAGTAGAGAAACTATAGTACCTCGATATAGAGTCTGGTCAACTTTCTTCTCATTTTCATCTTTTCCTAAAGAAGTGGTGGGAGAGATAGGTTTATCAGAGGATTTTGAATTATCCAAGCTAAACTTCTTGACACACTCCATGGGGTACATTGTTCACTTGTTCGGCAGAAATTCATGGTCACTAACCCTTTCTCAACACAATCACGAAGAAAGTGATGACAAATCTCGATATGCTTGGTTCGTGAGTGTTGTACATGATTCTTTGATATGTTAATGGCACTTGTGTTGTCACATAGAAGTCATGGAGTTGTTGCTGGAGCCATAGAAGTTGGGTGCAACACGCGGCAACGACTATGTACTCAGCTTCTGAAATAGAGAGAGCAATTGAATTCTGCTTCTTGGACCCCCATGACACAAGACATGGTCCAAGAAATTGATCCATCCCTGAAGTACTCTTACGATCAACCTTGTTTCCGACAAAATCAACATCCGTGTACCCGAGTAGACCAAAGTCACAAGCGGTTGGGTACCACAAGCACAAATCATCAAAACCTTTGAGATATCTTAGAATTCTCTTAACAGCCTTGAGATGAGATTCTCTTGGATCAGACTGAAATCTAGCACATAAGCAAACACTAAATATGATGTTTGGTCTGCTTGCCGTGAGGTATAGTAGAGAAACTATAGTACCTCGATACAGAGTCTGGTAAACTTTCTTCTCATTTTCATCTTTTCCTAAAGAAGTGGTGGGAGAGATAGGTGTATCAGAGGATTTTGAATTATCCAAGCTAAACTTCTTGACACACTCCATGGGGTACTTTTGTTGATGTACTCTTGTACCCTCACTTCCTTGAACAACTTGAAGTCCTAGAAAGAACTTGAGTTCACCAACCATACTCATTTCAAATTCACTGGCCATGAGGTTAGCGAACTTCTTCACAAGTTTATCATCTGTAGAACCAAAGATGATGTCGTCAACGTAGACTTGCACAACCAGAGTGTGCTTTCCCTCTTTAAGAAGAAAAAGTGTCTTATCCACCTGTCCTCGAACATATCCGTGTTGTAGCAAGAACTGAGAGAGCCTGTCGTACCAAGCTCGCGACACTTGCTTCAACCCATAAAGTGCTTTGTCGAGTTTGAATACATGATCCGGGTCGGTGACGTCTTCAAAGCCTGGGGTTTGTTCTACGAAAACTTCTTCTTTAAGAAATCCATTCAAAAAGGCAGTCTTAACATCCATTTGTTGAAGCTTGAATCCTTGATGAGTTGAATAAGCAATCAAGAGACGAATTGCCTCTAGACGTGCTACAGGAGCGAATTTCTCATCATAGTCAATCCCTTCTTGTTGGTTATACCCCTTAACCACAAGTCTTGCTTTGTTTCTCACAACGCTTCCAGAATCATCAAGCTTATTTCTATATACCCAACGTGTTCCAATAACAGTCATGTCTTTGGGTTGTGGAACTAGGTGTCAAACCTTGTTTCTCTCAAATTGATGAAGTTCTTCTTGCATAGCACACACCCAATCGGGATCTTTTAAGGATTGATCCACGTTCTTGGGTTCCATGATAGAGAGAAATGCGTTGAAGGCACAAAAATTCTGAAGTGAAGAACGTGTTTGAACACCTTTTGAGTAATTAGAGATGATGTTGGTTACTGGGTGAACATCTTTTTGCTGATAGTTTAACTGAAGTTGAGTGAGGTCAACCACCTCGCGATTATGACCCTGCTCACTGTTAGAATTATCTATCTCTATGGCTTTTTCACTTGGATCAAACTTAACATCATCAGAATCTTCATTTTCTTTTGCCCTTTCCAAAGCAGGCATATCAGAATTTTCTGCGTCGTTCACCTGTTCTGGGTTGTCAACTACAGGACTTCGGACAATCTCAACACCTTGATCTTCAGACTCATCACAGAGATGAAAACCTATATTTCCTTCATCCTTTTCTTTAATAGAGCTTCCTCCCATTGTTTTCTCATCGAACACAAAAAGAACACTTTCTTCTACTTTCCTTGTTTGCTTATTGAAGACTTTATAGGCTTTGCTGTGTTGAGAGTAGCCCACAAAAGTTCCTTCATCACTTCTAGTGTCCATTTTGCCCCGATTATCCTTGTCGTTGTTGTGCACAAAACATCTACAACCAAACGTCCTTAGGTGGGCGACTGTTTTCTTCCTCTTAATAGCTCATAAGGTGTCTTACCCAGAAGAGGACGTACCATAGCTCTATTAAGCACATAACAAGAAGCATTAATAGCTTCACCCCATAAATTCCTTGGAAGACCACTCGAAAGCAGCAAGGTTCTCGACATGTCCTCCAAAGTTCGATTCTTTCTCTCAACAACATCGTTCTGTTGAGGAGTCGTTGGGGCTGAAAAATTGTGGCCTACCCCATTTTCTTTGCAAAAGTCCAGGAACTGAGCATTTTTAAATTTTGTGCCATGATCAGATCGAATTGAGACCAAAGGTACTCCAAGCACGTTTTTTGTTAACTTCCTCCACGCGTTGAATTCTTCGAATACCTGGTCTTTAGAGGACAAGAAAAATATCCAAGTATACCGTGAAAAGTCATCAACAATAACATAGACATATCTATTACCTCCTCGACTTTTCACACGTATAGGTCCACAAAGATCCATATGAATTAATTCTAAAGGTTTATATGTACTTACCTCTTTCTTCGATTGAAATGAAGATATAACTTGTTTCCCTTTCACACAAGCCTCACAAATTTCATACTTGTTTGGATCAATCTTAGGTAACCCGCGTACCAATTCCTGATTGTGAAGTTTGTTGATAAGTTGTAGACTCGCATGACCAAACCTGTTGTTCCAGAGGTTGGCAACATCTTCGATCACATGAAAACACAACTTTTCTTCAGGCAAGAGTCAGGGAACAACTTTATAAAGATTATTCTCACAGGTTCCCTTCAGAAGAGTCTTACCTGAGCTAACATCAATTACTTGACATCCAAGAGAGTCAAAGACAACTTGATAGAGGTTGTTAGCACAAAGTTGGGAAACACTTAACAAATTATATCTAAGACCCTTAACATAACTCACATTGTTAACACAGAAGTTCTTAAAAATTCTTACTTTTCCAATACCCATGACTTGTCCCTTACTGTTGTTACCGAAGGTGATGTTGCTACCTTCTTATTGATGAAGTGAGATGAATGACTCAAATCTTTCTGTCATATGAGTTGAACAAGCACTATTGAAGAACCATGGACTGATTTCTCTCACTTCATTATGCAAGGTAAAAGTCAGTTTTTTACGAACCTAGAGTTGTTTAACAACTCTTTTGGGTTGGGCAACGTGATGATTTTCAGAACATCTTTCATTATAGATTCTCTCAGGATCTATGGTTGGCTCACGTTCATGAACTTCCCAAAGTCCATAAGATTTGCTATCTCTTTCCTTTTTCCTGCACTCATGTTGGAGATGACCTTCTTTTCCACAATACCAACAAGTTTTATGAGATTTAAGACCGACATACTTGCTATACCCAGGATAGACTGGTTTGTTATTAATGCGAGCATGAAAATCAATTTTTGATGGTTTCAAGTTCTCAACTTGTTTCATCCAGATTGTATATGCCTTCTGGCCTAAATACCAAGGTCGTTTACCTTTGCCTAGGTTCCCCACCTCTGAAGTAGAACAACTTCCCTTTTTGTTACATACAGGTGTGTTACCTTTAGGTTCGGGTGGACACAAGGTTTTCAAATCCTTAGGCACATAGGAATATCCAAGTCTAGGTCTTGAAGTTACAAAAGTTTTAGCAAATTCTTCAGCAGTTTTCTTAGCAACAAACTCTTGTATCCATTTTTTCTTTTTGGACTCATTACTTGCTTTCTCATTTTCAAGGTCATTGACTAACTTAACATTACCAAGTTTTAACATGAGATTTTCTCCTTCAAGGTTTGTTATTTTCTTTTCTAAGTCATCTACTTCACTTTTCAGTTTATCACAAGTTTTGCATGCAAGAGATTCAGAATCAGAAGACTTCTTCTCTAACTTAGCAGATTTGAGTGACCAAACATGATTATCATCCATTAAATTAGAGATATTATCTTCCTTTTCCTCAAGTTTTTCACTGAGGTTGGTAAATTGGATTCCCAACTTCTCAATGATAGCATGCAACTGTTCTTTCGTTTTATTGGATAAAATAGATGAAAGTTCAGAATCATATACCTCTTTTGGATCATCTATAGCCATGAGACACACTTCTCCTTGTATACTTGCCTCATCTTCAGTATCAGAATCATCCCAAGTAGCCAACAAAGCGCTTTTGTCTCCCTATGACTTTCTCTTGACACAGTTTCTTGCAAAGTGTCCTTTTCTCGAACAGTGATAACAAATCACTTCCTTCTTGTCTCTGACGGGTTCTGTTCCTTTAGATGGAGTTTTGCCATTGCGATTCCAAAGCCTTTTCATGGCTCTTGAAATAAACGCAACTTTCTCGTCACCGTCAACTTGATCATCATCACCTTGTGCAAAATCAAAGGCCCTTTAAACTTTCAAGGCAATGTTCTTAACCTTGTCAATTTTGAGGCGATCATGTCGTCTTTGCTTTATTCCTCCATACATAGTTAACTTTCCTATGACATCTTCCAAGGTGAGTGACTTAGTCTCACTGTCAGCAGCAGCTTCATTCCATTTTGCATTGAGCCCTAGGATCAACTTGCAAACCTGTTTCCATTGAGAAAACTTATCATCAAGAGACTCAAGTTGGCCAACCACATCTTGAAATCTTGAGTGATAATCACCCAGGGGTTCATTTTTTTCTTGACTCATTCCTTCATACTCCCTTTCTAGAGCAATGATGCGATCCTTCTTCACATCATCATTTCCTTGGTGGAGCCTTTTGAGAGCATCCCAAATTTGCTTAGATGTCTTGTACTGGACAACCTTCTTCAAGTCTCCAGGGGTTAGAGCATGGTGAAGACCCTTCTTAGCATGTGCGTTCTTCTCTAGCTTCTTGAGCGCCTTAGGATTGGAAGACGAGGTGGAAAAAGAGTTATATTGCTTTAATTGTGCGATTGTTTGTATGTGTGTTTGGCTTATATGTGACTAACCGTCTAATTTATGTATTGGCCTTTAGAGTTATGGTTGCGATTGTGGACTTGGATGCTGACTTTAGAAACTGTTTAAAAACGTCTTATAATTTTCGCATATTGTCTAGCTTGGTAGATTAGTAGCTGACCCTTCGGGAATTATTTTTCCAGTTCCAGGTATGTTAGAGAAAACCATGCAAGAACCTAGGCCGGATGGTGGAGTAGATCGTTGACGTGCGTGTCATTAGTTTTGGGGTTTTGGGGTGTTTTGGGTTTGTTTTGATAATATTAGTTGTTGAATTGTCGTTATTACTTATTTGGTTAATGTTGTTTTAAGAATGATGTGGGAATTCCAGGATGTGTTAGTTGGTAATTGTTATTATGAACTTGGGCATTCTCGCATGTTGTGAGCTTTTAGTTTAATAACTAAAAGAGTTGGATGTTTTATTGTTTTTCTCTTCGTCCCCGCGTTGTAAGATCCTAAAGTATTGTTGTCAAACCCACCTAAGTAGTACCTAGTAAGGTCTACTATCGAGTAGCACCTTGTGGAAAGATGGGGTGTTACAAATTGGTATCAGAGCCAGGTTGACAACAGGGCACATGGAACTGACCAACGAGTGTACCCAGGGTCCAACTTAAAACCAAAATCGGCAGGTGTTTTCAAAATGTTTTAACTAGGGTAGGCATGTTGCATATAGGGGGTAGGTGACACGTCGTGACTCCGCCACTCTCTGCCGAAGGACCTCTAGTAGTTTAGTACTTTAACATTCTAATCCTAAGTGTAAGTTTGACAGAAGCTAATCTCGTTCATAGTGTTAGAAGTATTAAGGAAGTGTGAGGAAGCAACAAGAGTAGGATTGAAGTGTTGGGTTATAAGTTCGCCAAGATTTTCATAATACAAGTCATCAAGTAGTTGAATCGAATATAAGAGGAGGCAGAAGTGCTCGACATAGAAGAGAATGGAGCAAGCTGGAGCAAATCTAACCTAGGCATCTAAGTTATTAGATTAGATGTGGTCAAACTCCAATTAGGAATGTCGGTTGAAAAAGGGATGTTGCTCACTTTAGGAATAGCAACACACCCGACTTAAGAAGTCTACCTTGGGGTATAAAGTGGAGGATAGGAAGGGGAAGAAGTGATCCATAATTGATCTCACTTGGAGTTTGATCATAATAGAAGGGAGTGGTAGGCTGAAGTCAAGGATTGACTTCAGCCTACCACTCCCTTGGAGTTTGATCGCAAGAAGCTGAACTTTACATTAGGATTAAGAATCAGATGTCATGAAAGATTGCTCCGATGGTTTGACCATAGTGAAGTTTGGCAATTCTCTAGAATTGGTTAAAAGACGAGTTCGTTTCAATTGAAGACTTTAGAAGAGGATGTCCAAAATATAGTACTGCATATGATATGAGCATTGTGAATGGGGTAAAGAATGCTGTGAAGTTCACCAATGTCCAGTAGGGTGTGTGAATTTGTTGGGCAAGGACCTCTATCGGCTAACTGGACCGAATGTAGGGGTCTTTATCAATGATATCTCTGTCTACTACCGGACTAGGAAGAGCAAACTTTTCCCTTTTAGAGACCGCAGTGAAGAAAAAATGATGCCAGTGGTGCTTAAGACTCACAAAGTATGAATTTGGATATTCGAGGAGTCTGTTTAGGGAAGGTAACCTATGTAGAGAAAATAAGGGTTGATCTAGAAAGGATTGGTGTTGTAACATGTTAGAAGTACCTCTAGACGTGTGGGTGCGTCATGAAACTTCTAAAACTAAAATGGTGCTACTGGTGGGACATAAGGAAGGCTTCTAGTCTAAATTACTATTGACCAGTTTGAGAGCAGAAAAAGAAAATCGCTTAGACTGTAGATTACTAGAAGAGTTGTGACTATTGAAGGGTAGGATGACTTATATATTGAAACCTCTTGTATCGCAGGATTGTGGGAGATAATAATGATGCCTCAAAGTTCATACAAGATGGAGTGTGTGCCTATGTATCTAGTAAGATAAAGTCATAGGAGCCATGTGAGCAAAAACAAGATAAGGAACGAGTGACCAAAGTCATGGGATTTGACACAACCCTATTTGGTATATGCTAAGTTTGGATAGGCAAAGTTGACTATAGAGCACCTCCATATGTAAAGTTGAAGCTAAAGACGCAAGGACGACTCAAGTTACTTGCTAATCATGGCCTAGAAGTTCGGTGATATTCAAGAAGAGATTAATGGAGAAGGTTATAGAACGATAGTTGAAATATGTTATAAGGACACATATGGGATCTAGAGAATAACAAAGACTGCAAGGAGTGTCGTGACATTAGGTATGATAGAGGCGTGCATTTAAAGATGGATTGTGGGATGACAACCGCATGAGGAACTAAGTACTAATTAAGATCAATGGAGTTTGTAGGTTATAATAGTTGGCGTCCCTTGATCCAAAGGGTATCTTACATATCCTTGTGTAGTCAGAGATGCATGACATCGTTATGTTAAGATAACCCACTAGATGTGATAGAAGAGAGGTGCCACATATGATTAAGGAGACAGTTGGGAAGATGACCTTGATCAACGGGCAGATACTGGCTACTTAGAGTTGCTACAAGTTCTACACGAACAAGAGACAAAAACCATTAGAGTTGAGATAGGGGCACATGTCTGGTTGAGGGTGTCGCATACTTGTATGGTCAGGAGATTCGGGGTAAAGGGGAAGTTGGGCCTCGCTATATTGGCCCATTTGAGATTCTAGAGAGAGTAGGCGAGGTAGCCTACATGCTGGTTCTACCACCAGCCTTGGAGGGAGTTTATCTTGTTTTCCATGTTTCGCAGTTGAGACAATATGTCCCAGATCCTAGTCACAGACTCAACTATAAGGAGTTGGAGTTGGAGCCAGATCACACTTTCCGAGAACAACCATTGAAGGTTTTGGATAGACGAATGAAGAAGTTGCATAACAAGGAGATTTCCCAGGTGCTGATTGAGTGGTATCGACGGGGAGTCGAGGAGGCCACTTGGGAGATCTAGTCTAGGACGAAAGAGAGTTACCCGGAGCACTACCCAAGTTTAGCAGATGTGTTTAAGGGGAGGGTTAGTAGCTAGCGAGTATGTAGAGTGGATAATTGTTCACATGAATGTCTTTTAATCTGACTTGATTGTTTGATGTTTGGTTTCCATATTGCGTGTTTTGGATGTTTAGTATTGATTGTGTTTTCTGTTCTTTATCGGTAAATTCCGGTTCGAGGACGAACCCCTTTTTAGGACCGGGGGAGAAAGTGTGAAACCTCGAGATATATTTTTCCTTTATTATTAATGTTTCAGGACAAAACTTTCTTAAGGGGGGTAAAATGTAGTATCCGGGTTCCATTTTTCCTTCTAGGGCGGAAACACGAGTTTCTTAGTTTACAAGCAATCAAGTTTCTTGACCCGCAAGTAACCTCCGATGTGAGTCTTAACTCGTTGCAATCCTTTATAAAATAATAATGAACCACTAGTCATACCTACGATTAAGCATATCTTTAAGTAACTAATCCTAATTAGTTAAAAAAATTAAATACCTACGTTACCTCATGTATATTTATCCATATCAATAATCCTACCTAACCTAAGAAAAATCTTATCTTTAACCAATCTTCTATATTTAAACCCAATTCCTCCCTGATTCCGTTTCAAGTCCTGATCGTGGTCTTCATCCCTCCCCCGATGCTTTAAGCCCAAGCCGGAGAGATCTCGATCTATATTCTCCGTTGTCGTCTTTCATGCCGATCACGACCAAGTCAGCCACAGGTGACACCCCGTTTGCCAAGTAGAGTCGGGAATCCATCGGTCTTCTTCCTCGTTGGGACATGCATCACCACCATCATCGTTGGCTTTGTTCGATCACTCCGCCTCACTTCCGTCACGCATCGCATCGAGAGGTAGTTGTGGAGTAGTCGAGCTCGACGTGGTGATTGCGAGTGGTTGTTCGTCCGGTGAGTAGACATTTCTATCTCCCGCGTCTTCCTTCTTCCTTCTCTCTACTAGTTCGCTTTGTTGTCTTGATCGGAAGTTGAAGTTGCAACAAAGTGTGGCGAAGACGGTCGTAGTTGTTCTAGTTAGGGGTTGGTTACAGGATTGAGCGTGGTAGAACAATTTATTAACAATTAATTAGTATTAAATACCCTTGTTAAAGGATGGCTGAATTTGATGAGTTGATTAATGAGCTTAACTAGTTTAGATAAAGGTTGGTTGAATTTGAATTAATAATTTGTAGGTTGCTGGTTAGTTGAACGAGTTGGATTAACTAGTAGATAAAGATTGTGATAAGTTGAGGGCTTTGAGCAATATTGTCGTGGAGTGACCATTGGTAATTAGCTTAGAGTGAGTGGTTATGTTAAGATTCATTCTGACTAATACTAGTGTTGGGTTAGTACTAATTAAGTAATTTGGGATAACAAGCCTTATCAACCTATGTCGGGTTCTTAAACCAGTTAGCATTTTGTCTTTAGGGATCGTATCTAACCTAATCTTTCATTAATACTTTTAGGGAACTGTTTCAACTAAAGTCCTTAGTTCCGCCTCCTTCGAAAGAATCTTGCATTCGAGGTAAGTCATTTTTGACTTGTTCAGTTCTTTTCTGTCTTGTTAGATTTTGTGCCGTTATTGTAGGATTGGTTTTGGGAACTAGTCCAGAATATATAGTGTTTTGGAATTGCTTGTGCAGTAGTGTGTAAATTGGTTTTTAATGGGTTTTATTGGAAATAAGTTTTTGAATGTTTTTTCTGTGTTGGTACCATTTCCGGCATGGCCATGCACGTAGTTGGCGGGAGGAAGAGTTGTCTATGGATGGTCTGTGTGACATGGAAATCGTTCCCCTTCAAAAACGAAATATATTATCTATATGTTTTGGCAAGTGCTCAAGTGGAGGCTTAGCCGGGATTAGAAGGGAGATTGTGAAGTAGAGTGAGAGGACCTGCCTCTTCACTTGGCGCGAGAGTGAGCGCCTTAGGATTGGAAGACAAGATGGAAAAAGTGTTATGTTGCTTTAATTGTGCGATTGTGTGTATGTGCGTTTGGCTTATGTGTGACTAAACGTCTAATTTAGGTGTTGGCTTTTAGAGTTATGGTTGCGATTGTAGACTTGGATACTGACTTTAGAAACTGTTTTAAAACGTCTTATAATTTTCGCATATTGTCTAGCATTGTAGATTAGTAGCTGACCCTTCGGGGATTATTTTTCCAATTCCAGGTATGTCATAGAAAACCGTGCAAGAACCTAGGCCAGATGGGGGAATGGATCGTTGATGTGCGTGTCATTAGTTTTGGGATTTTGGGGTGTTTTGGGTTTGTTTTGATAATATTAGTTGTTGAATTGTTGTTATTACTTATTCGCTTAATGTTGTTTTAAGAACGATGTGGGAATTCTGAGATGTGTTAGTTGGTAATTGTTATTATGAACTTGGGCATTCTCACATGTTTTGAGCTTTTAGTTTAATAACTAAAAGAGTTGGATGTTTTATTGTTTTCCTCGTCGTGCCCGCGTTTTAAGATCCTAAAGTGTTGTTGTCAAACCCACCTAAGTAGTACCTAGTAAGGTCTACTATCGAGTTGCACCCTGTGGAAAGACGGGGTGTTATAACAAGTTTGTGCAATTGAGAAGTTTTGAGTGAGTTTATGTTCATTTCAACATGTTAGGACATCTATATTTTTAATCTCTGTTCCATGATCGGAGCATATAGCAACTAAATAATATTTATGTGACTTTTAAACTTTGCTAATGATAGAAAGGAAGGCAGCATATACCTTATCTTTTGAATTAATCAAGTTCTTTCATGTAAATTGAGAATAAAAATCAACTATAAGGCTCTAATACCATTTCTAGCTCTGAGACCTTAGAAGCGCTAGCCCATGAAAACACATGGACTTCCCAACACTTCACCCATCCCAGTTGTGCTCTTGCCCTTGCATGCTTAACTTCGGACTTCCTTGTCCTCACTCGAACCCTCAAATGGAAGAGCTCTTGTTGATACGGGTAACACTTTAATCCATTTTAAAATATCTCAAATCCGGTGTGTTAAAATCTTCCCCATCTGTAAGACGCTGGTAGTTTATAAGGGATTCGGGTGATACTCATGTCAATAAGAGCTCTTCCTTTTCAGTTTTCGAGTGAGGACAAAGAAATATGAAATTCAGCATGCAAGGGTGAGAGTAGTAATAGGATTAGTGACCTCTTAGGAAGTCCTCGGGTTGGCATGGGATAGCGCTTCTAAGATCTTAGGCCTTAAAAATGGTATCAAATTTGACTTTGGGTTACATCTTCGCTTGGTCCGAAGGGAAGTCACTCGACCCAAATGGTGGTTCTTAGTCTTTGACGAGGATGTGAAGTGTTTATGTAAGGGAGATTGTAATACCCTAACGGTTTAAAAAAGATTTAGGTGCTACCCATATTAACAAGAGTTCTTCCTTTTCAATGCTCGAGTGAGAACAAAGAATTCTGAAGTTAAGCGTGCAAGGGAGAGAGTAGTACTAGGATGGGTGACCTCTTAGTCCTCGAGTTGGCATATGATAACACTTCTAAGTCCTCGAGCCTTACAGACTGCCCTCTGGGCCTAGCCAACTCGAAACATAAAGTTGGCTCTAATACCATTTGTAAGGCCTCATGCATTAGAAACACAATCTCATGCCAACCCGAGGACTTTCTTCGTGGTCAATCATCATAATACAACTCTCGTCCTTGCACGTGTAATAGCCGCTATTTTTAGGAATATATATTTTATTTTAATTATTAAATAAGGATAAATTTTATTTTCTTTTTACTCAAATTCCATCCTTAAAATAAAAATTCAATAAAATTGTTTATAAAATAATAACGGAAATAATAGTTCAAACCCATTCACTCTATTTCTTCTTTAAAAAGAAGAATCGGACCTTAGCTACGACCCAACTAGCAAGCCCAAAAAGCAATTAAAAGGAGAGAAATAAAAAGGAGGGGGGCATGGGTTTTGAACCTTGACTTCTTACTCCTCACTCACTCTCTTACCAATTGTGCTAGTTAACTTTTCTAATATATTAAAACACCCATTTGTATTTAACCCTTTTCTTCATAGTGGCATTTTTCAAAAACACCATTTTTAGCCCAATGAAAACTTGAGAGAAGCATTATGAGAAGATTCTTGGAGGGATTTTATGTAGGATTTTGCTGCTATAAAATTCACACATTGATTTAGTGAATTTCCCCTCCCCAATCACCATTTTAGATGATTTTTGAAGCCATAATTGGTTTGATCCTCCACCCACATGCTCTAGCCTATTTAAAGGCTCACTTGATCAAGTAAGAGCACTCATAAAGTATCCAAAAACCTTCAATTCTCCACTACTTTCACATATCACACTTGCTGATTTTTTTTAGAATTTTTGAGTTATTTCATTTGGGAATTTCTACACCTCTTCTCTCCACCGGTAAACCACCACACTGTCGGCCACCCACCTTTGACCACTCACCGGCCGCCCAGCAGCCACCAGGAGTCGACCGCCCTTGTCGCCGTCTTGCCCTGCCTCCTATCCGGCTTCTGTTTTTGCATCCTATTGTAAAACAGAAGAAAAAGGGTAAGGAGTTTTTTTTTTCTTTGTTAAAATAGTGATGTGCAATTTAACTTTGAGCCATAATATTAATCTTAATTTTAAAAATAAGATTTATAAAATTTAAAAGGCTTGCACATGGTTTTAATAAAAATAAACATGCATGCATGATCTAGAGAGAAAATAATTCTTTTTAAATCATAAAAGAATCCTAATATTTCTTAAGACTCGTAAAATTGATTTTTAAAGCATGTAAGATTTAATTTTCACAAGAATATTAGCTTAGAAAAAATTTTCCTTTTTTATTAAAACAGTAGCTTGATATAGAGAATTAAATAGAATAAGGTTTTTATGAAAAGGAAATACCTTTGCATGTCAATTTAGCCTTATTATAATTTTGAAATAAATTCTATATGACCTTTTTTCATTTATTAAAGTAGACTCCTAAAGAATAATATTTAATTAAGTAATTTAAATAATTGTTGCATGTGGATTTAAAAGGCTTTAAGCTTTTATATGAATTAATCCACTTTTGCATGTTAACTTAGACCTTATTATAATTATAAAATAAATTATATATGACCTTCTTGATAAAAAGAGACTCATAAGAATAATATTTACTTAAGTAACTTAAATAAGTGTTGCATGTGGATTTAAAAGGCTTTTATAAAAATTAATCCATTTTTGCATGTCAACTTAAACCTTATTATAATCTTGGAATAAATTATAGTTGATCTCTAGAAATAATATTGATCATGAGAATAATATTTACTGAAGTGAAAATGAATAGAAAGTGCATGTGGTTGTAGAAAGGGTTTTTATTTGATTTAAACTACTTTTACATGACAAGTTATCCTTTAGCATAAGTGTTGGAATAAAATATAAATGATCTTAGAAATAGTAATATTCATGAAAAAAATACTTTTTAGTCCCATTTAAATCATTGTTCCATGTGGTTTTAAAAATGTATTTTTCATTTGATTTAATACATCCTTGCATGTTTCTCTAATTAAGTATTTCATCTCTATAAAATTTATTTAAAACATCACTTTGAAAATAATAATTATTAATATTTCAATTTCCTACTTAAATTATTAAATTAAATAATTTAGAATAACATCCTTTCTCTTAAAAGAGGAAAATAAGAAAAAGGATTTTTGATAAATAAAATAAGAATTTTAATACAAATTCGTTCATTATCTTATTTCGAATGACTAGGTCAAAGCGTTCAAATTTCACTAAATCGTTCTAGTTTCCGAGCCACGTAAGCAAACAAAAGAAATTCAAGGCAAGTGGATATTCTCCTCGAAACTTTTTGATAGTTCGATTCCATTAACTCTCTCTATGTTGGGAACACCTTGTTTGTTAAAATAAATAAATCTAGAAAATATCAATTGTTAGAAATAACGACCCTCTTGTTATCTTTATTGTTATTATTATTATTATTAGTAATATTATTAGGCTTGTTTTTGTGGCATTTTTGTGTTTAAATCTCTTTTCGAGATTCGTTATGGATTTTAATAATATAATAAGGGATGTGGGTTTGGCCCCGAACATCTCTATATAATATGTCGAGTGGTATGCAATACACCCTCTCTTCCCGCTACTTAAGGATCATGATCTATTTCCCGCTTCTACTCGTTGGAGGGATGTTACACCTTAGCTAGGTGTCGGAACTCCGTTCCCTTAAATGGACTCGGCTCTTTCATAGCCTCCACACCCTTAAAAGTCATTAATGTTATGCAAAGTTTTGACACGTAATAAAGATAAGTGCTAGTGCTCATTAAATAAATTAAAACCGGGCCGGTTTAGCACAACGTGGAAGACCGACCCGGCTCTCGGTCCGAAAAGGGAGCGAGAGGTTTTCTAGAAACTTGTGTGTAATTAAAACGTTCCCAACATTATTGTACTCTAAGAAGTTCTACAATCTCGTAGTTCTTTTTTTCGGTTTAGAGTTATCTCATCTCGAGATTTTACTCATTTCTTTCCTTAAGCTCCACATAAAGTCTATACATCTCAAACACATTACCCCCGAGAATTTCCATTCTCACTTGTTTAGTCTCCTTTGACTAATTCCGCTATTTCCGCATTTTTGCATTGTAATTCTCGCCCTTCGCGACAAATGCCAGACTCTAGGAAACTTCCATTGAAGGCATAAGGACGAAGATTCAACAAGTTGACGGAAGGAAGGTCGGGTCTTCTCAAAGATGTTTCTCGTCTATTTTGGGTTTCATTACGCTTTACAAGAACAATGTTTCGTTAATTCCGCTGCTTAACTCTTTCATAGTTTGTTATTTTAAACCAAGTTAAGGATGTAATGACAACACTTAAAGTCTCATGTTGAACGCATTTTGTGTATTATTAATGAATTTCCGCATTTTATTTAAATTTAAGGGTGTTACAGCATGCTTAATTTGAGACTTCTTTGTGCTCACTCGAACCTTGAAAAAGAAGAATTCTTATTGGCAAGAGTATCACTTCAATCTTCTATAAAGAATTTCAAATCTAGGGTGTTATATCAACTAAGATAAGGATAAATTTATCGCCTCCTTAACTTCTCGCTCTTATTGATTCACAAAGATTCACATGTATGATTTCAAGAGGACGAGAGGCACTTTTTATTGACTCCAGATTAAAAGAACTCCTTACTTGTTTCCCTTAGATAAATGTAGGGAAAACCTCAACTTTATATAACCTGATTGAGGCGATTAGTCGACAAATTATTTCCATTGAAGTTTTTGTATGAAGGGTTTATGTTTCCAATAATGTATGATATAATTTTGTTTGATATACAATGGATTCTAAGCATTGATTGACAACTTATACATTGTTGAACGTTTTTCCTTTAAGATTGATCATTGTAGTGTCCAACTATATAACAAACACTCACGGGAAGTGTTGTCACTTTGATCACATAGCTATGACACACCTATTAATTTTTTTCTTCTTTTTTTTGGTTCGTTTTCATTTGACTTTTCAACAAGATCGAGAAGGATTGAACTCATTCAGCTTATCCTAAATCTCAACAAGCATTTCAATGTTGCATTTTTGTGGAGCTCCCATTTTTAGCACCTAATAATTACCTTAAGAGTTTCTCACCGCGATACCACAAGAAACATGATAGTTGTTAGGCATGATTTCAAAATTTATCAAAACTTTCACACCTACCAATATTTTCAATGGGTAACCAAGTAATAACTTCTTCATTTTTAGTGAATTTTTTTTATCAAATAAAAAAGCATTTCTTGTCATTCTTAAAAACATTTTCAAGAGATTCAACTTTCTTTACCTTAATGTCCTCGGTATTTTTTCTTTGTCATCATGCATCTTCCAAAGTAACCGTCAATGTTAGAGTCTCCATCTAATATGTCAACCCATATTTTGACAAGAGCTTTAATTCTTGGTTCTCATTCCTTTCCTTTTGGTTCATTTAAAAAGTCTTTGCACCGAAAACAAGTAAATTTGCGTACATCTCTTTAGTATACGACTTACCTTATAATTTACCTTTTTCTATAGGATTTTTTATGCACTTATATATTAGGGTTGTAAGCTCATCATTATCATCTTCTTACACATGTTTTAATGCCTTAACAACTTTTAGAGCTATTGATTTGGTACGTGTTTCCTTCTTTCCTGGAATTCTATTATTTCATAGATTATTAATTTGTTAAAGACGTACTCTAAGGACATGTTCCCATTTTTTGAACTTTTCTTCACGATTCCCTTGGTAATCTTAAATTTTGATTTGAGGCCTTGAACTACGACGAGATTGAAAGATACTTATCAGTTTTTAAAAATTATAAGCTCGTGATTTTCTTCTTGAAGAGCAAAACTTCTACTAAATTTCGAAACCTTACTACCTTCATGAATGTACTCTTAGAGCAATCCAAAGACTTTTAGCATCTTTAAAGCTCAGCTCTTGATTTATATCTTCTCTTGTTAGAGTGTTGAGAATGTTCTGTTTGGATTTAGTGTTTTTCTCCATGAGAGAGTAGTGTTCTCCCTTCCAAACTTCATTTTTGATCTCTAGATCGACATGAGAATATCCATTTTGAATGATGTGCAAATATTGATAGTTTATCTTTCCATCATGGTCTTCCACAATTGATGCTCACTAGTTTTTAATAATTGGGTCTTGTTGTTGGAGACTCCTAATTATGTTTTTTTAACGTAAGAACTTATCCTCTATAACTTTTAAGTAGCATACTATCTAGAGCAATCTGCTCTGATACCAATTCTTGTATCACAAGTGTGATATCATGCATTTAGGCATTAGTTTTAAGTCATATTTATCCTTAATAGTTAGGTTAGTTGTTGCATTTCATGTAGTTTTCGTTGTTTTTGTATTTTCGCATCTACTTGTGTATTTGCGTGCTTATAGGTCATTTTGAAAGATACATTGATTTTGGAGACGTTTTTATGATTCGAAGATTGATAGATTGGATCAAAAAGAGTCTGGATTGAGATTATGGAAAAATGTTGCTTGAACTCGAGCTATACAATAAGGTTTGTGGTTTTGATAGCTCAATCTTGCAACGCCTCATTTGGGATATACGATTGTCCGTTCGAGGTTGTTTTGGTGTCATTGGAAAGATAAATTGATGAGCTACATTTCGTATTTACTCTAAGTGCAAATTCTTACTCTAAGTGGGTAAAAACTGTGTGACAATGAAGCTTGCAGATGGAAGCTCGATCGAAGTTTGAGCCCGTGCATTGGCGAAGTATTGGAGCTTGGCTTGGGATCTCGGTCGAATTGTGTACCAAGGAAAGAGGGAAGCTCGGTCTTGAAGCTCGATCAAGCTTCGGGTCGAGCTTGTCCCGCGCTCTTTTACCCGTGACCGACTCTTGTTGATGTCTCTCTATTTGGTGGTGTTTTCATATGTGATTTCCTTTGTAAATATGTTTCTTTTTCCCCTTTTCTTGTGCGTTTTGTTCCTTTTTAGCTTAGTTCCCGTATTTCTATGAGATTCGGAGACTATGCGCATTTTATGTGTTTTGTAGGTAATTTGGCATGAATCGAGGATCGATTTGAAGGAGGGTCGAGACATGGAGCAAAGGCCGAGCTAAAGCGGGAAAGAGAGAAGCAAGCCATGAAGAAGAACAAGAGAAGCCAACTAAGAAGAAGGTGGAACGAGGTCAGGACCGAGTTGCAACCACGTCGGGCCCGACTTTGAAGTTTCCAACCTCGGACCGAGATGCACAGTAACTCGGGCCCGAGGTCCTCCGTGTCGGTCCGAGTCGGTCACCGAACTACTTGGCCTCCAAGGCACGAATTTGTGGACTTCCACTTTTGCCCCTCATCTAATCTATAAAAGGCCCTCTTGTCTTCTAAGAAAGGGGGCCCTCTCATACACACAAAAGGAGGGAAAAGGGGCCCTCTCATACACACAAAAGGAGGGAATTCCAAGGGAGCCAGAGGATTCTTGGAGAGCAAGGAGGAAGGAGAGGAGAAGGAAGAGAGAGAGAATCGGCCAAGGGAGAGGAAGATTGATAGGTTTGGTTGATAGATTAGCTTTGCTTTGTTTTGATCTTGTGGATTTGGAAACCCTTGATTGGAATTTGTGGATTGCTTTTGATTTGAATGAAACTTTGCTTTGTTTTGAGATTGATGATGTTGATTGCTTTCCCTTTTGATTTGTTTGCTTTCTTTGTTTACCTTATGGAGTAGATCTCCTTGATCTTGGGTTATGGGGGAAAACCCTAGCTAGGTTTGGGCTAGAAACCCCAATTCCATAGCCTTGAGTGCTTGATCTAAGGAACCCACTCTACATAGAGCTACAATTCCTTGCGAAAGTTGGGAATCAAGGCTTGTGATTGGCAAAGTAGCGAAAGTGAACATGTGTCAATCTCAAGACCTTGCTTCGAAGGGGATTTCCCCAATGATCGATGTGTAGAAGTGGTTGGAACGAGGGCGAAAGCACTCGATCCTAGTCCGATCATCACTCATTGCTTGAATTGGGGTGGATAAGCCTTAATCTACTAGAGAAGGAACCCAAAAGTCCAAGATCTACTTTTAATCTTTGAAGTTCGACAAACCCAGCTACCTCGGGCCCGACTTACCCTACGTCGGTCCCGACTGTTTTCTTTGTTTTCCTTTGTTTTATGCTCTCCTTTCTAGCTCCCTAGTATCTAGGCACATCGATCGAGTAGACTTCCCGAGTGTTCGACACCCACCACATACTACAACGAGGTCGGGTTATAAATTGTATCTCTTGACCCTCGCATCCGAGAGCGATCAAAAGATTGGCGCCGTTGCCGGGGAAGTCTAAGTGCATTGAGTGCCAATTTGGTGAGTATCTTGTGTTTTGGTAGTGATTTGGGTGAGGGAATAGCCCAAACCCTTTGTTTGTTTTTGATTTGTTTTGGTTTGTGTTTTTGTTTCATAGGTGTATGCTAGCTCGTTCCTCCCGAGGAACACTTGAGCTCGAGTTTGTGAGTGATCCGGAAAGTATTCTCAAAGAAGCCCGATGAAGGAAAAGGATGGAGAATCAAGCTCTCCATGTTGATGAGGAGTTGGCTCAACTTAGGGCCGAAATGGCTAGATTGCAACTTGAGAGGGACAATCAAGAGGAGGTGGCAAGAAGAGAACGGGAGCAACGGATGAGAGTCGAGGCTCAACTCAATGCTCTACCCCGGAATGCACGCCAATACATGCATCCGGAGTTGAGGGTACCCGAGCCGGCTATTGTGCTTCCCGAGGTTGCCAAGAATTTTGAGATCAAGACGCAATTCATCTCCCTCATCAAGCGTGATCAATTCGAGGGTCGTCCACATGAGTGTCCCATAGAGCACGTTAAACGATTTGTGGATATGTGTGAGATGATCTCTACCGACGAGGAGACATTGGAGTATGTGCTTCTAAAGGCGTTCAAATGGTCACTTGGGGGCAAGGCCACACATTGGCTCGAGAGCCAAGCTCCTAGGTCAATCACAACTTGGAAGACACTCTATCACGCTTTCTTGATGAAGTTCTTCCCGCCCTCGAAGACAACCGAGTTAAGAAGGAAGATTGCAAGCTTTCAACAAGGTCCGAATGAGCCCCTCTTCGAAGCATGGGACCGTTTCAAGGAGATGTTGCGCCAATGTCCTACTCATGGCCAACAATCATATGTACTTCAAGACATCTTTTTCCAAGGCATCAATCCGGTAACGAAGGACAAGCTCAATCTCCACACCGATTGTGGGTTCATAGACTTGACACCGGATCAAGCTTGGGAGCTACTTGACAAGCTATCCGATTATGAGGCCATGTATGGGGTGAGTCAAGCTAGCAAGGAGGTGAAAGTTCAAGGTGAAGGTGCAAGGAAGTTATATGATCCAAAGGGAGAAGACCTTGATAGGGATGTGAAGCTCCAATTCCTTGAAGGTGAAGTGAGCAAGCTTAAGAGGCAAGTCCACTACTACAAGCAAAATGCTAGAGCTTGTGAGGAGTGTGGATCCTTTGCACATGCTACACAAGTTTGTCCGAATGAGAGCCAAGTACGCTTGGCCGAGCGAATTGAGGAGGCAAACTTTGTTCGAGGAAATTTCGGTGGAAGAGGCAATTTCAACAATGGTGGCAATGGCCGGTGGAAAAACGGTCAAGCTCAAGGTTACAACAACAACTTCAACCAAAATGAGCCAAGGGCGCCACCACCACCATATAGACCACCGGGATTCAATGAGTTAAAAACATTTGCTCAAGAGATGAGAGATGGGTTCAAGGAGATGAGGACCCAATTCAATGAGTTTGGTGCATGGAGGAGGCAAGTCGACAATCAATTTGCTCAAATTGCGACTCAAGCCCCGAGAGAGAATGGGAGACTTCCGGGCCGACCCGAGGAGAATCCTCGAGCTCAAAACAATCAAAATGAAGTCCGAGCAATTGGATTGAGAAGTGGCGGAAACCTACCCGAGCCACACGTGCCTAAGAAGAATGAAGAGAGTCGGACCAACTTACCCAGCAAGTCGGGTCCGACGTTCCCCGAATTCGACCCAGCAAGAAGACCGACTCCTTCACCACGGACCGAGGTCGAGAGCAACTCGGGACCGACGTACACAGACCTCGATCCAACCCCACTGACCAGGACCGAGATTCACAACATCGGGCCCGACATGGTGCCCAAGTCGGTCCAACCAGGAAATGTTGCAAGTGAAGTGGGGAAGTCCAAAGAGGTTGATCCAAGCAAGATTCAAGGTGCAACAATTCTTCCATATCCCTCGAAGAAGCCAAAAGATGTTGTTGAGAACAAGTTCAAGAGGTTTCTCAAACTCTTGCAAGGCTTGAACATCTCTATCCCGTTCACCGACGCATTGAGTGAGATGCCATCTTATGCCAAGTTTTTAAAGGAGATTTTGAGCAAGAAGAGGTCCATAGTGGAAATGCAAGATGAAGTCAAGACCTTGGAGTTACCACAAAAGCTAGGAGATCCCGGTCGCTTTGCTATAACCATTGGTGTGGGGTCTCAAAATTTCCAAGCCTTGTGTGATCTTGGAGCAAGCACGAGCATCATTCCTTACACCATATGGAAATCCACATCTATGGGTCTCATAGCTCCCGTCAACATGAGGTTAACGATAGCGGATGGGTCGTCCATCGAACCAATTGGTATCGTCGAGGATTATCCCGTTTGCATTGAAGGCCACTATGTCCCAATCGACTTTGTTGTAGTGGAGATGATAGAAGTGCCGGGTGAACCGATCATACTAGGGAGACCTTTCCTTGCTACGGTTGGGGCAATCATTGATGTAAAGAAGGGCCACTTGTCTCTTGACATTGGAGGAAGAGAAATTGAGTTTTTCTTTAGGCCAACTTCAAAAGGGACCGTACATAAGGAAGCTAAGATGATCCAAGTTCCTCTTGGATTGCAATGGGAAGCCGTTTCTAAGAAGTCAAGGCCAAGGGAGCTTAGGTTGAAAGCCACCCCACCACCTAGAGAAATTGAGATAGAGCGCCAAGGTCTAGCCCTCAATATGATTGAGCATGAGCAATTGGAGGAAAGGATGTCTTATTTGGAGGTGTTCAAGGCCGAGAAAGAAGAAGTTCAAGCACCACCGGAACCATCTCAAGAACTCAAGGAGCTTCCAAAAGATTTGAGGTACGCATTTCTTGGTCCCAACTCTTCTTTACCCGTAATCATAAATGCCAGCTTGAATGATGATGAGGAGTCTAAGTTGTTAGAGGTTCTAAGAAAACATAGAGGAGCTTTAGGGTATTCACTAGAGGAACTAAAGGGAATCTCTCCCTCAATTTGCATGCATAGGATCTATATGGAGGATAACCATAAACCCACTATTGAACCCCAAAGAAGATTAAATCCTAACATGAAAGAAGTGGTAAAGAGTGCAATACTTAGGATGTTGGATGCGGGAATTATCTTCCCAATTTCCGATAGCAAGTATGTGAGTCCCGTGCATGTAGTTCCTAAGAAAGGAGGTCTCACCGTTGTGCAAAATGAAAAGGGAGAAATGATACCTATGAGAACCACAACAAAATGGCGTATGTGTATTGATTACCGTAAGCTTAATAGTGGCACTCGCAAGGACCATTTTCCTCTTCCTTTCGTAGATCAAGTCCTAGAAAGATTAGCACAACATGAATATTTTTGCTACCTAGACGGGTATAGCGGGTTTTGGCAAATCCCTATTCATCCCGATGATCAAGAGAAGACGACATTCACATGTCCTTATGGGACTTTTGCCTATAGACGCATGCCTTTTGGTTTATGTAATGCGCCGGGAACATTTCAAAGATGCATGATGTCCATCTTCTCCGATATGGTTGAGGATATAGTAGAAGTGTTTATGGATGATTTCTCCGTCTATGGTTCCTCATTTGATGTTTGCTTAGCTAACCTAGACAAGGTTTTGACTAGATGTGAGGAGACTAGCTTGGTGCTTAATTGGGAAAAATGCCACTTCATGGTGAAGGAAGGCATAGTACTAGGACACCTAGTTTCTAGTAGGGGGATAGAAGTAGATAAAGCTAAAGTTGAAATAATTGAAAAACTACCTCCTCCCTCTTGTGTTCGTGATGTTAGGAGTTTCTTAGGTCATGCAGGATTTTATAGACGGTTCATCAAGGATTTTTCTAAAATTGCAAAACCATTGTCTAACCTCTTGATGAAGGATGTGCCCTTTGTATTTTCCGAGGATTGCATGAGTTCTTTTTGTAGGTTGAGAGATGCCTTGATCTCGGCTCCAATAATGGCGGCACCCGATTGGAATCTTCCATTCGAGGTAATGTGTGATGCTAGTGATTTCGCCGTAGGGGCCGTCCTTGGGCAAAGGAAGGATGGAAAGTTGCATGCCATCTACTACACAAGCAAAACTTTGGATGAAACTCAGTGCAATTACACAACAACGGAGAAAGAGTTTCTTGCGATAGTGTTTGCATTTGAGAAATTCCGTTCATATCTTGTGGGATCAAAGGTGGTAGTCTTCACGGACCATGCGGCAATCAAATACCTCATGAAGAAGAAAGATGCAAAGCCGAGGCTTCTAAGATGGATGCTCCTTCTCCAAGAGTTTGACCATGAGATCAAGGACAAAACCGGTGCGGAAAATGTGGTAGCTGATCATCTATCCCGTTTGCCCATTGAGTACATGTTGGAGATGGAGGATAGTTTGACTATAGATGATTCAAGAGCAGATGAAGTTCTCATGAGCGGAAAGGAGGAAAGGAAGGGTGGATCGACGAACCAAGTAAGTCGGGCCCGAGGTCCAGAACATCGGACCGAAGGCAGGGCAAGTACGAGTGAGTTGGGACCGAGGTCTTCAACATCGGGCCCGAGTGACCTGTGTGTCTGCGAAGCTAGACCGGCGTCCAACCATGTCGGGCTCGGTACACTTCAATGTCGATCCGTGGAAGAAAGTAAGTTTCCTAACTCGATTTCCATTCCTTCTCGTTCTCAATTGATTGATTCTTTCTCTCCCACTTGCCTTCTTTCTATTTGTGTCGTAAGACGAGGGGATTCCCCTTGGTTTGCAGACTTCGCTAACTTTGCCGTAGGGGGAGTGATCCCACCAAATTTGTCTTATCAAGCTAGGAAGAAATTCTTACATGATGCTAGACAATATTTTTGGGATGATCCATATCTCTACAAGGAAGGGCGTGATCAAATCTATAGACGATGTGTGTCAAGTGAAGAGGTTGAGAGCATAATTCACCATTGCCATTCCTTGCCTACGGGAGGTCACGCTAAGAGTTCCAAAACCACTTCAAAAATTCTTCAATGTGGTTATTATTGGCCAACCATGTTCAAGGATGTGCATGATTATGTGAGGAAGTGTGAGGAGTGCCAAAGAGAGGGGAACCTATCAAGGAGGAATGAGACTCCTCAAACTGGCATTCTAGAAGTTGAGTTATTTGATGTATGGGGTATTGACTTCATGGGACCATTTCCCACATCAGGGCCTTACAAGTACATCTTGGTAGCCGTAGACTATGTCTCAAAATGGGTGGAGGCCATACCAACAAGAACCAATGATGCTAAGGTGGTGATGAAGTTTTTGAAAAGCAACATTTTTGCAAGGTTTGGTGTGCCTAGGGTTCTCATAAGTGATGGCGGACCTCATTTCATTGAGAGGTGCTTCGAAAATGTGTTGATTAAGTATGGGATGTCTCATCGAGTGGCTACTCCTTATCATCCTCAAACAAGCGGGCAAGTTGAGGTGTCAAACCGTCAAATCAAGGCTATCTTGGAGAAGACTGTATCTCGATCAAGGAAAGATTGGGCCTCTAAGCTCGATGATGCACTTTGGGCTATAGAACCGCCTTCAAGACACCTTTGGGAACTACACCCTTCAATCTAGTTTATGGCAAGGCATGTCATCTTCCGGTAGAGCTTGAGCACAAGGCGAAATGGGCACTCAAAGAGATGAATTGGGATATCAACTTGGCCGGTGAGAAAAGGTTTCTAGAACTTCATGAGTTGGGGGAATTAAGGTTGAAGGCCTATGAGAACTCCAAGCTATACAAGGAGAAGACCAAGAAGTGGCATGATAGGAAGTTAATTCCAAAGACCTATCAAACCGGTGACAAGGTTCTCCTTTTCAATTCAAGGCTTAAACTTTTCCCCGGGAAGTTAAGGACTAGGTGGAGCGGACCATTTGTGGTCCACCGTATCTATGCTCATGGTGCGGTGGACTTGGTTGATGAACAAGGACATATTTTCAAAGTGAATGGTCATCGAGTGAAGAAGTTCTATGACAAGGACGGTCCAAACGAAGAAGTTAGAGCCTCATGGGCTCTCGTCCTCGCCGATTGATCCTATACATGCCATTGAAGAATAAGAAATTGTGAGCTTTTCATACTCTTCTCTCTTGCTTTTAAGTTTTGGTTTCCTTGTTTGATGGGGACATCAAAATTTTAAGTATGGGGTGGGGGTAAGTGTGTTCATGATTTCACTTGTTTATGTTTGTTTATTATTTTGAGGATATTTAGTTTGTGTTTCTAGTTTGTATTTGGGATGTTTGTTTCTTGGTTTGGGGTTGATGAAAGACATGGATGATTAATTTGGTCTTGAATGGATGAGTTTTTGGTTTTAGAGAAATTTTTGCAAAAAAATCCATAAAATCTAAAAAACAAATGTGAAAAAAAATGTGTTAAAAACAACAAAAAGATTTTGTGTTTTGTAGGTTTTGGACTAGAAATTCCCATCTTAGATTGCCAAAATAAAAGCTAATGATGATGTGAGCATGTAAATTCCTTTGCATATTTTTGGATAGTTTAGCCTCTAAAATGATGTTGCTTTTGATGTGATCATGATATCTTGCTTGTTTTATTGAACATGTGAGTTCTAGTATGATTTCTTATGCGACTAGGTATGAGTGACCCTTGTGAGATTGATTTTTGGCCATTTTAGGGATGCTTGTTCATATTTGCATATCCCTCATTTTTCTTGTGTGATTAGCTCATTCATGCTTAGTAAAACTTGCTATTGCGGTGTTTATCTATTTTCCAAGACCGTCATGAGAATTGTCCTAGCATGGTCACATTGATTTTGAACTTTATTCTTCTAGTCACATAAATGTTCCATATCCTACCATGAAGATAATCCTTTATTTGTAGCCCCATTCTAGCCTAAGCCTTTGTTTGAAACTACTCAAAAATATTATTCCTAGCCGTATATGACTTGACCCTTATGGGATTGGACTTTAGAAGAGAGGTTTGGATTGTATTTGAAGAGTTGAGATTCTCTTGGGTTTAAGGGCAAAGAATGGTGTTATGAATCATGTGGGTAGTGCATCTTTGTTGTACAAAAATGAAAAAAAAAAAGAAAAGAAAGAAAGAAAATGTTGGAAATGTAAAGTGGAATTAAGCAAAGAGCTTAAGTGAAGAAAAGGGTCCGACCGAGTTACAAGCAACATCGGGCCCGATGTCATAAGAAAGTTGGTCCAAATGTAGAAAGTGTTGAAAATCCAACAAAAAGCATAAGAGCAAAGATGAAGTGGAATGTTAAGTGAAATTTTGGGTTGAAAGGAAAATGTTAAGTCTTTTGGGTGAGTGTGAAAGTAATTGTGGAATTTGGTGAAGTTGGTGAGAGTTTAGGTTGTTCAATCCCCATTGTAAGCACCACAAGACCAAATAATTCCCACCTTGAAAAATACCAAAAGCCCCATTACAACCCGGCCGAATGGAACCTCTTTGAGGACCTCCATTGAGCCAAGTTCGAAATTCTTTGTGTACTTTGCATTAGGCATCTCTAGGTGGAGGAATTGGTGATATTAGCTTCAATAGTAAAGTCCTTACTTGCATGATTTTTGAGCTTGAGTGTTCATTGCTAAACCCAAACACATGATGAGTGATACACATTCACATATCCCTAAAGTGAGGCTTAGTTGCATTGACTTTATTCCTTGGAACACTTAATCACGTGTGATGATGTAATCTTGCTTGAATATCGATCACTTGTGCTTAAAATGTGTTTTCATACGAGGCTTTACTTGAAGATTATGTTTCGGTCTTGCTTACATTGTTATTGCTTGAGGACAAGCAAGTTTAAGTATGGGGTATTTTGATGTCTCTCTATTTGGTGGTGTTTATCATATGTGATTTCCTTTGTAAATATGTTTCTTTTTCCCCTTTTCTTGTGTGTTTTGTTCCTTTTTAGCTTAGTTCCCGTATTTCTATGAGATTCGGAGACTATGCGCATTTTATGTGTTTTGTAGGTAATTTGGCATGAATCGAGGATCGATTTGAAGGAGGGTCGAGACATGGAGCAAAGGCCGAGCTAAAGCGGGAAAGAGAGAAGCAAGCCATGAAGAAGAACAAGAGAAGCCAACTAAGAAGAAGGTGGAACGAGGTCAGGACCGAGTTGCAACCACGTCGGGCCCGACTTTGAAGTTTCCAACCTCGGACCGAGATGCACAGTAACTCGGGCCCGAGGTCCTCCGTGTCGGTCCGAGTCGGTCACCGAACTACTTGGCCTCCAAGGCACGAATTTGTGGACTTCCACTTTTGCCCCTCATCTAATCTATAAAAGGCCCTCTTGTCTTCTAAGAAAGGGGGCCCTCTCATACACACAAAAGGAGGGAAAAGGGGCCCTCTCATACACACAAAAGGAGGGAATTCCAAGGGAGCCAAGAGGATTCTTGGAGAGCAAGGAGGAAGGAGAGGAGAAGGAAGAGAGAGAGAATCGGCCAAGGGAGAGGAAGATTGATAGGTTTGGTTGATAGATTAGCTTTGCTTTGTTTTGATCTTGTGGATTTGGAAACCCTTGATTGGAATTTGTGGATTGCTTTTGATTTGAATGAAACTTTGCTTTGTTTTGAGATTGATGATGTTGATTGCTTTCCCTTTTGATTTGTTTGCTTTCTTTGTTTGCCTTATGGAGTAGATCTCCTTGATCTTGGGTTATGGGGGAAAACCCTAGCTAGGTTTGGGCTAGAAACCCCAATTCCATAGCCTTGAGTGCTTGATCTAAGGAACCCACTCTACATAGAGCTACAATTCCTTGCGAAAGTTGGGAATCAAGGCTTGTGATTGGCAAAGTAGCGAAAGTGAACATGTGTCAATCTCAAGACCTTGCTTCGAAGGGGATTTCCCCAATGATCGATGTGTAGAAGTGGTTGGAACGAGGGCGAAAGCACTCGATCCTAGTCCGATCATCACTCATTGCTTGAATTGGGGTGGATAAGCCTTAATCTACTAGAGAAGGAACCCAAAAGCCCAAGATCTACTTTTAATCTTTGAAGTTCGACAAACCCAGCTACCTCGGGCCCGACTTACCCTACGTCGGTCCCGACTTCCTATTGTCGCCAACATCGGGCCCGACGTGACCTCAGTGTCGGTCCCGACTGTTTTCTTTGTTTTCCTTTGTTTTATGCTCTCCTTTCTAGCTCCCTAGTATCTAGGCACATCGATCGAGTAGACTTTCCGAGTGTTCGACACCCACCACGTACTACAACGGGGTCGGGTTATAAATTGTATCTCTTGACCCTCGCATCCGAGAGCGATCACTTGTGTTATTTTGTTTCCAAAAATATTCTACCCTAGTTGTTATTTATTGTTTAGACTTGTTGGAGAATTAATTCTATCTATTATTCTACTCTAGGGAGAAGATCTAAGAACCATAATTAGAGCTTTTGGATTTTCTCATGGAATTCATGAAGATATATACCTCTTTTGCTTGATTGATCAATTTGAAGTTTCAGACTCGAATTTTCCTATGAGATTAATCTTCTTTCTTTTTCTCTATTGAATAATCTTAATTTTTTATGCTTGAATGTTTATGATTGATTTTGAATTTTGTTATCCTGATCACCTGATAATCTCTTGTGTTAATTTATTGGTAGATTTATTTGATTCCTAATTGAATCGTTTAGACTAAAATAGCAATTGTAATTTCCTAGAACTGTTTGAACTAGTCTATATTTATATCTACATCTATATAACATATAACATATAAAATTGAAAAACTTGTTCATTTATGACTCATTCCCTCATTTAAATTTATAGGGGAAAAAACCAATATTCAACACCACAATTAATGTAGATTTTATTCTTTAAATTTAGGAATCAATACACACATATTTAAATAAATTCAATACCAATGACATTTCATATAACTAATATAACAATGTGTAGGTTAATAATGATTTTTTTATGATAAATATACATACACTTTTACATACATTTAATAATGAATTTCATACATTTCATTGATTTAAAAATAAATTTGAAGTTCAAAACATTTCAAATCGGGAAGAAATTTTTAAATTTCATCATTCACACATGCATTTTATAGATATATACACATAGATCAATTATACAAATTAAAATAAATAACACATTTAAAATTTTAAACCTTATCCTCAAATAAATGCTTGAGAAAATGTAACAAGAAAAAATCGTTTGGACTCTTGCTACTACATCGTTTATATATGGTAAAGTGAAGTTAATAGAACATTTAAGTTGCAATTAAGTAGGAATATAGAAATGTTATTAGTTAAAATCTATATAATAATATAACAATTAAAAAAATTGGTCATTTATGATCAACCTCACAATAGAGTTCATAGAAGAAAAATAAAAAATAAATTTAATCCCAAAAACAATGTAAATTTGAAAAACAATACCCATATATTTAAAAATGAATTTAAAACTAAAGAAATTTCATATCATAATGCTCAACGATGTAAAAAATAGTAACTTCTTGGCATATATAAACGTTTCCAAAATCTATAAAAAATAGTTCCTTACATGGCTAAGAGCATAAAAAAAACACTACCAATCTCAAAGGACAATATTATAGTTAAAATAAAAAAATAAAAAATAAAAAATAAAAATGACTTTGAATTTTGACATATTAAAATGTAAGGAATACTAAAAGTCAAAAACTCATAATGCATTTAACTACAATGCTAAATGGATGCTAACCTCTCATATATAATCAATACTACTCCCTCCATCTAAGTCTATTTATCCTTTAAGTATTTTACACAAATATTAAGACAAACACTAATCTTACTAAAATACACCTATTAAATCATCAATATACATAATTAATTCTCCTCCTTTTTTTATTTCAACCAATGAAGTGAAAATTAATTGAGGGTAAAAGTGGAAATTATTGGACAAAATAACTAGAAGGCCAAATAGAATTAGACAATTAATTAAGTCTAAAAGGCCAAGTAGACTTAGACGGAGGTAGTATAATTTATGTACAATAAAACACAAATTAATTACAAAAAGTAGCCGATTGCCAACATTAAGAATAATAGTGTCTTTTCAAATTACCAATTCTAGACTACTCAAAGCTATAAATTGTATAAAGGCAAAGGATGTGATCCTCTATTTATGTGCTTCTATATACTTCAATTGTCTCCTAGATGCATCAATTTTTTTTTTAACACAAATAGATTCCAATGAATGAAGATCCATTGCCCAATGCACTCAAGTACTATAGTATAGAGTCTCAAACACATGCATCGATCACTTGAGGCAAATGACAATATATAAAGGTATGTGGGTAATAATTATAGGTATTATAATTTGTGAACTTTATTTTGTTTTATAACATTGGCTTCGGTAATTCTACTAGAGAGTTCTCATGTTTTAATTTATCCACCATTGTGAAATTATGCAATGATTCATTTTTTTACAATAAGATGTTTCATCAATTTCCATATTCTTATGACAATATCTAAATGTATATAGCGGGTATAATATATTGAATGTTTATTTTATTTAATAATTAATATTAACATCATGTTATTTTATAATGTGACTCATGGCTTATCTTCCACGAATAAAATTATGCGATGATTATATAAATAATAATAAGAATTTCATCCCCTTGCATGTGCCCGATTCAATAATTTTACTCAACTTGCTTCATATTGTTACAATGGCTACCTCGATATATAAGTACTTCCTTTTCAAAACTCATTACAATGTAAAGAAGTTGATTTTAGTCATTCAGTGGAGTTTTTCTTCATATGGAGCAAATAATTTCTGCAAATTGAACTTGTCATTTTCTCTACATCAAATACAACTATCAAAAAACAAATAGAAAAAATTACTTACTTTTTAAAACTCTATTAAGATATTTAGCAAACCATTATTGTATTACATTTTTATTATATTTTCAATACTTTGGAGATTTAATTCAAATTCATACATATTGCCTGTAATAAAAAATAGTTAAAATCAAACATATAACAAAAACTAGAATAGTTTTGAGAGCGTGAAATAAAAGGCAATATTATGTGCATATGCTCATAGCCTAACCTTAGAACATAAAATTAAAGTTGTAAATTTATGTCAAATAATAATAACGATTTTTTTTTATATATTTAGAATTGATTCAATTTATATTTTTAGGATTATTATAAATGCATAAATATGTAGGATTCTATATATTATTTTAACTAGGGTAGACTCGCGTGCATGCCGCACGCACGCGGGGACATTCTATAACAAAAAAAAACATTAAAACGAAACTGAAATTATTTACAACAGAACTCAGCAAAATGAATCAAAATAAAAGACAAGACAGTGCTTCAAGATGCCTCATCATCTCCGATAAAATCGCCTCCCCATATCGCCCCCTCGACCCCCTCTTATGGTACTTTTGATAGAGCATCGTTCTGAAATTAATTAGCGCCTCCAATTTTATCTCTGTGAGACGAACTCCTTTTGAGACATTTGAGGGACGTATAAAACTTGAGATAATTTGATATCAATAGTAGGAGGGTTGAAAGTAAGAGAACCAGTGTGTGAGATTTTTAAACCTGAACCGTCCCCAATGTGAACTTCATCTGGGCCATTGTAAGGATAGTGGAGGGCTAGGGCGGACAAATCATTGGTGATATGGTGAGTTGCACCGGTATCGACAAGCCATTGATTTGGAGGAGTAGGCCCTGCAGCAATATGAGCTTGTGGAACGGTGGGGGAAGCGGGCGGAATTAGGCAACAGAAGGTTGGGGTACAATATGCATTTAAGAAAAGAAGTCAATCATATGTTACAACTTATGAATAGAGTGAATTGTACAGGGTGGGGCATCATAGACATACAATTATGGGGATTTCAGACTATATTTGGCAGACTATATTCTGTTTCTAGAAGGAGATCCATCATAGTTAAAATTTGCATCTTGATGAACAGTTGAGACCATTCTTATCAATTATGGGTTAGCAAAGTTTTCTCCTGAATATAAAGAAATGCAAACTTTGTGAAATGATAAGCAACATAGCAATTTATTACAGATCCTAGTTGTTTTAAATATATTTGGGAGTTAATATTATTCCCTATGACAACATATTACATATGCAATAAAGGAGACTAAATACACTATGGGATCAATACAAAATACTAAAAAGGGAGTAAATGCACTATGGGATGGCAAAAATGTATAAATTATTTAGAAGAAGATGTAAGATTTTTATCCTAGTCAGAGTCAGGTCTGGCCATCTGGATGCCCACAATATATTTTCAAGAGACGAATGAAAAAACTGCCCCTTCCACACCACTACAACAAATCCTCTAACACCTATTGTACAGATAGAAATGACATAAACCTTATTTTCCATCTCTCCAACCCTTAACTGAATCTCTCTTATCTGTTCCAATCTCAATCTCCTTTCTACGAGTCAATCTCTCGTGTTTCAGATTTACGTGATCAGCTACTCCATTCTTGTTTTCGATTAAATACAGCAACTAATTTCCCCAAATCTATTCCAGGTTTTGAGCACTCACATTGCTTACAGGGATGAAGATTGGGCTATTCCTCTTCCTAGTTAAGTTGAGCCCTAAAATCAGTTCTATTGAAATGTGGTTGCTGGTTATAGGAGACACTTGTTAACGAGCTCTAGTAATGTTCAACAATGGTATTTTACTGGTCTAACTCTTCTGAAAATTGGGTACTATATGAAGGAAATTTCAACACAAAATTTGGATTTTGAGGTGGGTGGATGAGGTGGGGTGGGGTGCATAAGAAAAGAAAACTGGGCAACCACAACCAAATGAATGAATAATCTTACTTAATTTTATGTCCTAGCAAAAATTGCATTTAGAACTTCAGAGAGATAAGGTTGGCTCACAATTTTTTTAAGACCTATTTTATTCTTAGAACAGTTTTCCTAAAGCATATCCATACTCTTTGTCAACTTTTGACTCAACATATGTGGCAACGTAAGCAAATTAAGGAAGAGAAGGCTAAAAAGAGGCTGGATTTGTTGAAATTGTACTTCGTTACAAGAAAACAAAGTTGCACAACATATCCTTTGGAAGGGAGAGAGTCTGATTAAGGACACATGGTCAGAATAAATGAACTCCAGAGAGGCCACAAAAGCACCACCACTAGAATACAAATCCGAATGAAGATATAAAAAAATCTAGAAACACATTGAAGTTCTTGACATGCATGTGAAAAATCAAATTTAGGATCATGAGAGAGATTAAACAGACTTTGCAGTCTCACCGGCTTAGAACAAACTGTATGACTTAAAACACCCAAATGCAATCACCTGATCAATAGTATATAAATTCAGGTTCAATCTGACCTATAGTTTAAAAAAGAAGTCATGTAATCACCTAAAATTAATAAGATGAACTTGAAAAAATAACTTTTATGAACAAACATAAAATTAGTGCATCACTATGATGAAACTTACTACAAGTGTTTTGGTATATTAGAAGATTTGATGTACGTAAGCACATCATACACACAAGCTGAAGGTAAAAAGTGATAGCATGAGCTCAATGTTATTATAGACTATATATGACAAAGATAAAACAAGAAAGCTTCATGCAAGATTACAGTGTAAAAAAAACAATTAGGTTCATGTTACAATAAATGGTAAGAACTTCATATTATATACTTAACAAATTCGACTTTATACTGCTTCGATGTACTTAAAATGATAATCTCACATTTTCAAACCCCATCACAAAGCTGCATGAAATGATAATACATGAACAACAAATGATGTAGAGTGTTCAATGATGCGAAGTCTATCTGAGATATACAAAACTCAAAGATAGATTCTAAAGTTTGACATCCATATTACCATCTAAAAAAACTACTTTAGTACTGGAGATAAGGTACCTCTACATTAGTCAAGGCAATGATATCATAACAAAGAGAACTCAGTAGTAAAGGAGCAATCTTCTTGTTTACAAAGCATTCATTTACTCTTAATTCAATTCTTCTCCAAACACAGATGAGTTTCACACCAGGTATGCAATGTGCTTCCTTATTTTTATTTCATAGAAGATGATACGATGCATTTTCCCCTGTTTTCATGCTTTAGTGCTTACTAAATGCAGGTTATGCAGGAAATGAGTTCATCTAAAGAGGTTCAACTGACTATTAGTACTATGTGAACTATACTGATCTTTTGATTTAGAAATTTAACATGCCCATGGTTCAGTCTATAGACAAGACAAAGAACATAAACCCAAAGTGTCTTCATTAAGTCATTGTTGGCTTATGAATAGTTATGCAGTAAGAGGGGCTGAAAGATCACATTTTCCAGCCTAGCTACCACAACATTAACAACCAGCCTCCTATTAAATAGGTAAAAATCAAGAATATATTCCTCAAACATTAATTTCACCACCTAAATTAAACATTAATCTACACATAAACTGCAAAACTTAGTTCATAATCTTTCGCATTAACAAGAAGTAATAACTCTAATTGTAGGAAGCATTAAAAAAAATATAGATTTTATAGTTTAATGCAACTTGAACATAAGCATACCTATATTACTCTGTGCATATGAGGATAATTCAAACAAAGACATTTTCTATTATGATTGCATTTCATCGAACACCTTGAGTGTAGAAATTGTAAACTCAAAGTTCCAGCCAATTTATGGTCTACACCTCTTGAAGTGTCCATGGAGCTCCAATTACAGTAACATATAGAAAGAAAGATTAGATAGATAAACCAAATCTAAACTTGAATATACAAAAGAAAACAGGTAAAAATGCAAAGTCGGAGCTAAATTTACCAAATTCTAAGGGAGAAGAGGGTAAGAAACTCAGGTTTAATCGACGGCCAATCACAGGTTAAACTACAGGAGGGCACGATTCAAAGTGAGGAAGAAAGAGAGGCGGGTTCATAGGAGAGAGAACCCAGAAGAAGAGCGCGGGAGAGAGAAAGATCAGAATAAAAATATAGTATTAACGTTGAGCTAAGCCGAGCCGAACCTGAAGCGGTTGAAATTGCACTGCAAAAAACACTGTACGCAAGCCGCGCACTATATATAGGCCGCCCCAAAAATATTTTTCGTTCGTTTATAGGTTTTAGATTTAGATTTATATTTAGATATCTATCTCTTTCTATTGATCAAGTCTAACGACACATAAAAATTAATTTGGTTCAAATATATAGGAAATATTCAACGCTTGTTAGTTGTTACTAACAAATAATTTTAGCCTAAATAATATTATTATTAAGTAAAATATACCTAAATTTTTATGTTAAAGTATAAAACATTTATTTTGTTATCGATCAATGTTTTATATAGTCAGTTCGAACCACCTATTTTATATTCCATCCTCTATTCCAGTCCTCCTATTTGTTCATTTGGAGCCTATTTTTTAGCTAATTTAAATAAGTTAAAGCAAATTAGATAAATCCAATTTACCAAATTAATTAAAATCTAATCTTTCCTTAATTTTTTTTTATAATCTTCTGATTTACCTAGGTTATTAATCTTGCGCTCAACCTTCATCACCTTCGTGTTC
Organism: Fallopia convolvulus; assembly: GCA_964016875.1. Taxonomy (NCBI): domain Eukaryota; kingdom Viridiplantae; phylum Streptophyta; class Magnoliopsida; order Caryophyllales; family Polygonaceae; genus Fallopia; species Fallopia convolvulus. The sequence goes on along the minus strand of OZ024726.1, from coordinate 30,497,110 downwards.
ATCCTTCAACTCCGTCTCTATGTAGCAATATGCTATTAAAACCGACTTCACCAAATTCACACTATTTTGTCTCTTTTGGACTTGTGGTCCATTGAATGAAGTGTTGTGTATACGTAGTAATTTCTGTTTTAATTTTTCTATTTAAGTAGTTCTTAATGTTCGAATTACTTCAACGCTCTCTCTTGATTCGGACCGCATGCCATAGATTATATATCTCATGTTCCATTTCTGCTAGTGGTAGCCACCTAACTCCGACGATTGCACAATAAATCAAAGCGCTTGTGCCTCAAGCAATTCAGGCTCTGGATATTGGTTAGGATGCAAAAATGGAGTTATTAACTAAAATCACATATTGTAGGGCCAAATCATAAGATGGGCCTTTTTCATCATGTTGTAAACATTGGGCTTGTAATAATCCTCTTTTCCAAGAAGGACACTTATGTAATTTTCTTTTTATTTTATTTAATAAAAATAAATTGTGGCAATATTATCATAATAATGGTATATTACTTACCTAAATTATTTTATTAAATGAGAATTAAGAAACTAACCTATAAAGGGTTATTTGAAATAATAATGGACCTTACTCATATGTTAAAGAAAAATAAAATAAATAAAATTAGAACATTAAGAGAAAGACCTCAAAAGTGTTTAAACATATTATTATAAACAAAGAGAATTATTGTAGAAATATTTTGGATTAAAGTTTTTATTTCTTTAAAAAGACATTAAGGATAATTATTAATATCAAAGGCATTTCTTGTCCATTTCTTAAACTAGAGAGGTTGTTTATTTAATTTCTTGAAAATGGATTCACAAACGGGGGATCTTTTCCCCACTTGAGTCTTGAACTTCAAATGAGAAATTCGAGCTCGTTTTTTAAAGAAAATGGATTTCGTAAAAGCCTATTTGTCACTTACTTAACCCTCTACAAGTACCCTCAATCAATTTGGGGACAATCAATCAAAATCATCCCGAAAATCTCATTCTAGGTCAACGTGTAACATTTTTGAAATCCTTCAAATTAAATTCGAATTGAAGATGGATAAGGTCGGATTTAAGATGGAAAGGATTGGGAGGAGTCATAGGGCGGATTAGAGAATCAATCCCAATTTATATTTGAGGATGCTAATGACAATGTATTAGAGATTTATCTCACAATTAGTGGCGGATTTAGGGGGGACATGGGTGGCCGGCCGCCCCCGTTCGCCGGAATTTTTAATAGAGAGGGGCGAAAGCAGTGAGGGATTAGGGGCAGGCCGGGGCAGATCCGGGAGGAACTAGGGGTTGGAGGCAGGCCAGAGGAAGCATTGTTGCACCGTCATCGCTGGAGTTACTGGTGGGCGGCGCCATTGTTGAAGCCTTGAAGGAAGTCGAACTGTGGACGAAGGTTGAAGACAACCGACCCTAGTCCCCCAGATCTAAATTTGGGGATGGAATGTGAAACGAATTGTTTCATTTAATGTGTTGTAGTTTATTCTATAAAAATTTGGCCCTAAAATTTTAAAAACGCCACAACACCGCATGTAATTAATTGAGGCAAAAATTTGGCCCCAAGGGTGGTGGACTGTTAGTGATTTACAAAGCCCATAGTTTTTTTTGGGTTAAATTTTGACAAATTATTTTAGGGCAAAATTCAGTGCTAATATATTAGATCTTGATAATAAAAACGTTATTTTGGGGCAAAATTGAGTGCTAATATATTAGACCTTGAAAAAATAATAAGAAGAAATGTTATTCTTCTTATAATATATTAGACCTTGACAAATTTATTTTGGGGCAAAATTCAGTGCCTTTGTTTTGTGGTTAATGTGAAGTGGGATTTTATTTTGTGGTCGAGATTGCACTTTAGTTGCTATCAAGTTAGTGTGTTTTCTATGTCAGGCAAATTGTCACACTTTCCTAGTGTTTGGCTAGCTTGCCGCGATTGTGCCTATCTTCAACCTTGTCCGATATCTTTCTAGTTTCTTTGTTGTTTTTTGTTCTTTGTTTGGTTTTATTTGTTGTGTTGTTGTTCGTTTGGTTGTTATGTGTCGGTTTGTTCGGCTATCGAGTTCTATCTCGGTCTCTTGATTTATCGGATTTGATGCTCGTGGTATGTTAATTTTGTGTGAATTAGTCTTTAGCTTGGTTAATTTTTGAGATTCATCTAAAGAAGAGGGCGAACAAGCTCAAGAAGAGAGCAGAAGACCATCTGAGGAGGATCCGATAAAAAAACCCAAAATTTAACCAAATTAATCTTTTTTAAAACTAAAAAACATATTAAAAAGAGAGTTTAACTGACTCGTAACAGAATCTTTAGGACGGGTGGTTTATTTCTAACAAAATTTATTATACGGGTAATTTTCAGTGATTTGTAATTGACCGGGTGGTTAAATGTAATATGGCCAATACTATGGGTGGTTTCCGATAAATTTCTCTTATAAATTTGTGGTTTAAGGTTTTTAGGGTATATAGGATTTAGGATTGAAAGTTTAAGTTTTAGACCTTATAATTTAGGGTTTATGGTTTTTAGAATTTATTATTTAAAGTTTAGGAGTTTTAGGATTTTAAGGTTTATATGGAAAATTAATTTTTTTTGGAATGAATGAGACCTTCTATTTTCTAATGGAATCAATTTTGCCTACAAGCTTGGAATGAGCCATTCTTGGGAACGAAATCATTCCGGATTTTGATCTGCTAAATACTATACAACCATTCCTGATTTTCAGGGAACAAAACCAAACGAGACTCGAGCTCTAAAACTCTTGAACCCCCCCAAGCGTTGCTACGTATGTTATATCCAGTATCTCGGGCCCCTCATACCCGTTGTGGGGCGTTGCAGGCATCGTAGCAGTAGTACGTGGTACCCCGTGTGTGTCGTGCCAACATGCCAGAAAGATAAGGACGGTGAAGTACAAACCTAGAAGTCCCATAATGATCCCAAGAGTACTCCAAGAGAAAAAACCTAAAATCATTGTGATGGAAATGGGATTAGGGGCTCATAAAAGAGGAAGTGGGAGTAAGGCAATTTTAGTTTTTGCACATAAAATTTGGGTGGTGCAATGAGCTAAAATTTTGTGTGAAAAATCTATGGCGCGTATTTTGTGTGAAAGAGGAAGTGGGAGTAAGGCAGTGTCACTCTTCGATCTTTTTTTTTGTCATGATCACTCTTCGATCTTCTTATATACTCCCTCCATTCCCGAAAGATTGTCCATTATTCCTTTTCGGGTGTCACGAAAAGTTTGTCCACCTTTTTATCTTTCCTTTTATATCAATATTTTCTTACAATATTACCCTCATCCAATCTCATTTTTTACCCTTATTATCCAATAAAAAATCTACCATTTCAACACATTTTTAGTCATTTTCTTTATTTTTGTCTTTCTCCTTACCTTTACACTTCACCATCATAACCTTTCTCCTCTTCCCATTGATTACTTTTTATTCTATATCTTATTCTGAATAAATGTAAAATCCGTCCTTTTGCACGATCTTTTGGGGACGGAGGGAGTATATGAAAACATATATGCAGTAGTTAATGAGAGCTTCTACCAAAAAAAAATTAATGCGTGTTGTTTAAAGTTGATGAAAAAGTATTTTTTTCAAATAATAGCCCTATTCTATGATATATATATATATATATTAATTGATTTTCATCATCATTGAATTTATAATTTTAAATTAGGAGGATTAATTTAGATAAATAAATTTTATTGTTATATTAGTAGAGTTTGGTTCTCATGAAACACTCTCTTAACATGAAACGGAAGGAGCATTCAGGGCCCTTGGATCAAGGAGATCCAAGGGCTGATGTTCTTTCTCCTTTTATTAAAGGCGGGGCAATTGTGTCTTTTCTCTCTTTAATTAATTATTTTTTTTCTCCTTTTTTGTTTTGGGGGTGAATCGATTGGACGAATTGACGACTACTCTCGATTGAGGGCGAATCGTTACGCAATTCGGTGATTAAGTTTGAAGCTCTCTCGTTCGTTCGTTCCTTCAGGAGTCTCGACGGCGATTGTGTTTGCATTTGGCGATTGTGAGTCTCGTTCCATCAACGGTGATACGGTGATTTTGCGAGTCTCGTTCCGATCCTATATTGCTTAAACTAAAACCATGGCAGAAAGTGGTATTTTATTCCTCTTTTTTGCGATTTCGTTAGGTTATTTGAAATTCCAAGGTTTCTAAACTATCTAAGAGTGTATGAGTAAAAGAAGAATTCACAAAATTCGACTCTAAATTATACTAGCGGAAAAAAACGACATTTAATACTAGCAAATTAGTAGAAGAGTGTGTGATTTGATTGATCTATACTAGTAGTTACTACTGGAATTGACCTGCGTAGTATGTGCCAATACTAGCAATTGAGAATACTAGCAAATGAATTCCTCTTCTTGTTGCACTTTTCGGACTTAATACTGCACTTTTCGGACTTAATAATGCACTTTTCGGACTTATTTATTGTGTTTAGAGGGCATATATGCGCCTGTATTGATACGTGATTGCCTATAATGACTCCTCAGAAACCTCGTATATGACCCACACAAGTCCCGATCTTGCCTTGTAAATCCAGATTCCAACCTATAATGCTTTCAATGTGAGAAACTTGTGATGCAAGTAACAAAAACTGATTCGAATGATGATGAATGAGATGGTTCGAAGTTGATAGGAAAATTCAATTAGATAGTTCAACTGAATTGGCTCGAATGCTAAATTCAGTTGATGAACTAGAATCGATCTTTAACAATCGATCTAGAACTAAACTAGATGAATAACTTATCAATCAATCAAACTAAGAATGAGAGAGAGAATTTGGTTGCTATGATGATGACGATCTCGAGATTGCAATGCTAGACACACACGTGATTTTTGAGCCCAAGGACTAGATAAACCTTTCTTAGGGTTTATCTAATCTCAAGCTAATCTTATTGAATGGAAATTGCAAAGTATAAATAGAGAATATAAAGCTATTACTTGGGGAGCAAGGAGAGAAGATGGCCGGTCCTAGGATGATAGAATTGGCCTCCTTTTCTTGCTTCCCAAGATATAATAAAATATCTAATTAAATCTATCTAAATTCCCTTAAATAAAATAAATCATGGATGATTTATTTATTTAAGGAAATATCCTAACAAACTCAAAATATCTCTAACAAACTAAAAATATCTCTAACAACCAAGAGAGAGAAGATCAACCAACTAACATAAGCCTATTGGCTGATTTCTCTACATTATTAAAAATAGAAAACACGCCTATAATTAATATAATAGATAGATATTTTCTCCATTTAGAATGGTCAAGTCAAAGGGTTGACTTTGACCCACATACCAATTTATCTCACCCGATCACCTACTAAATTCAGCCCTAAAGTGAGACAAACTAATACATGTTTCTAAATAAAGAAATAGTGATTTTCGGCCCTCTTGAATCAATCCATGGAATCCGGGCTCAATTGATGTCGAATGCACGAGACCCACTTTGGCTTGGTTGGCTCTTCAAGAACAGCTGCCAATCGAACCAAGATTGTTGTTGTGCCTTGAGCAATCTTCTTAGCTCGACTTCTTGTAATTGGTCCGTCAGAAGGCACTCGAATCAACTCATCGACGTCGGTTGGAGACATGACAGGCTTCACTGCATCATTCTCCTCCACTTGAGCTCGAATCGTCTCTGATTCGACGTCGGAATCAAAATCTGGCACATAAAGAGATAGATCAGCCACATTAAAAGTCGGATGGACACCATACTCACCAGGCATGTCAACATGATATGCATTAGGGCCGATTCTTCTAATGATACGAAATGGTCCATCTCCTCTCAGATCTAACTTGTTCTTCCTTTGGTTTGGGAACCTTTCCTTCCGTAGATGCACCCAAACAAGATCTCCTTCTTCAAAGATAACCTATTTCCGACCCTTATCAGCATGGGCATTGTACTTCATGGATTTCCTCTCTAAGTGCATCTTTGTCCTCTCATGTAGCTTCTTCACAAACTCAGCCCGCTTGTCAGCTTCAAAACTCTCTTTTCCCTTGTATGGCTGAGGCGTCATATCCACCAGAGTCCTCGAATTCAGCCCATAAACAACCTCAAAAGGGGTCATTTTTGTAGCTGAATGGATTGACCTGTTATAAGCAAACTCCACAAAAGGCAAAACATCTTCCCAACGTTTGAGGTTAGCTTTAAGCATAGTTCTAAGTAAAACCCCTAACGTTCTATTAGTAACTTCAGTTTGCCCATCAATTTGTGGATGACATGAGGTAGAAAATAGCAATTTAGTTCCCAACTTAGACCACAGACTTTTCCAAAAATAACTCAAAAACTTAGCATCACGATTTGAAACAATAGAACAAGGAATGCCATGCAATCTAACAACTTCTCTAAAGAACAAATAAGCAATATGCACATCATCATCAGTCGTGTGACATGGAATAAAATGAGCCATCTTGGAAAAACGGTCTACCACTACAAAGATAGAATCTCTACCCTTCCTAGTTCTAGGCAATCCTACAATGAAGTCCATAGAAATGTCCTCCCAAGGTGAACTAGGAATAGGCAAAGGCTGGTACAAACCATGGGGATTAAGTCTAGACTTAGCTTTAGCACAAACAACACAACTCTTGACAAATCTAAGCACATAGTTACTCATTTTAGGCCAAAAGTAGTGTTCTTTTAATCCTTCTAAAGTCTTTTCTAAACCCCTATGTCCTCTTGATTCATGAACCTCTTTAGTTAGAAGCCTACGTATACTAGATGAAGGAATGCACAATTTACCAGCTTTAAACAAGTATCCATCATCAATAAAGTAGGTATCTATTTCTCCCCTAGACATGCAATTCTTATAAATTTCAGCAAAGTGAGGATCACTAGCATACAATTCCTTAATCATTGCAAATCCAAGGATCTTAACATCACATTGGTTCAAGAGAACATACCTGCGAGAAAGGGCGTCAGCTACCACATTCTCTTTGCCTTTCTTATGCTTTACAACATAAGGGAAGGTCTCCATAAATTCAACCCATCTTGCATGTCGCCTACTGAGTCTGGATTGGCCTTTCAAATACTTCAAGGCCTCATGATCAGAATGGATTACAAACTCTTTAGGCCACAAATAATGAGACCAAGTTTTCAACACCCTAATTAAAGCATACAACTCTTTATCATAAGTAGGGTAATTCAACTCAGCCCCACTAAGCTTCTCACTAAAATAAGCTATGGGTTTCTTGTCTTGCAAGAGCACGCCTCCTATGCCATGTCTAGAAGCGTCCACCTCTATCTCGAATGCCTTGGAGAAGTCAGGGAGCTGGAGCACTGGGGCGTGGCATAATCTGTCCTTCAAAGTGTTGAAGGCGTTCTCTTGTTGCTCTCTCCATTTGAATGTTGAATCCTTCTTTGTAAGATCCTGGAGAGGGGCTGCAATTGTGCTAAAATCACGCACAAATCTCCTGTAGAAGCCAGCCAAGCCGAGAAACGAGCGCACCATGGTTGGCGTAGTCGGCTGGGGCCACTCCTTGATTCCCTTGATCTTGTCTTCATCTACCTTCAATCCACCTTTAGACACAACAAAACCAAGAAAAATGGTAGACTCCGAGCAAAAAGAACACTTTTTCAAGTTAACATAAAGCTTTTCTAACCTTAAAGTGTCCAAAACAGCCCTAAGATGGTCTACATGTTCATGCAAGGTTTTGCTATAGACTAAGATATCATCAAAGTAGACTACAACAAATTTATCTAAGTATCTTCTTAGAACATGTTTCATAAGCCTCATGAAAGTACTAGGTGCATTAGTTAATCCAAAAGGCATTGCTAACCATTCATATAAACCATACTTAGTTTTAATGGCAGTTTTCCATTCATCCCCTTCCCTCATCCTAATTTGATGGTACCCACTTCTTAAATCAATCTTAGAAAAGAAATTAGCACCATGCAATTCATCAAGCATATCATCTAATCTAGGAATGGGATGACGATACTTAACTGTTATTTGGTTGATCGCCCTGCAATCAACACACATTCTCCATGTGCCATCCTTCTTTGGCACCAAAATCACCGGAACCGCGCATGGGCTGAGGGATTCACGCACATAGCCTTTGTCCATGAGATCTTGCACTTGTCTTTGAAGCTCAGCGGTCTCCTCTGGACTTGCTCTATAGGTTGCACGGTTTGGTAAAGAAGCGACGGGCACCAAATCAATTTGATGCTCAATGCCTCTAATTGGTGGAAGGCCTTGTGGAAACTCTTCAGGCATCACATCTTCAAATTCCTGTAATAGAGCTTGAATACACTTTGGAAGATGTGAAATATCTTGACTAATAATAAGTATGTCTTTCCTCATAAGAAGTAAGCAAAAAGAGTTAGGGAAAGAAATACTAGACTGAGTAACTAGAGAGCGTTTTTCTACACTGCCTTTTAAGCCGATTTTGGCTCTTTCTGTAGGCGTTCGTTTTCCAGATCTGTAGCTCTCTGAGTCTCTGAGTTGCTCCCAAAATTTTAGTGAAAATGCCCGAGTGGTTTGGGAGATAGCCCCGTTTTCGTCTCAGATGCACTGCTGGAAGTGTTGCTCGGCACTTTTGACGATTTAGGGACTTTTTCTGGGCGTTTTTCGTCCCAATCAGTAGCCCCACTCGTGCTTGATGTTGTCCTAAAATTTGAGCCAGAATGCCCGGGTGGAGACTGGGAAACGCCGCTATTCTTTGTTGGTGCGTCGGGCGCCGAGCGCCGGGCCGCAACCTTGGCCGCCGATTCAGCCTCCTCTTTCTCTTCCTTGGCACGCCTAAGTGCCCTAGCTTGGTCTCTGCGTACCTGGTCCTATAAAACTTGTTGGGGCGACAGTGGTAGAAGAGAAACTCTCCTCCCGTCATAGTTAAACGAATAGGTATTAAGCATGCCATCATATATAACTCTCCTATCGAATAACCATGGTCTACCTAACAAGATATGAGTGCATTCCATGTTTACCACATCACACATGATATCATCCACATAATTGCCTATGGAAACACGGACTAAGCATTGATGAGTAACTAAGTTAGGACCATCAGAATCATTAATACCATTTAGACCATAACTAGTAGCCCTAGGTTGGGTATTTAATTGCAAGTGATCAACTACCTTAGAATTAATAATGTTACAACAGCTACCACTATCAATTATCATACATAACACTTGATTCTTTATTGTACACCTAGTATGAAAAATATTTTCCCTTTGATCTAGCCTAGGTGTTTCTTGTAAAGTAAGAGTACGCATGGTTACCAAAGTTAGAGGCTGTTCGGTGCAATCTGGTTCAATGGCCTCTACGTCCTCCTCTTCTTGTCCATTGCTCTCCTCCTCCACTTGATTTGGAGGTATATCTTCATCACTCACATATCCTCCATTGGTGGTGAGTAGCACTTGTTTCTGATTTGGACAATCCTTGGCATAATGACCTCTTCCTTGACATTTATAGCACACTAGATCTCGTGCTCTTGGCTGATTTGGAGGTCCATTGTTGGGACATCTTTGGCCTTGAAAACCTGCTGGTTTAGGTGAGCTAGAAGCTCCCTTTTGCTGCATAGAAGGGTTAGAAGAATAAGAATTGGAATTTGAACTAGGATTAGTAACATACCTTTTTGGTGCATTCCAAGCTTCCTTCTTCTTCCTTTGATGTTTCTCATAAAGTAGTTGGGTTGAATGTACTAAGGCATTGAGATCCTTGATTTGTTGAATCTCCAATGTGTCTTTAATGCTTTGATTCAGTCCAGCCATGAATTGGGTCCTTAGAGACCGTTGGGAATGATGAATTCCCGCTTTGAAGCTCAAATCCTCTAGCTCATTGAAGTACTCAGTTGGAGACTTGGTACCTTGTTTGCATGTGGCAACTTTCAATCTCATGTGCTCGGTATGCTCTTCAGGCACATATTTCTTCCTCATTACAAACTTCAGTTGGCCCCAAGTTTCAATTGGTGGTAAGGCCTTTCTGATTCGATCCTCCTTCATTCTGAACCACCAATTTCTAGCGGTCCCAACAAAGTGGATAATAACAAAAACAACTTTCTCCCATTCTTCATAGCCCATGTGATCTAGAATGAAGTTTGTAGCTTGCTCCCACTCTAGATACTTCTCTGGATTGAGCTCTCCACTGAATGGCTCTATCTTGATCTTTATATCACGCTTACCAATCTGATTGACGGTTTGGTTAGCTGTGTTGTTGTTGTTCGGCCTTTGTACTCCATAAGCTGGTGGAATATCCTCTACAACCTCAGCTTGGTTGTAGAAATCATCAAGGGGAGGATGCCATGGGCGCCTTTCTTCCCCGGTGCAGCCATAAGTCACATCATCATAAGGATTGTTGTAATGTTGTTGTTGATGATGAGTGGCTTGAGGATACCGGTTTGCTGGCTGATTATAGAATTGTTGATGAGTAACCGGTGGAGTCCTCGTCCCAAAGCCTCGGCCTGCCGTGGGGGAATAATGAGCCGGGGATCTTGATCTTTGTAGCTAGCAAGCACATCATGCTCTTCATCAACTGCTTGTTGCTTGCCTTTGTCGCTAATTGAGGCTTGATTTGGGTCACTTGTAAGCTCTATTGCAGGGGCAACCTTATGACTTCCTTGAGATGACTCAATCAAAGTGGCAAGTTGCTCCTCTAGACGCCGCAATTGTGGATTTATTGCAGCTGTGGCCAACTCTACAACTCGAGCTTGACCATCTCGTACACTATCACTAATAGACAACCTGATGAAATCGATTGCCTCCTTAAAAAGGTTCAGTTCAGCCGGGTTAGGCTCATTCGGGATCACCATTGTTCCTGAAACAAGCAAGAAAGTAGAGAGAGTAGTGTGTTCTAAAGCAAATCACAACAAGCAATACCACACCTTGATCAAGCCAAAACTTGCCTCAAAGCAATCCAATCAACTTAATTCAGTTTTTGGGTTGAATTGAGGTAGTAAATGGGTAGATATGGTGTAGATATGGAATACTAATGATAAATAAAGGAAATATGCAGCTTAAGCAAATGGCAAGTATGCAATAAGACAAGCAATGCAAATAATCCCTCTATGAGCTCTAAAACACATGCAATCTCTCAATTGACTCTATGCAAGTTAATAAAGCCAAATTCAAGCATGCAAGGACAGAAATATGGTAGTCTAAGGGACTTTTATTTCGTCACCCTTTTTCTTCAAAGTGATTTCTACTTAGCTATTTTTAAGCAAGCAGTCACTAGGGTTGAAAGTGGCTTAAAACTAGTTGGGGTAGATCACTTTTGCTTTTCTGATTTTTTTTTTTTGAATTTATGCACAAACTACTCTTGTGCTAGAATTGAGAAACAAGCAAAGGAATGCAATAAGGAATGCAATAGGGCAAGACGAAACTAATCTGATTTTTTTTTTTAATTTAAGTGACTTTACACTACCAATGAAACCAACTAGAAGCCAAATTAACAAGAGAAGATAGGGCTAGGTCGATATTATGGAATGCAATGACAAAAATTAGCAAATATCAACAATGCAATATGAATCTCTATTGATCATGCAACATGCAATAAAAACTCATAAAAATTGTAGGAAGACAAAAGCTAATCTATATTGCAACACAACTCAACCAATTCAACCAAAAGCATGCAACAAATCCCTTAAAAATCTCCTAAATGGGTGATTGCTTGGAGGACAAGGAACAAATAAGAGATTAGGGTTTGAGGAGGTCTCGGCTAGATTAGGGTTTGGGGGGTTAGGATTCGGCTCTAGGGTTTATGGCTGGTAGGGTTCGAACTAGGGTTACGTAATTAGGGCTAGGGTTTGCGAATTAGGGTTGGGGTTCGAATGGGTCTAGCCGCCAATTAGGGTTAGGGTTACGAGGGTGGGGGTAGGCGATTTAGGGTTAGGGTGGTCCGTTGGTGGTGGGGTTGGTGGGGTTAGGTTCGGCCAATGGTGCTGGGTGGTGCAGCAGGGGATTGCGACACCAGATCGTGGTGGCTAGTGGTGGTTCGTGGTGGTGGTGGCGGAAAAAGGTGGTGGTTGTGGGGAAAATTCAGCCTTTGGATCTCAAAAATTGTAACTTGGTTAAAGGTTCAAGCTTTGGGATCAAAAACTGAATTAAATCAACTAGAAAGCAAATTAAGGAAAGAAAATTTTACTTGGCGAGACGCTGGATTATGATACCACTTGATACGTGATTGCCTCGGATGACTCCTCAGAAACCTCGTATATGACCCACACAAGTCCCGATCTTGCCTTGTAAATCCAGATTCCAACCTATAATGCTTTCAATGTGAGAAACTTGTGATGCAAGTAACAAAAACTGATTCGAATGATGATGAATGAGATGGTTCGAAGTTGATAGGAAAATTCAATTAGATAGTTCAACTGAATTGGCTCAAACGCTAAATTCAGTTGATGAACTAGAATCGATCTTTAACAATCGATCTAGAACTAAGCTAGATGAATAACTTATCAATCAATCAAACTAAGAACAAGAGAGAGAAAATTCGGTTGCTATGGTGATGACGATCTCGAGATTGCAATGCTAGACACACACGTGATTTTTGAGCCCAAGGACTAGATAAACCTTTCTTAGGGTTTATCTAATCTCAAGCTAATCTTATTGAATGGAAATTGCAAAGTATAAAAGAGAATACAAAGCTATTACTTGGGGAGCAAGGAGAGAAGATGGCCGGCCCTAGGATGATAGAATTGGCCTCCTTTTCTTGCTTCCCAAGATATAATAAAATATCTAATTAAATCTATCTAGATTCCCTTAAATAAAATAAATCATGACTGATTTATTTATTTAAGAAAATATCCTAACAAACTCAAAATATCTCTAACAAACTAAAAATATCTCTAACAACCAAGAGAGAGAAGATCAACCAACTAACATAAGCCTATTGACTGATTTCTCTACATTATTAAAAATAGAAAACACGCCTATATTTAATATAATAGATAGATATTTTCTCCATTTAGAATGGTCAAGTCAAAGGGTTGACTTTGACCCACATACCAATTTATCTTACCCGGTCACCTACTAAATTCAGCCCTAAAGTGAGACAAACTAATACATGTTTCTAAATAAAGAAATAGTGATTTTCGGCCCTCTTGAATCAATCCATGGAATCCGGGCTCAATTGATGTCGAATGCACGAGACCCACTTTGGCTTGGTTGGCTCTTCAAGAACAGCTGCCAATCGAACCAAGATTGTTGTTGTGCCTTGAGCAATCTTCTTAGCTCGACTTCTTGTAATTGGTCCGTCAGAAGGCACTCGAATCAACTCATCGACGTCGGTTGGAGACATGGAAGGCTTCACTGCATCATGTATATCTTATTTCACCTGTTATAGAGAACATAGTTTATACTTTATAATCAGCCTCATAATACAAAATATGATTGTGATTTTGGTAGTAATTGTTATTACATTGGACTTCAAGGTGGATATGGACCAAATGATCATCTCTTTGAATTAACATATTTTCACTACACTTTTCATAGTTAATAATGCACTTTTTATATTTATAGTGCACTTTTTCTACTCAATATCACTTTTTATATCTTTTTGTAATGCACCTTTCACTTATTTAGTTAGCACTTTAGGTAATGCACTTTTCCTAGTATGTAATGCACTTTATTATACTTGCAATGCACTCTTACTTATTTTAAACTAACACCTTTATATTTCCCTTTATGTTGTAGTGGGGACATCAAACTCTTCTTCAACTACTGTTCTGAATGAGGAATCACTTAAAAACAGTGGTGAATATTTCATTGAGCTATCTCAAGGGAAAATGACATACTATTTGCCCACGTGTCCATCCGAGTTAAAACCATATAAAGGTCAAAATTTTATTTTAGTACAAGTAGCCTATTAGCTCAAATGGTAGAGCGGTGTGCTTTGTGCACAAAGATGTAGGTTCGATTCCTACATGGGCCAATATGATATTTTACACAAATTAATTCTTAACGCATTTATTCTCAACCTAACTAGCTAGGTACTAAAAAGAAACCTAACTAGGTAGGTACTAAAAAGAAATTATATTTTATCGTTGTATGACAAATAACTAATTAACCACTATTTTCAAAGAAGGTCATGATCAAATTAGCTTATATGGGATTCAAATCCACATCTCTGTGCATAAGCACATTGTTCTTCCATTTGAGCTAATAAGCTTTTCTTAAATTAAGAATATGTTCTTATGAATTTGAATGTTTTCTTTTGTCATTTATCAATGCACTTTTCTTATGTTACAATGCACATTTGGAACTTTTCAATGCACTTTTATACTGAATGCAATTAAACAGTTTTGGAATGAGACTTTCTATTTGTTAGGAATGAACTTTTGATACTCTTGAGTGCACTTTTTTCACTTCATAATGCACTTTAATTGAAATGCACATTTATATCTATTGAGAATGCGTTATATGCATTTAGGAATGCTCTTTTGCTGGTGTACAACGCACTACTGCTATTTTGGATGCACTTGAAAATTTTAGAATGCACTTTTATTTTTAATATTGCACTTTAACTACTATGGAAAAGCATTTCTACTATATATATTTAGTAATGCACTTTTTCCACTTTACTAATGCACTTTATATATCTTACAATGCACTTTTGAAACTTTTCGAAAATGAATTTGAATGTACTTGTTGTAAAGAATGTCTTCTTATGCCATTTATCAATGCACTTTATTATGTCACAATGCACTTTTGAAACTTTTCAATGCACTTTTGAAACTTTTCAATACACTTTTGAAACTTTTCAATGCAGTTTTTCCATCAGATGATGCACTTTTCTTATATCATTTATCAATGCACTTTTCTTATGTCAAAAGCACTTTTGAAATTTTTCAATGCACTTTTGAAACTTTTCAATGCACTTTTTCCATCAGATGATTCACCTTTCTTATGTCATTTATCAATGCACATTTCTTATGTCACAATGCACTTTTGAAACTTTTCAATGCACTTTTTCCATCAAATGATGCATTTTTCTTATGGCATTTATCAATGCACTTTTCTTATGTCATAATGCACTTTTGAAACTTTTCAATGCACTTTTGAAAATTTTAAAACTCTTGAATTCCATGATTTTTCTTACCTTGGTTGGAGGAGGTGCCTCCTTCCATTGTATTCCCAGGGTCATGTTTTTTTTTTGCTCCTCCTCTCTATTTTAGATTTTTTGTTCATGTCAATATTATAATTGAACATAAAAATACAAAATTACTTACTTTATATATAATAAAAATTTGGAGCATTTTGAGTTACCTCTAATTTTTTTGTGTATTATCATCACCCGAAATCGTCATTGTGCCTCTAGACAATTGCAGTTCCTTGGTAACTTTACATATGAAATAGAACAATCAGAAGAATGACCAAGTATTCAAGAAAAAAAAAACATTTTTAGTATAAGATGATTCTGGAGGAAGATGACACTGCACATGAAGGTTATCATTGTGAACTCCAAAACACAACACCCACAATCCTCTGAAAACCAAGCAATAAAGCCAGAATTATGATTATAATTTCACAGAATAAATAATATGAGATAAAAATTCCTTTAAAATCAAATCTCGGCACATATTATTCTCTGTGAGATAAGAAATCGTGGAGTAGATAGAAGCATCACATCTTGCACTAAAACTAGCAATCAGACAACACAACAATATCCAGATCTACGTCTTCCGATCTATTTGGGAGGCGGCGATAGTCTTATCTTCTAGGGTTCCGACAGAGGATGGGCTTTTTGGTAGCGATTGGAGGGAGATCGAGTCAACAATGTCGACAAAGTCCGACTTGGTGATGATGTGGAAGAGGTAGGTGAAGTCGGTGACGATGCGGAGGAAAGTGACGAGGACGACAAGGGAGAGGTTGGGGCCGATGCAGGCGGGGCCGCAGGAGTAGGGGATGAAGAAGTAGATGGGGTTGAGGAAGAGAGTCATCATACTGGTGACGAGGAAGATGTTGTTCCATTTGGTGACAAAGCTGAAGCCTGGGTCAAGGATCTTGATCTTCTAGATCCAGGAGGGGAGCATGGATTCGGGTCTGGGTCGGGATCCATGGAGGAGGTTGAGCGGCTCGTTGTTAAAGAAGATATATGGGTGTTGGAGCGCTCATAAAGTTCGGAGGAGCGTGATTTGAGCTTCAATTACTTCTTGAAGGAAGCCTTGCCGGGATTTGTCCGCCAATGAAGGGGCTTGAAAGAACCAGATCTATTTGGGTTTTTTAGTAATTTATTTGCTAGTGGTTAAATTAATAATAAAAATATGTAGATAAATAAAATCATCTAAAAGATAAATAAAATATGTAGATAAAGGGGATTTTTTTGTAAGTTTGCTGGAGTTTAACAGAAGTTTAACGGAGGGGTGGTGATGTGTTAACATATTTATTTTAAGGGTGGTTCAACATAATTTTAAATTTTATGGGTGGTTTTGTGCACAAAATCCTATTTTAGGGGTGGTTTTGTGAAATTTACCCATAAAGTTATTTTAAATTCTTAATATCGATTTCAACAGAAATTCAGTCAAGACCAAATTTAACCGAACACCGATTTAACCGAACTGTTTCAACTGAAATTCGATTCAACTAAAATCCAATTCAATCGAAAATTGCAAAAACTGACTCAACCCGAAACCTTCTTAAACAAATCCGACTAAACCGAAACCCAGATTTGCTTGACCGATTTTAACCCGATAACCCCGATATAACCGACAATTTACACAACTGACCCGAAATACCCGATTACCGATCATACCCGTTACTGATCGAAACCCGAATGATCCGAAATCTAAATAACCCAACCGAAATCCGATCGATTTACCGAATTGCCACCCCTAATTGCTACTATTAAATTGAATCTAAATGGTTTCTAGGTTGGTTGATAATAAGTGTTTCTAGGGTCTGTTTTTCCTGATTACTAATTGAGAAGGAATTGGAACAATAATCTCAACGATAAGTTATTGAAGAAGGAAATGTTTTAGGTTTTTCAATGAAAGGCAATTGAGTTGCAAATAGAAATTGATTAATTGAGCATACTTCTCTCATATACTTTCAAAAATCATACTTTTTATTATCTTCTTTTGTTTGCATTCATTAGTAGTAGTAGTTCATCGACCCCCTATTCTCCTCATCCATAACATACAATTGAGCATACAAATACATCAATTATCCGTGCGATCAATCCTTAATTGCTAACTACATTAATTTGGTTAGTTAGGATACCTAAAAATACCTCATCAAAGTGTCTTAGAGTTATAGGAAACTCTGCCTCAAGAAAGGCGCAATTTCTTACGCAATGTGGATATTGAACAAAAATAGGATGTAATAGTCATATTCATGTCAAGTGAAATCTTTATTAACTAACAAGTTAACCTAGTGAAATCCACCACCTTTCTACACTTGCTAAATTGAATTTGGATAGGTCTACTTATTTCATTAATTTTTCAAATTACGATAAGAACAATACACATAATCTTCTCAAACTCTCCTAAGAACACCGACCTAACTAACCCATGTAAGTAAATACCATTCTCAAACTACACTTAATCTTATGCGCTTCAACAAACAATCTGATAAAGAACACAAATTTCTCTCAAACAACTTGATGCTTCTTTTCTTCAATGTTTCAAAAAGCATAAAAAAAATATGTTAGACTTGATATTTAAAAAAATATGGCTTGGAGAGGCAATGGTTATGGCTCATTTCAAGAATCATATTAGAGATATGACTCTCCAAATCAACAAAGCCATGATCCCCAAGAAGCTTCCTTATACACCAAGTTTGATATCTCCTAAGGACGTTATAAAATATTATCTCTTACAACAAAATAACTCTAGAATATGCATCCAAATGCATGAGATTGGGATGTCATATTTTTTATATTGCACATGTAAAACATGTCCATGGGCGTCATCATCTCAAAACCCTAGATAGAGATAAATTAGGGTTCACATCCTATCCAACACTATGAGACATCTTGAATCTAGATTTGGCTCGACTTACTAGAAAAAAACAGTTTGCAATATAAACTTTTGTAAATTATCTAAAAAGAGAAAAGTAATATTTTTACATATACTTTACATCTTAGATAGAATGCTTTGAAATAGTAAAAGTAATGGTAAAAGTAGGAAATAGCTTAAAAAAGAGAAAAAAAAAACCTTCATTTAAAACCAATTATTGCTTTAGCACACAAAATCAAAATCAAAAGTCTTATGGGAAACTCATTCACCCTATCGTAATCTACGTTTTTAATATGGTAAATCTCAAAATTTTAGCACGACTTTGCCAAAATCAATTTCTAACATTTTTGTGACAAAAACATCAAATATATTCAAGATAATCTAACGATTCTTTCATACGATTAAGGAGCTATTTCTAGATAGGGATTGAGTTGCTATGGTCGTGCTCGTGCTCGAGAATTTTAAAGATCCCTCATTTAGGTAAGGCAACGTCGAAATGTTCTATTTGCACTCCCCAAATGGAGATGGTTCACATGATTTCGACAACACTTCTTTCTACATTACTTGGCTTTTTCTCTCCCAAAATCTTTTAGGCTTTTTTTTTAAATCATTGGTTTAGGTTCTTCATTGTTTATTTGGAGTGTTTTTTTATGTTTGTGTAGTAATGTTGGTTTGTCCGATAGCCGAATTTTTTCAACTTCTCGATGTACCAAGCTTTTCTGGTCTTGCACATCGAATCTCACTTCTTATTAGGAAAAAAAATCGCACAAAAATTGCTTTTTAAAACATCATCTTGGCTGCTTGGCAATAACCGAACCAAAATTTTTACCGGACTAAACAAAAACCGGAAATTTCAGAATATGTCACGTGTTATCACCACTTTTTTATTCTCTAATACTTGTAATGAAAGATTGCGACTAAGAAATTTGAATCCAACGTCATTTAGGGCCGGGGGTGTGGGAGTATTGAGTTCTTCGTTGAATTTTTGGTGCCAAGAATAAAGCCTAAAGTTGGTGGGGTAGTGGAAGGAAGCAGAGCACGCTTGTAAAGACATACATACATGTTCGGATTTGTATCATCACCATCACAACATCAAAGATCTAAAGGCAAAGGAACATTCTAAATGCAGCAAAAACTACTGTTGTCATTGCTCATTTTATGGTCCATTTGCAGCAGAGAGAATATTTCAAGGTGGGCCAATTCAAAAGAAACGAGTACACCTCCTGTTTTATTTATCTATGTAAAGGAAAAAAGAGGGTATATGTTTTTCGTTCAGAAAAAAGGCATACTAAAACACAACCCAAAAAAAAACAGCAAAATCTTAAACTCCCCGTGAATCCGTGATTGATACCAAGAAGAAATAAGGTGCATAGAAAATATATTTCGGGAATTTTAAAGGGAAACATGACAAAATCAAACTAAGGGGCGTCAATCTCAAATATCTTTCAAAAGTAAAATCAATTGAAACCAAAATCTTCAACACTTAAACATGACACAAATAAAAAGTATAAGAGACTAATGTTTATTCTGTCACAAAGCTCAACTTGAGAAGGGCACCGAAGTGCACACAAGTACTGGGGAAAAGGAAGAGTTGTCCCCAAGGAGTACAACAACAGAAATCAGCATATATGATTTCTTTGATCTCAATTTTTAGTCCCCACTTTCACACATGCCTGTGCTTCGTAGAAAAGAGAGAGGGTTTTGTCCTTCATATTCGAGCCACATATGAATTAGCTTGTGTGACGTACCTCACCCATCGATACGGATTGTAGGTGTTTGATTTCTTTGCTATTTGCAAGTATTTTACCTGCGTGGAGAATAATGGCATATCAATAAGCAAGTGGAAAGACAACACTCCGAATACCAGATCCACATTGACACATTGTGACTCATGACATACACAACTACAGGGTTGGACCCGAAAAATCTTTCAATTTGAACACAAAATAGAACTAAGATATACCTGAAGCCGGGAAACATTGTACATTGGTATAGTGAAGGTCATTGAAACAGGTCCAGCTTCCTTTGTAATGTTTCCTGTCACACCACACCCAAAAAAACGCCAGTTATGTAGGTTTAGTTACAGGTGCAAATTTACCTAGCAGCTTATGTTTATGTCAACGATGTTTCCGTTGGAATCTTAAAGATGAAAGGATAGGAAATCTGAAAACAAGCATCTCACTATTCAGCCAATTTTGAGGAATCCTCGATTGTAATTCATTTCATTCATCCAGTCACTCAGTCAGAACAATTACAATTAATCTCCTTATCATGGAAGAAATGAAATAACTAACTCCTATAACTAAATATTCATAATTAAGATAAGGAGGGAGTGGGAAAATGGGAAAGTGCCTAAAAACATGGATGTGGGAAAATCAGGAATTAAAGAAACTAACTAGAAAATGGAGAAATGGGATGATTATTAAAACTAATAAAATAGATAATCTAGGTTTGTATCAGTTTCATACCATGAGTTTCCTGTGAGAATGTAAGCTTTGCACGTAGTGTATGCTCAGCTCCACCGACAATCT
The DNA here is from genome assembly GCA_964016875.1 of Fallopia convolvulus. Taxonomy (NCBI): domain Eukaryota; kingdom Viridiplantae; phylum Streptophyta; class Magnoliopsida; order Caryophyllales; family Polygonaceae; genus Fallopia; species Fallopia convolvulus. The sequence continues at coordinate 30,476,676 of OZ024726.1, read as the reverse complement.
GCCACATGTCATAATAGATAAGAGACCTGTCTAAAAGCAGGAGTGGCATCTACTAGGTGAAGATCTTGGATGGAAATTTACCTTCTTTAAACTCCATTCAAGTCTCTTGTTGGCTTCCTTGAAGTCAGTAGTCTGTCCAACCACCCCAGACTCCAGCTCAAAACTGACTCTGCAATGTAGAAAATTCAAAGTTAGTTTAATTACTGCTTCTGGATGACCTTGCTTAAGATTTCAACATCAATTTTTGATAAAACATAAATTTGTTATCCTTTGAAGATAGTATGCAGAGAATATATACAGAAATAAGCTACTCCACTAGAAACAGCAAAGTAGCACATAAACAGGAAGTAACTATGTTAATGGACCACACATCACTACACATGTTACTGATTAGACCTTGTCCCCCCACCCCCATATGATAGAAAAGTGTGAAATACAACTCTGAATTGTCTTCAATTAGGTAAAAATAGTAAAATTGATTTCTTATAATTGACATCCAATACAAATGAGTAGAGCATTAGTCAACAGGATTGGTAGAGATGCTTGGCTGGATTCCACTATACAGAATGAAATTTTCATTTGAGAGAGTATAGAACGAAAGATCTTGGAAGACTTCTTGACCACCCAATTATTGATAGAAAAGACTTGACATCAGTGGTAGGATAATAACAGGCCCTAAAAACATATGGATTAAATTTCACTCAACCAAAACTTGCTATCAGGAGAAAAAAAAATGTCACATTTCTACAAAATCTTGGAAGATAAAAGAAGGGCAAGAATACTGTCTGCTTAAGGAAAGTTCATTCATGAAATGCTACATATATTATTCCAAAAAATAATCTTACAGCCCTACATATTAAATTGAAGTTATATATTCGTGTTTTATTGATAAGGAAAAGAGAATGATGGATCATAGTTCAAAGGAGCTCCAAATCAATAATACCTCGTAGTATTAGTTGGTACAGGCATTTGTATCAAAATTGTGTTTGCATTGATGTTCGAGGGGAATTCTGCACGAACTTTGATGATAACTTCAGCCTACTCAGCAAAACCATCATGTTAAATTTTTGGACTACAGAAAAGAGAGGGATGGGGCAGCCAAATATATCATGTTTAAATACATTCAATAGTACATTATAAATGTTGGAAATTATCAACTAGTCTATTTCATTCAAGATATCATATGCAGTACAGACAACAAATATGACATTTGAAAAGGTATTTGTCCTGAAAAGCTGCATGATATACTTCTCACAAAGGAAGATAATTTAGGGCCACCAACTAGCAACCACATCAAGATGCATGAACAATGTAATTATAAGGAGATCCCTTCACTAGTCCGGCTTAATAATTCTGCTTTACCAGTAATATGATTAAAGATGGACATTGATGCTTCAAAAATGATAAAAGAAGAAGGAAATTACTCTAAGTGATCCAGCTTCTTCAATCAAGGTGTTTATTCGAAAAGGAGGCCTGAACTCCTGCGTCATTCGATAATTCATCACTGGGAATTCACCATCAGGAGGTACCTATAAGAATTTCGAAAAGGAAACAAACTTTCAAAGGAGAGTAACAATTGCAGGTTCTCCATCACAACAAAAAAAATGAGAAAGGAATACCATATGAAATTCATTAAATATAAAAACTAGTCCTTAAATGACATGGAATTTGACTCACCAAAGTCATAGTTCTGTCCATGTCAAAGCTATCAAGGTGCACAGATTCATGAAAGTTACAGTCATCAAGTATCACCGACCCAGACCCACCTGAGCTGCTATAACCTAAGAAAGAAACAACGACCAAGATGGTCCACTAGAAACTAAGAACCAGCTTCACCTACTCGGGAAAAAATGTAAAGAGCTATAAAATTGAAGAATACCATAGGCTGCACTTCCAGTTCTTCCAATGCAAACATCCTCATTGAGTGCTAACCTGATTTCTGGATTGCCAGAAAGATAACTCTTCATTTGTATCGTGCCATCGATCTCAGAAGTCAGAATGTAACCCTAAAAGAGTAGTAGTTATGAAGATCAGGTGATTATTTAGAAATGACATAAACAACCAAAGAGGTTTGAAACTAAAATGTTTCCAATATAACAATTTATAATCGAGATATTTCCGATAAACTGGAATCTATATAAAAAAAAACATAATTATAGTCATTACCAAAAGTATTTTTATTTATCACAATGGTTTCAAAACTTTGAATGGCAGACTCTAGACATATTTTTCAAAGATGCGTCATAAGAGAGTCTCTGCCTTGATCAAAGTTAGCAAAAAAGAAAGTAAGAAACCAACTTGATAAGACAAAGCTCCAATAACAGATTACTGTGTTGAAGCATAATGGGTTTGTTTGGTGCAATGACTTTGTGCAGATAAGGTATGTCAAACAAATCCAATATCTAATCATACCAGTTTTAAAAATGTAAGCATTTCAGTTATCCAGACAAATCAGGCAATTGTTATATGAATTTTGAAATTATTTCAGGATATCATATGTACAGGCTTGATAGTAAAAGCTGAAGAACAATTTTTAATCAAACAGAAAAAATCATCCGAAATCAAGTCCTCGGGGCACATTTTTTGGCACCAAGAGCAAATCTACTGTCTAGTACTGCACTAGACATTACACAAGTAGTTTGCATCAATCAAAACAGCCTTTACATGCCTCAACATGGTAAAAAAATGTCAGATGAAAGCTTTAAGTGGGTCCATAGGTCATACATCAATCCAAACAAAGCACTCGCACAAGAAAATGTCTGATGAAGGCAAACATAATTTTAATTTGGAATAGTCATTCATCCAAAGATTCCTAATGGGAGGCTTGGGAGCAGCTTAACAGTAGGATATGATAATTACTTCCACATCCACATCTCTACAATATACTTGTTCTTCAATAAGATTAAAATCATGCTACTATGTCATGCTAATACCAGGGCAGAAAAGACATCAAATGGACTAAGCTCATTCATACTCACACTGGAGCTAAATGTAACACTGATCTTCTCAATGATATCAACAAAAATTTCCTCTCTCTTTCTACCCCCAGGCTCATTTGCCACAACTGATTTTGTGACAGCAGTTCCTGGCATTCTTTTGTTGCCTTGCTGCAATTTAACAAAAAGAAACCAACATCATCCCCATACTGATTTATAATATGAGTAAGAATAAATCAAATAAATCTTACAAAACAAGTAACATCATACCATGAACATTGAAGCAGGGCCAAGTGCTGGCACACGTGCAGCATCAACTAGAATTGGTTCATTAAAAACATAGGACTTCAACACTTCAGTTGATGTTGTTTGTACATAGCCAAAATCCTACATTCGAATAAGATTAAAAGTAGAACTACAACAAATCTTAAATATTTTTCTTCGACTGAATAAAAACAAGTAACTAAGCATTATTACGCTATAGATATCAGATATGGATGCCATAGGATTGTAAAAACAGGAAAAGGCAAAGGAGTGATTTTCTTTTCAAGTCAATTTACCAAAGAAATGGAGTTTGAACAAGAATGCCTAAAGAGGTCTACAAGAAACATGAAAAGCAATATACATAACTAAAAACATAATAAAGATAAGAAGAGCAAACTGGCAATGTACTCACAATCACTTCATCAAGCAACTCATATACAAGGACAAAATTTTTCCTCAAAGAGTCTTCACTGAGAATCCCTAGGTAATCCTTAGTAACTCGGGCAATTCTTTGCAGAAGCTCCAGCACGAGGGAAGGCGATGAATTGATTCTGGTTGTTGCAACAAATAATAAGCCAACAATCTTCACATGGAAGTAATTAACACCATCTATATTCTGTTGGAATAAAAGATTACAAAAGAAATGTCAGGAGTCAGGACTCAAATGTACCAATAAACACAGAGATTCAATCAATAAACAATATAATGAAAATGTATTTTTTCCTAGTGGGTCAACCAAGCCTATGCAATAGTGCAATGTGTGAGCCTATAAAGGCACGGTTGTTCTTATCTTGGTGAACCAACTCATTCGATGTTAAATTGATTGAGAAAGGCACTAGACTTGTCCTTGGACAAAAGGCCATGACGGTATATGACATAGACATGATCAGAAATGAAGAACTAATAATTGGAGGAAAGAGAAGAGAAATATTGACGAATAAAAATCATCTTGCTTTGAATTCTCATACATGAAGTCTATCTTTTAAGATATAAAATTGCAACATGCTAGATAATGATTGCATACGTGTTATGAACTCTCTCTAAACATATTAAAGAAACCATTGAAATCCTCAAGTTCATCGAATGAAGATTAAATAAATTTTTAGTTCCAAAACCTCCCTTCCTCTGCATATCAACAAGATAAACGAATACCTACAAAGACAGGGGGTGCATCTCCATCTCCTTCCCCATCCTCCTCTTTCCAGAATTTCACTTTTCGAAAAAATATCTCTGTGCTGCCCTTTGGTACATCACCTCGATCTGTATGAGCATACCCATTTGGAGCACAATAATTATATACGCGTGGAGTACATAGCTAAAAAAGATCATAATTGGTAAACTTGAAGCGAATAATAGGTAAATTCTCATGCATACAAGGAAAACTTGCAAGCAAATTCATTCACTATCATATAATCCCTCATGCCACTATGTCAATATATAGCACAATCATTTCTCAAAAAGAACTTCATGCTCCTTTGAAGTTTAAACTAGAACCGAATGGAGCTAAGCATATGCCATCAAATTTTGACAATGTCTGTGAAGATGAACAGAAATTACAGATTATGATGGCTTAAAATATATATCAGCCCTTAAAAATTGTGGTATCATGCACTGAAACCCTTGAACTTCAACTCAGGCCAACTCACTCTAATACTTCAATAATCAGACACATAATTGCATAAACTTCTTTTTGGAATGCAAATAAACACCTAAAATAGAAAGATTAGCCCTCAAACTTCAAAAAAAGGACAGACACATAAGCACACATGAATAAACCATTTCTTACTAACGTATATTTATAGTCAACACGGAACTTGATAATAATTTAGATCAACACTTGAAACTCATCTGAAATACAATACACAAGTAACACAACAGTATAATACTTTCCAATAAATTGATTGAGTGTGGTACTGTGGTCTTCCCAAATTTTTGAATGCAACACGAGGAAAATTAAATATCTACTTTCTTCATAGCAACTAATATACACTACTTTTTTAGTTCTAAACTTTTGCAGTCAAAATTTTTCTTAAAGAGTAGGAAAGTTTTCAGTGATAAAAATAATCTAATAGAGTGATATAACTATTGCAACTTATAAATTACATCCACTTGTAAATAAATTTTAATAAAAATCACGTGCACTCATGAGGGGAGTTACAATGGTTTCACTTTTGATTTTTTATGAGATTTAAGGGCTAAGTTGAACCAAATTAAGGTACATGGGCTTATGTGTCCGCTTTGTATATGTTTGAGAGCTGAGTTTTTCCAACATACAATTTAGGGGTTTAGGATTACAACTTGAAGTGAGAGAGGGTCAGTGAGAGTATTTAGGGTGTGCTCGGCTGCAGGGGTAGCTTTCTCCCACTACCCAAAATGCTACGGGAAAAGCTCCAAAATTCTACACCCTCCTACCCCCAAGAGTGCAGAATTGGGAGATTTTAATTTTTAAGCTCCAGCTAGCAGGAAGAAGCTCTAAAAATGCTAGTGCCGAACGGAGCCTTAAGCCCGTTGTAATAACCTCATATTATCCGCACCAAAAAACCAACAGCAGCAAAAAAAAACTATTTACATAAAACAACAGAATGGACAACTAAACATTCCACAAAAACGCAGCAATGAATCTAAATTAAACATCCCCGAAAAACCCCATGAATACAGACCTATCAACACTGTGATGACCTTATCAAATGAACTTATATCATTAACTAGAAATTTTTAAGAATTCTTCAAGTTCGATCTGAGACCTAAACCTTTTAATTAAGATTCCAGTAATTGACACACATTTTTATATGTCAATTGGTTAAGCCGTTGATGAACGTAATGTCAAATAGATGAATATATTCAAGCTCATTCAAAATCTTATGCAATTGAAATTCCAACCACTCATTTCTCCCAAATTGGAAAAAAATGAAGTAGGTGCAACTAATCAAATCAATTAAACTGGGAGCTGAATCAGAATTGAAGGTACTACAAAATTGCATGAGATCAGATGTGGTCTAAGTGGATCGAGGTCTAGATCTGAGGAGAGGGGAATAAAAGAGAAGACTTACAGTCGCGAAAGACAATGTTATCGCCTCTTTGCGAGAGAACGAAGAACTGCGATATCATTGTCTAGTTCGTCTCACCTTCAACCCCAGAGCTCCTCCCTCGAAATGGGTTGTTGTGATCGCGTTCTTCTGCTCGATCTTCAGTTCTTCATCTTCATTCTTCTTACTACTACGGGTTTTTTAGGGTAAATTACACAGAACCGCCCCTAAAATAGGCGGTTTTCGCGAAATGACCCGTAATATTTGACATTAAACAACCACTTTTGGTCTTTTGTCATCAGTACGAAATAAAGGGAAGTTTTCTGTATTTTTTAAAATAAAGGGGGTCATTATTCAATAAAGGGGGTTTAACCCTATATATACACAACCCTAAACTGAAACTCATTCTCACTACCCTCTCCCGCCGGTCACCACTTTCCATCTGGTTGGCTTGTGAACCGGACACCGACGCCTCGCAGCCCCCCTTGAATCTCAGGCCGCCAACTCCTCTCCTTAGGTACCGTATCATCCCTGTTGTAGAGTATTTGTGGCTGTTGTAGAGTATTTGTGGCTTTATATGGGTACTTTGGAGAATATCGTTTTGCTGTTTGAGTTGAAAATTTCTGAGCAAATTGTGAAATTGATTAGAATTGACAGGTGTTTCTAAACTTATATGTTGTATGGTGATCTTGTTTGCATTTACATGGTGAAAATTTTGGGTTTTGACAATATAGCTAACCGTAAGTCGAATTGAATATAAGCATTAAGCTTTTTTGTACTTGAAATATTTATATTAATAAAACAGCCTTTTTATTTCGCTGTTATAAGTTAAATTGTGGTGGGTTTTAGCCTATTAGTTCCTTATTTCACATGGATTGCTGCATTATTTGGTAAAATTCGTGAAAAAAAACAATTTCATTTTGATATGTACGAGTGAATATATATATTTCTATGACTTAGAATCTGATGTTGTAATAATTTTACATATGTATTTGTGGTGTTCTGACAATCGGAATCAACTAATTTAGCTATCTGATGGATTATGTTCTTAGAAGGGAGAAGGTAGACACAAGTTACTGTCAACTGATGTCAGAATCGGGATCTTGGTCATGCCAAAATAAGTATCTTAATCTGATGATAAAGGGATATCAGTTTTATAAAACTGGTAAAGCTTGGACCAAATTACCTGAAGGCTTAAAATTTATTAAAAATTTACAATGCAATAAGTAAAAACAATTATTTGTTTACTCTATATAAATATGATAAAAAAAGTCGTTCAATTATGAAATTTTGTGTAGGGTTTGTTTCAAGATATAATAGATATTTTTAAGTTCCTCTAGACGGTAATTGTTGCTACAGCTGTGTTTGCTTTAATCATTTAGTTCTCATGGATTGCACTCATGATTGTTGGCATCAATTTTATTTATTGGGTTCGTTTGAGTAAAAGTTTATTGATTATACTAAATTATCTTCCTTTTTCCTTCTCTCAAGGTATGGCAGAGGAATCAGGTATGTTTGTTGTACCCCAGACCCTTGGCAGTGTACTATGCTGCAAGTGTGGCATTCCTATGTACCCAAATGCAGGAAACATGTGTGTTAAATGTTTGCGTTCAGAGGTGGACATCACTGAAGGCTTGTTGAAGCAGGTTACTATCATAAAATGTGCAGAGTGCTTGAAGTACTTGCAACCACCAAAGACCTGGATTTTGGCCCAGCCTGAATCACCTGAGCTCTTGACCTTCTGTATCAAGAGACTGAATTTGGATAAAGCCAAGGTAAGGCTAGTCCATGCAGACTGGGTTTGGACAGAGCCTCACTCTAAGAGGGTCAAGATTAAGCTGAAGATCCGAAAGGAAGTTCTCAGTGGAGTGGTTTTGGAGCAAGCTTACATTGTTGAGTATGTCGTCCACGATCACAACTGTGATTATTGTACCAGGAGTCTTGCAAATCCAGACCAGTGGATTGCAAATGTTCAGCTTAGACAGCATGTTCCCCACAGGAGAACTTTCTTCTATCTGGAGCAAGCTATTCTCAAACATGATGCAGCATCCCAAGCTATTAGGATTCTGCAGAAGACTGAGGGTATTGACTTCTTTTTCTCTAACAGAAGTCATGCAGTGAGATTTGTCGACTTTGTTGGTAAGATAGTTCCGATTAAGAGTCGCAGTGACAAGGAGTTGGTTTCTCAGGATTCCAAGAACAACAGTTATAATTACAAGTACACTTTTTCAGTTGATATCGTCCCAATATGCCGTGAGGATCTAATCTGTCTTCCACCAAAGCTTTCCACCAGTTTAGGGAACTTGGGCCCACTTGTAATTTGCACAAAGATGACAAACAGTATAGCATTGCTAGATCCCAACACTTTAAGGTGCGATTTCTTGACCGCTGATCAGTACTGGAGGTCAAAGTTTGAGTGCTTACTTTCTAGCAGAAGGCTTGTGGAATACATAGTATTGGATATTGACAATGTATCTCCTGAAGTTAATGTTGCTGGGTCAAGGTATGCCATGGCTGATGCCCAGGTGGCCCGAGTTGCAGATTTTGGGTATAATGACACGATATTTACAATCAGGACTCATTTAGGACATATCTTAAGCCCTGGAGACTATGCTCTTGGTTATGATCTTTATGGGGCTAACCTTAATAATTCAGAACTGGACAAGTACAAAGGTTTGGTTCTCCCTTTTGCAATCTTGATAAAGAAGAGCTATGAAGAGAAACGTCAGAAGAAGCGTGGGAAACCTCGAGCATGGAAGCTCAAATCCCTCAACATGGAAGTGGAAGACACTGGTAACAGAGGTAAAACTGATCAGGACAAAGAAAATGACGAGTATGAAAGGTTCAAAGAAGAGCTCGAAGAGAACCCTGAGTTGAGATTCAATGTGTCCTTGCACCATAATGAGGAATATGTGCCTTCGGAAACTGCATCAATGACTGATGGTGATGATTTGCCTTCTGTGCCTTTGCATGAGATGGTTGGTCGTATGGTTCTCAGCGATGGTGATGATGATGGTGATGGTATGAATGAATAAATGATCTCTTACTAAACGCCCCTGCTTCTGCTTATGTGGTTGGTTTAAGTACAATTTTCAGTTGCTGTCCCTTTCTTCTTGATGCTCTTCTAGTGTTTACTTGCAGAAAAATGACTATAGATGTGATAAGAGTTTGTTTGCAATCTCAGAATTTCAGTGCCTCTGTTTTTTGTGCTTTATATGAGGAAACGTGTGAGATTATATGCTCCAGTTATTATGATTGAGATTCACATGACTATAAAAGTTTGTGTGTGTTTTTGGCTTAAATTGAATGAAGTTTAAGTTGAATCTAGAAATGGTTTACTTACTGGGAATAATGATAGCTCAAGCCTTCAGTTACGACAGGAAAATTGGTTTACTTACTCGGATTTTAAACATTTGGAAGTCTTTTTGTAACCAAGATGAAGTTATGGTGAACCATTAGGCAACCAAATAAAGAATATAGGTTTTTTTTGTCAAAAAGTCTATTTTTATTACTTTGTACGTGTTGTAATTTTTAAGATAAATAATAAAAATTTATTTTGATACCCTTGTATTTTATACTTTTCCTCCTAAGAGTTCTAAAAAATTCAATTTCCTTTTGGTACTCCTATAATTTATGGTAAATTCACATCGTTCATCATACGCGTGTATATAACACGGCATCTTTCTTATATTATTAATTCACCCCGATTATTTAGCGGTTATTTTGCGCACTATCAATATCAATATAACAAAATTTATTATTTAAAATTATATATTACATAAATATAAATTTTATACTTGAAGCTCAAGCCTTATTAAAAGATTAAAAAAAATTATTAAAACCCTAAATCTTGTTAAGAGATAAAAATATATTAAATTAATATGGAAATATCATCTCATAGGAATATATGTATATAAAAATTATATAAATTTGTTATCTATTGTAGTAAACTAATACATAATCCATAGATAGAAAATTATATACATAAAAAATTATATAAACATGTTATCTATTTAGTATATATTGCAAGAATACTATAAGTTGTACAAAATTTATTAAATATAATTTCACATTAATTTATTCAAAATGCCATGTGGCGCAAATTTTACAACAGACTTGGGTTTTGCTTTATAATGTAGTAAGGACCCTAATACATTATGAACTACCAATTTTACAACAGACTTGAGTTTTGCTTTATAATTTTACAACAGACTTGGCGCAAATCTACCCTAATTTAGGGTAGATTTGATTTCAAAAATATGCATGTCCATCATGAACTACCAATATTCAGATTTTAATGGAATACTCATAAGTATCACAAGGGAGTGAAATTACGAGAGACCGTTTGCAAACAATTTCTTCTTAGTTCAAACATTTGTTGCATGTTTAGTGGCTTCAAAAGAATGCAACACGATAAAAAAAATATAAAACTCTTTTAAGAAGTTGAAATTTACATCTAAATTTAACAATCAATCATTGAAATAAAACAAAAAAACAAGATGAACACTGAACACCTAAAAACCACTTGATTGAATAAAAGATTTGCCAAAAAGGATTTTAGGATCCATACTCATCTCTACTAAAGTAGAAAATTACTATTCCAATGCTTACTGTCCTTGAAAAATCATAGACGTGAACGTGATAACTATTAAATAGCTTGTGAATTCAGACATAGCAGAAAAAAAAACAAATTAGAGACAACTTGTATAGAATGAAGAATAGAAGCTCTATAGGAGAGAGATAGCACTTTTGGGCACGAGGTTACACATTTATGATTTTTTATTTTTATTTATTTCTTTAATAATAATTATGACAAAATAAGACATTTATAGCACTTTTAGGAACTTTTGGGCACAACGTGGATTTGTTTTAAAGTACAGTGTTATAAAAGGAAATTAAATTTATTCAAAAACACCTAGAGGAAAAGCCTAAAATACAAGGATACCAAAATGAATTTTTCATAAATAAAAGTATTTTTCTAATAACATAGAACAAGGTCGAGCTATGGTTAGACAAATTATCCATTCTTCGTTGGTAGAGAAAACCATAGCAATACCATTACCAATACCAACAAATTTCATTAGAGACAGTCTCTATTAGACCCCAAGTAAAAACGGATGGTTCTCTATTGCCTCATCTATTTAATTAATATCCAAAACAAACAATTATGAACCAAGTCCTAACCATTGGATCTGGAAGCTCAATACACATCCTAAAGTTTTTAAAAAAAATTGTGAAAATGGATACCAATGGATTACCCACTAAAACAAGACTACAAGAAAAATGAGTACCTACCACATCGGGATGTATTATGTGTAATTGCCCATATGAGGACACATGATACATGTTCGGAAATTGCTCACACACTTATGAGATAACCAAGAAAACTAACATAAAAACGGAGCAAATCTTACAAAATTATGACATAAGGAACAAGACACCAACTATAATCATCAATGAGATCAAACATCAATTATGCACGAAAAAACTTCACTGAACTAGCCATCATATGGTGGAGTATATGGCACCAGCGAAATAAATGGTTTTTCGACAAGCCCCAATGACTTTGGACCCAATTCTCGGTCGAGCACCTACCCGTACATTGGCGACAGATGAGTGGACAAGGTTTGTGCTCAAGCACAAGGCTCGACTGAGCACTGAGATGAACTCCTGCCTTTTAAAGACCTAGTGTTGGAAGTGGACAAAGCTTGGAAAGGAGGACTCTTTGGGCCTTGTTTACTACTCTTTCCGAACTTAGAATCATGGAACTATCTATCTTATTTTAGGGCTGAATTTCGTAGGTAACCGGATAAGATAGAAAGTGACATGTTGATATTGCTCAACCTTTGACTTTTTCAATATTCTAAGAAGGAAATTCTATCCTATATATTTTTATCTAGTATTAATAAGACATTATATTTCACATTTTTGGCCATATAGGATGCTTGTTAGATGGCTAAAATAACTATATTATCTTTTAGATTTTCTTTATTAGGACGATTCTAATTTTCTTTTTTTAAGTCAAATAGTTATCTTTTGACTTAAAAAATAAGGAAACATCGGATAATAACTTCATATTATATTATCGGTTTTTCTAACCTATGCCCTAATGATGTGTTTCGTCTCGCTACAAGGATCGACATCTCGTGTTATGAATCCCGTCTCGATCTAGGGTTGAAAATGGAGCAGAAGCAATCAAAGAACGGGGCACGCAAGGGCGCACGGTTCGAGGAAGATGGGTACGACACTAGGGTTCTAGTGGCCTCTCGAGATGGAGTTGATTCCGACGAACGAAATCTCAAAAAGATTGAAGAGCGATTGGGAAAAGGGTTTAGAAGGATTGACGCTTGAAGGCCTGAGGAAGAGAATCTCGATTCACTGAGGCAATTTTTATTTTCATTCAAGTGTAAACTGAAATCAAAGATAGTTTGACATATTAATAGATCTAAAACCTAACCCTAGAAAACCTAGCGAGAATGAGCCCAAGCATGCAAGCCCAACCCATCTCGTTATTTAAATAAATAGTGGAAATATAATTAATACCAAATATAATAATTGTTTCACTTAAAAATCCCAACATATGAATATACGGAAACCCGAAATCCCGATACCCAAGGACAAGACCGAAGGCCTCTGAAGCGTTGCCCAGGAGGACACGACCCGACACCCAGGGGTGTGCGGGCGCTCCACCAGACGCCCGCGCCCGCGCCCGAAAAGGCCGAGCCTCGGTGGAATTACGCGGGCAGGGTGCGCGGGCGCGCCAATACCTGCCGCGATGCCGGTTGGCGCGGGCGTGCCTTCTGGCGGGTTGGCCGCGCAGACGGGAGCTCCTTCGGAAAAGCTTGGCACGATCCCTGGTTCCTCCAATTGGTCCGAAAGTGGGTCTTGGACCAAAGATGTCATCAACATAGAAGAAGGTGGATCTTGGACTGAACTCATGGACCGAATAGCTCGACTTGGGATAGAAACCGTTGATGCCGTCCTAGGCCGGAACGCATCATCCTCCCCCCCTCCTTGAGTGGAAAGCGTCCTCGCTTCCTCAAAATCAAGCTCGGGATCAACCATGGAAAAGAAGCCCGACATGATGACCTTTGCTTGCATGTTTCCATAGGAATCCGGGAGGTGTAGTGTGGGGTCGTTGAAACCCCCATGAAATGGCACCGGAAACAACGACGGATGTGTCAACAACAACCGGCACTTAATCGAACCTTGAAGAGGCGCACCATGGGTTGGCTTGGGGGCGTGTTGACGCGTCAGGCAGCCTCGAATCATGGCAGGGTGTGCCATTGCCATGCTCATCAAAGAGATTTGTTTTTGGCACCCCTTTGGCCTTTGTAGCTTGTTCCTCAACTTCAATTGCTTTTTGTCGATCCCTTTGAGCCTGATCCTGCAAAATCTCACTTGGAGACATAGGTAAGAGCTTGATGCGCTTCCATGGTACTTAAACACATAAGTGTTTAAGTAACCATCTTGAATAACACGCCTCTCAAATTGCCATGGACGTCCCAACAATAAATGAGTAACGTCCATTGCAACCACATCACAAAGTATAGAATTTGTGTAAGGACCAATTAAAAAGGAAATCATGCATTTTTTAGAGACTTGTGTACCTGAGGTTGAGGAGAGCCATTGAAGACCATAAGTAGTCGGGTGAGGAGTTGTAGGTAGCCCAAGATGAGCTACAACCTTTACGTTGATCAAATTGGTGAATAATCACGCTTAAGCTGGTGGATCCAATAAGAACTCTAGTGTGGAAGAGGTTCTCCCGCTGACAATGGAGGTTGTCCTCACGAACGATTAAGGCCTTTCATGAAAGCAAACCCAAAGGAGTCCCAATGTTGGCCGGTGGTGGGGCACACTTCAACTCGTCCTTTTGAGGAACTGAGTGTGCCTCCTCAATTGATGTCGCGACTGAAACTTATTCTTCATCCATGGACTCATAACCAGTTGAAGCTTGAACAAACATGACCTTCTTGCGGTTAGGGAAATCCTTTTGGTAGTGACCACGTCCACCACAAGTGTAGCATTCCAAATCTCAGGCTCGTTCACGGTTCAGTGGGGCCGGCTTTTGAGGAGCCGGGCGTGAAGAGTTAGGATACATGGTCTCGCCCGAATGAGTAGACGAACCCTATTCTACGGCACTAGAATTATCATTAGTAACAAAACCGTATTGACAAGGGTTTGAGTCATGACATAGATCAACTAATCCCATGTAGTCACTGGTGTAAGACCCCTACGCAAACGGTCATCCACAAAACGTTGCCACCAAACCCGGGCTGAACCACGAAAGTGTAAGGTGGCCGCTTGTACATGCTCATAAGCGGGGATATTACAATAGTGCAAAGTATGCGCCGTCGGAGTAACCCATTCTAAGAAGACCGTCGGGTCATGATGCCCTTCAAACGGTTCTATCTTGACCTTGACTTCGTGTTGTTGGTACCGGGGAGTGTCCTGGTTGCCATTAGCAACACGAACATCATGGCCACGATCAATGGGGGACCAAGGTCGGGCCGGCACCTGCCCGAAATAAAGGTCTTGCCCTTGGTCATGTTGTCGGGGCGGAGCTTGAGCGCACCACTCGGTGACTGATCATAGGCGCGCCGGTTTTGGCACGTTTGAGCATTACCAATATTAGGGGTGGGAGCTGGCGGAATCCAATCCGATGGGCGCTTATCCAATTCAGGAGGATCACCCAACGTTGAAAAATTAAGAGGATTCACCATGTCCGAATCATCAATTTGTTCATCGTCAAACTCCTTAAAGTCGTCATGGATAACCGGGGTAGCATAATTGTACTCCAAGGAACCATGTCAACGATTGTGACTAGGTTCCTTCTCATAAGACCTTTGGTTCCTAGTAATAACATTATGATCAATAACCGGTGTTGGAAAGCGTTGGTCACGCATGCCATGAAGCCGGTGTGCTCGGGCATTGTCAATAAATTGTTGGCGAGACTAGGCACTACGAGAGGTGGTGGCGTAGTAACCATTATCTCCTTGACCATAAGAATTATGAAGAGGGGTTGAGAAAACATACCTTGGTCCTCGACATAGATACTCGAAGACAGATCATAAGCATGGGGGGTCGCTATGAAGCACCCGGATGTCTTAGCGAAGCCTAGACTCGGTGACTAGCTCATGGTGGGGAACAGACAGTTGGAGTAGCTCGGTAGGGCCCTTTTCCTTGCGCCGAGGGTCTTGAGTATCAAGAGGCATGGGTGGATTAACCAAAACTGGTTCCACAGTAGCTGTCGTTGCGCCAATAGAGGCCTTGGCGCGAGCGCGCGTCAAAGGCCCGTGAGGAAGTTGTTGTGGCGTCGGAAATGTAGACAAGACTTGTTCTTGGGGTGAACTAGCGATGGTGACGCTCGGATGGGTTGTGGATGATGCAAGAGGTCGTTGTGATGAGGCTAACTCATGGGCATCCAAATGAGCGAGTATCTTGTCAACCCCTATAGTTAAGCGGTCAATCTTTTGATCCGTAGTACTAGGCTCAACGACAACATCGGGATTGAGTGGATTATCACCATCATGTGCTTTAGGGGTACATGAACCATCATGAGAAGACATGTCGAGTAACAAAGAACAAAACGAACAAAGC
The DNA here is from genome assembly GCA_964016875.1 of Fallopia convolvulus. NCBI lineage: Eukaryota > Viridiplantae > Streptophyta > Magnoliopsida > Caryophyllales > Polygonaceae > Fallopia > Fallopia convolvulus. The sequence goes on along the minus strand of OZ024726.1, from coordinate 30,460,850 downwards.
AATCAAACACGCAAAGTCTTAGCTCTTGATCCGAGCATTGCACTCACACAAGGTCAAGGATTGCTTTTGTGCGAGAGGCGGCTTAGGCTCACGAGTAAAACAATGGTGTTATTGAAGCAAAGCAAACTTAAGGCAAGATATGCACCCACACAGTATAGTAAGATCAAACAAGTAGTACTTAACAATCAAGGAATGATGAAAGCACTAACAATGTCATAATCACCCAACAAGTGTGGTTTTATGGCTTACCTTATTTTGGCTATACCACCCACAAATTTTTTTTATCAACAAATGTTGTGTTATGGCTTACCTTATTTTGGCTATGCCACCCACAATGGAATTTTTTTTATATAAACTAGGGCCGAAGATTTTTTTATGGCTTTTTGATGCTGAATTTTCGACCAAAGAACTAAACAACGAGTAATTTGCAGCAATAATTGTAGTTCAAAGCAATCAAACACAATCAAGACAGCCTATCAAGTAATGGAAGTTACTAACGATGGGCAATCAATCAAGCAAAGGAATGCAATGAACAAATCACACCATAAATTTTACTCAAAGGACAAGAAAATTAATTAGGTTTTGGCTATTTTTTTTTATTTTTGCTGAATTAATGGCAGATATATGGTGGTGAAAGTGCAAAGATCGAATCAAGAGACTTACAAGACGATGGCTCTGATGCCAGTTGATGTGTTTCATCTCGCTACAAGGACCGACGTCTCGTGTTATGAATCCAGTCCCGATCTAGAGCTGAAAATGGAGCGGAAGCAATCAAATAACGGGGCACGCAATGGCGCACAGTTCGAGGAAGATGGGTAGGATGCTAGGGTTCTAGCAGTGTCTCGAGATGGAGTAGATTCCGATGAACGAAATCTCAGAAAGATTGAAGAGCGATTGGGAAAAGGGTTTAGAAGGATTGATGCCTGAAGGCCTGAGGAAGAGAATCTCGATTCACGGAGGTAATTTTCAATTTCATTCAAGCGTAAACTGAAATCAAGAATGGTCTGACATATTAATAGATCTAAAACCTAACCCTAGAAAACCTAGCGAGAATGGGCCCAAGCATGCAAGCCCAACCCATCTCGTTATTTAAATAAACAACGGAAATATAATTAATTCCAAATATAGTAATTGTTTCACTTAAAAATCCCGACATATGAATAAACGGAAACCCGAAATTCCGAGACCCAAGGAGAACACCGAATGCCTCGGAAGTGTCGCCCAGGAGGACGCGGTCCGACACCCGGGGGTGCACGAGCGCGCCACCAGATGTCCGAGCCTGTGCCCGAAAAGGCCGAGCCATTGGTGGAATTATGCAGGCTCGTGAGCAGGGTGTGCGGGCGCGTCTATACCTGTCACGGTCGCGGCGCTGGTTGGTGCGGGCGCGCCTTCTGGCGGGTTGGTCGTGCTGATAGGAGCTCCTTTGGAAAAGCTTGGCTCGATCCCTGGTTCCTCCAATTGGCCTGAAAGTGTGTCTTGAACCAAAGATGTCATCAACATAGAAGAAGGTGGATCTTGGACCAAACTCATGGACCGAATAGCTCGACTTGTGATAGAAACCGTTGATGTCGTCCTAGGCCGAAACGCATCACCTAAGGGCATATGTTAAGCATACTATAGAAGGGAACTAAAACCCTTTTAGGAAACTAATAAACCCTTTTAAAAAATTAATTAATCCGAACTAAATTAAAATTTATAAAATATAAGGGCATAGGTTAGAAACAACGTTATATTATTATTAGAGTCTTTAGAGTCAAGGAGAATGCTCATTCTAGCCTTCCTAGGATCGGCCATGCTCTTCTCCTTAGGCTCCAAGTTGGCTTAATTAGTTTAACTTTTGATTGTGCCTATGAACACTTATTGATTTCATTTAGTAAAATTCATCTTGAGAATAGATAAGCCCTAATGGGAAATAGATTGAAATCCGAAGTGTTCATCCACCTCATTTGACTCGTAATCTTTGAATGCAAAACTGGTGTTCATTTCTCAACGAAATTCTGATATAAAAAACCCTACGTATTCCCATTCAATGTTCATTAATATACTTAACCAAAAAAATGATCATTAATATCCCCCTCTTAATTTGACAAAATCCTATTGTTTTTTATGCGTGGGAAAAAACGAAGAGTCTGAAATGTTTTAATTCTTAATTTTTATGCCAAATCGACTCAATTTCCACCCAAAACTTTATAAATAGGACCCCTTGCTTCATATAAACACATATCTCAAACAACCATCTCAAATCCTCCCCGAAATCGTTCAAATCCGTCCATAAACCATCCGAAAATCACTTCTGAAACCAACACAAATATGTCATCTAATTCACGAGTTGCTTTGTTAAATCGATTCGTTCTCTCTCCACACACAACAAAAAAATTCTCATTTTATATCATTGGAAAGATCTCTTTTATAATTCCAACGCAGCTGACCACAACCATCGCCAAACCAAGCCGTACAAGCCATTTGAAGTTGACCCCTGTGCCTCCCTTCTTTTGCGCGAGTGTTGTAGTGGAATGGTGAGCAGGCCCGCGAGCCCAGCTGCCTCTCCCTTTTGTGTGTGATTTTGGAGTATTTTGTAATTTTGGGTATTTTAATTTATTAAATGTATTAAGATGATTATTTTTAAAATGTATTAATTATTTGCTAAAACATTTTCATGAGGTTTAGAAATATTAAACCTTGTAATGAAGAATCAATTTTTGAAATATTTAATAAAATGGACAAGTTTTAACATAAATATGAATTATGTACATAAAATAGACTATTCTTACCGTTTTGAATATAATGCATATTTTTGAGAATTTTCATACATAAGATATGATTATCTACTAAAATAACTTTATAAAGTTTCTAAACCTCAAACTTTATAATAAAAGTTTATAAAGGAATTCTATCTTATAAAGAGATAAAAATTAAGAGATGATATAACTATATCTTTACAACTCTAAAAGTTCTCCCTCAAGAGATAAATAAATGCTCTATTCTTCCTATTAAATCCATTTATTCAATCCATTTTTCTTAAATATAAAATGCACTATTCTTACTAATTAAATCCATTTAAAAGAGGGAGGTTAAAAATAATAAGAACATTAATGGGTTTGGCCTTTTCGACTTCTATGATCAACATTTTATAGTCTAGGATCAATCTTTTAGCCTTTCAAATTCCTCTATCAATGTTGTGATCATACTACATTTAGCTTCCTTCCTCAATGTAGTAATAACATACTAAACACTTACTCTTTCCCTTTCTCAAAAGCTAGCAGTCCTTGCATTGTATAAATAGTTATAGCCTTAGAGGCTTTATCTTTCATCCAACCAGTCATCGATTATCTTTCAGATTCCGCTTGCAGACCCGTTTCAACATATGATATAGGTTGCCTCTTCTTCCCGTTTTGGTTTCATACTAAAATCCTGCAAATATTAGGAACAAACATTACCTTTTTGTTTTATATTTTGCAGGGAAAATATTGCAGGTTCATCCATGGAGATCCAAAAGTTGTCACCCTTGGCTAACAAAACACAAGAACAACATATAATTTGCACACTTGATAAACTGCATGATGGTATTCATTATGAGTTTGAAGTGATGGTATATAGAGTGTGGGATGCAACTAATGCATATGAGAAATATCTAAGTACGGAATCCATGGTTTCTGACAGTAAGGTAAAACATGACACATTTGGATGTCCAATTTGTAAAGAACTTTCCTCTTAACATAATTTTATTCATTTATGATTATAGGGGAATCTTATGCAATGCATTGTGAGGCACAATATTGGTCATTGTTTTGCTCATTGTTTAATGATTCATTAAATCAATAAACAAATAATTATGATTCGTAATATATATCTTCTACAGCAAATCAATAATTCAAAAAACGTATAAATGCATTTTCTCTTCATTATTTATTTTCAACAACTAACACATATAATTTGTATTTCTATTCTAATTTATATAACATATGCAATTATCTATGTCCAATTATAAAGTTAATAACTTTAGACTGTCCAACGGACGGGCGAAACCATCTAGTAGGTTTTAAAATAAGAAATATTGTAACAATTAACTCGTGAAATAACTAATAAAGTGGGAAAGATATACATGTTTTGACTTATGTACATAATATGGATTACTATGTATTTTTAGAAAAGTGTATTCTATTAGTAAAATAGTGGGGTTGGGATTCTTAAACAATATTAATAAGATAACAAAAATTTATCAATGATTAGATTTTTGTTTTGAAACATATACTCATGTTCATATCGTTTTTATTTCTAGGTCATTCCAATCTAAGGTTCAGTGGTCATACCCATGCGCGTTTTTTGTTTCTAATTAGTTTACTTTTGTTTGTTTTCTCAGCTTATGCAAGCAGGAAGACGTCGGCTTGAATTAGAACAACCTGATTACTATTCTGATCCCGAACGTGTTCTTCATCGCAGGAGACGAGAAAACCATACCATGGTTGTAACACCTGAAGAGATGGCTCAACAAATGGCTGCCCTATGCAGGCAGATGGAGGCGTTGCAAGCTAACCAAGACACTGCCACTGCTGCAGCCGAACGTGAATGGGAAAACACTGCCCGTCTACAAGAGCAGTTGAATGCCTTCCCAAGGAACGCCAAGCAGTACATGCATCCATAACTGAGGGTGCCAGAGTCCGCAATTGAGCTTCTTGAGATAGAGAAGACCTTTGAGATCAAACCTCAATTCATATCCTTGATCAAAAGGGCTCAGTTTGAGGGAAAACTCACTGAGTGCCCAATAGAACATATTAGAAATTTCCTTGATTTATATGACACTATTGCTGCTAACGGTGTCTCTTTAGAATATGTTCTGTTGAAAGCCTTCAAGTGGTCTCTTATAGGAAAGGCCCTGAGCTGGTTAGAGAGCCTATCTCCCAAGTCAATATAGAAGTGCGAAACTCCGCATGACTTGTTCATGACAAAGTTCTTCCCTCCTGCCAAAACTACGGAGTTGAGGAATCGCATCACCTCCTACCACCAGCTGCCTAATGAGACTTTTGTGGAGACATGGGAGAGATTCAAAGAGATGCTTAGACAATGCCCTACCCATTGACAACCATAATACGTACTTCAAGAAATCTTCTTTTAGGGGATAAATGGTGAGACGAAAAACCACTTCAACCTGCACACCGATTGCGGTTTCATAGAGATGGATCCCGAAGTTGCATGGGCACTACTAGACAAGCTCACCAATTATGATGCCATGTATGGGACACAACAGACCCCCATCCACAAAGGAGACTCTACAATCCAAATACTGAGGTTGATTCCGATGTCAAAACTCAATTCTTGCAAGATGAAGTCAACCGCCTGAAGAAACGGGTAAGTTTTCTGAAAACCTCTCAACATTGTTTAGAATGTAGCTCTAATGGCCATAATAAAGTTGCTTGAACTAACATTGAGTAGGTCAGAGCCGCTGAAACCTATGCTGATGCTAATTATATGAGAGGTCAATACAGAAACCCGCCTAACCACTATGACAGGCCTAACAACTATCCCGCTTGGGGAAGTTCCAACCAAGGTCAAGGCCATGCACCTCCACCACAAGAGCGAAGGCCCACACCTTATAGGTTGCCGAGCTATCAAGAACCTCCATCTTGGGTACAAGGTATTCATGATAGAGTAAATGGAGTGCGTGCCGACCTAAAAAATCAAATGAAAGGTGTATAGGCTCAATTGGGAGAATTAGAGACATGGAAAAAGAGTGTGAACTCCCAACTTGGCAACCTTGCTGCACAAATTCCAAGACTTCAAGGGCAACTCCCGGGCCGTTCCGAAGAGAACCTTAGAGGACAAATAGCAGCTATACACCTGAGGAGCGAAAAGAAATTGCCAGAACGTTTTCGGGAAGAGCAAGGTTGGATCATTTTCCAATTAGATTCCGAAGAAGATCGCGACAAGGTCCTTCATGGTGGGTCGTATTTCATACACGGTAAGCCTATGCTCCTTCAACACATTCCGGTAAATTTGCTTTTAATCGTCGCAACATTGCTACTATTCCACTTTGGGTCCGGATTTATGGCCTCTCCTAAATTTTTTGGACGAATGACTTGATTGGTTGTGTGGCTTCCTATGTTGGCAAACCACTCTATGTGGACTCGGTTACCGATGGTAGGAAAAGAGGCTCGTATGCTCGAGTTTTAGTGGAAATAAATTTTGCCGAAGACATCACTCGAGAGGTTGGGGTTAATTTTTATGATGGTAGCTCCGTTGAGTGCTCTTGCCTTATTGAAAATGAGCCTTTGTTTTGCAAAGATTGTTGTACCTTCGGACACGCAATTGAGGAATGTAAGTTCATTTCAGAGATGGAGACGCCACCGTTCGTGTCTGGGCGAATCAGTTGGATGTTCGTCTATGCTCCAAGGGAAATCGCCCTAAGTCGGAATTTATGCAGAAAATGGAAGACGAGTCGAAAATAGAAGACCAGCTGCGAAACTGCGATCGCGGGCCTGAGGGCCGCGACCAAGGCACTGAAGTCCGCGATCGTGGGTCACCTTGTCGCGATCGCGGCACTGGATCCGACAGCCTCGCTTTGCGAGATGAAGATCGTGAGCACGGCCACCCGTCTGCCCCTGCGCGGGGATCCCGGGACTAGGAATTTCATATAGACAGAGCACTCTTTTTCCCACGTGGTTTTGATGAGGCCCTTAGGATTTTTCGTTTTTTGCATTCATTCTGTTTAGCTTTGTAAGTTCATAACATTCACGTTTATTTATTAATAAAAGTCATCTTTTTTCCATTAGCTTGAGTCTTGCATAAAAAATATATAGCGCAACATTAGTTAATCGCACTAATGGATTTTTCATATGCGTGTATGAGAAAGAGTGTTTATGATATTCGCTCATAAATACGAGTTTATGATATTCGCTCATAAAGCATATGATATTCGCTCATGTGTATCCGAATTTACGAACATACAAATATACGAAAGCGTTAGGGGACTTGACTTCGACCAATCCACTTGGCCACTCCGATTTGAAACCCTTTGTACCCTACGTCGCCGAACATGGTAAGACATGTAAGGCGGTGTAGGTGGGGCATTTGTGAGCGGGTAAAACAAACTTAGTTATCATAGTTATTTTCGCTATTAAAAAACGTAATTCTAAAATTACTGCACAGTTATTATTATTTTCCTTATTTTCCGTATTATAAAATATATGGTGATTATGCAACTTTATGGAAGATTCTATCCTGCAAATATGATAGAATTAAACTCGGAGAAGGTGGGAATATTCCTAGCTTGGGCTTTAAGCAACCCTAGGAAATAATTAAATAAGGCCCCCTGATCTTCCTCTTCCATTATAAATACACGCCCTAGGCGTGTAGGGAGAGACACATGTGCACCTCGGCATATTCAGAAACTCTGGACAGGCTAATACTCGCTTATCTCGACTGTTTAGGGATTCACCGCTCTCTTGTTGTACCTAGTCGCTCAAAACGACAATTGCTCTTCTGACTTAGGAATCGGAGGTGGATTAGGGGGTCCCCGCCCCTGTTTCCATTGTTTTGTAGGTTTCTAGGTCAAGAGAGTGAAGGCGGAGCGGAAGAGGAGGAGTTATTAATTAGTGCATTGAAGACGAATTGAAGGGGGAGTTTTTGTGCACTAACAATTGGCGTCGTCCGTGGGAAACAAGTATTCGATCCACGCAGTTATGGTGCTGGAATCGATCCCAGAGAATCAAGAAGTCAACTTCGATGAAACCGGGGCATCGTCGCGAAGCGAAACCGCACGAACCATGCATGGAGAACGAAACCACGATCGCGACACTGAAGGTCGCGACCGCGGTACTGTACACCGCGATCGTGGGTCGGCGGTCGAAGCAAAAAATCCTGAAATTCGCTCGGGAAATCAAGCCCTAATGGAAATCGATCAAGTTAATTCCGATACTCGGCCGGAAGATCAGACCTTAGGTGGGGCATTTGTGACCCGACCCCTCTCGCTAGTACGGCTTTTCATCGCACAGACCGTTTGGGGTCCGAGTCAAGCGACGGGATCGTCGGTCATGATACTTCAGGGCCTGAATCAACCAGGTTTGATCAAGTGTGGGAATCGGCCATGCGTGTGTCGAGAACGAGGAAAACCGAAGAGTACAGTGGCAAGGCGAACCAGTTCGAGCGATCGCAATCACCGGACAAAACCGCGACCGCGGCCAATCAAACCGCGCCGGTGGTCCTGAGAACCGCGACCACGAGCTGCGTATTTCCCAGGCTTCGCTCTCTATTCGCGAGCCAAACCCTAATTTGGTTAGCCCTCGTTTAAAGCAAGGCCAATCTAGCCGTGCCGGGACTAATCCTGTAAGAGGTGACCATCGTATTGCTTTGTCGTCCACTCCAAACGGCGGGAATAGGGCATCTACCACCAACGGGAATGAAGAAGAAGATGAGATCACCCACACTTTGGACACCACTATGAGAGAGAACGAGAAGTACCAAACTAGGTGTGCGGAAGCTGAGTCTCGATTGGAGCATTCCCTAGAAGAGGTTGCCAGGTTAAAACGCTCTTTGGATAAAGTCCAAGGCAAGCGCCCTATCGATGAGTCGGAAATTGAGAGGACTACTCGACGGCTTGCTAGTGTTATTGAGTTCGCCAATAACCGTCGTAGTCCTCAATCGATCCGTTCTGACGGACCAAACGATATGCAAATTGATTATGATAGCGATAGAAGAGCGCCAAGGAGGCGACGAAGAGATCACCGCCACGAGTTGCCCCCGCGTAAGAGGTCACGAGCCGTGGATCCTCCTCAGCCCAGCCAGTCGTCCTCCAACGTGTCGGGAAAAGCCAACAGCCACGACAATTGTCGCGGTCGAAGCCGCGAGCGCGACACGAAGGACCGCGATCGCGGTTGCAGGGGCCTCGTTCGTGGCAGGCCAGACCGCGACCGCGGGTCAGACGATCGGTGCAATTCTTCGCGCGAGCGAAACGATCGTTATGATCTCTCTGAAAATCCCAAGCCTAATTGAGGCCAGGAAAGCAAGAAGAGATGGAACAACCAGCGTCAGAGTGTCAGCCTTGAGAGAATTGAAGCAAGGGCCCTAGCTCTTGAGTGTTCTTAGAACAAGCTACTTGATCTTTTATGAGCGCAAGGCAATACCTTGCAATCGGCTCGGGATCAAGCAGAGCATAAGTTGGCTTTGCTAACATCAACGTCGTTCCATGCAGATATCCAACGAGCCCTACCGCCGTCAAAATTTTCTCCACCATGCTTTGCTTTGTACGACAGAAACACAGATCCTGTAAGCCACATAGCTTCTTACACCCATAAAATGGTGTTGCGGGTGTTTGAGGATGCTATCATGTGCAAGATGTTTCTGAGTAGCCTTGGTAAAGGTCCTTTGAAGCGGTTTCAGAGTCTTAGGCCGGGGTCAATCCGGAGTTGGGGATGATTGGCTTCTAAGTTCGTGAAGTGATACATAGCTAACAGTCGAGATGCTGCGTCGCTCGACGCACTTTTTGGTCTCAAGCAAGAGAAGGAAGAAAGCTTGCGTCGCTTCTTCAATCGATTTATGGAATGCTATGCGGAAATTGAAGGGTGCGATCCTAGGACCGCTATCATTGCCTTTAAAAGAGCGATCCTTGCAAACAGCAAGTTGAGAGAGGAATTGACACTTCGTCTTCCCTCTACAATAGTCGAGCTTCAAGAGCGCATTTATCAATATGTGTGGATAGAGGAGGACAATTTCAAGATAAGAGGAAGATCGTCCTCCCCTCCTCGTAAAATCCGCTTCCGTGCTGAGAACTTCAAGGGAGAAGGCCAAGTTAGAGCGATTTACACCACCTTTAGTGTGCCGATCTATCGGATCCTACCTCGCATTAAGCATGAAGGATTTTTTCAATATCCCTCCAAAGAAGAATGTCGTGAAGACGATCCGCGTAGCAGAAAGTATTGCATGTAGCACAGGGTTCGGGGGCACATGACCGAAACATGTGAGCCATTTAAACGATATCTGGAGAGTCTGGTGGAAAAAGGGTACTTGCAGGAGTTCATTAAGAAAGATAGGCTTGAGAAAAATGAGGAGTCGGGCAGAAACAGATTGAGGTTATCTAGACAATCTCGACATCTTACATGCATGAAAATGATGAAGCAAGGAGTAACTTCATAAAGTCTTGCCATGAGCTTGAAGTAATGAGAGTTCAACAGGCCGAGCCACGACGACCTCCTTCCCCCGTGCGTGCGGTGGATGGACTAGTCTTTAGAGACAAGGACCTTGCGACAATCCAAGTTCCTCATAACGACCCATTAGTTCTAGCAGTCGAGCTAGAAGGGTTTAAAGTGCGTCGTGCTCTTGTTGATCCAGGAAGTTCGGTTGAAATCATGTACTTTGAAGTCTTCAAACTCCTTGGGAAAAGCAATGAAGATTTGATCCCGGTCAAGATGCAGTTAACTGGACTTGGTGGCTATCCAACATACCCACTTGGAATGTATAAAACCCAAGTTAGCCTTGCCAAAAAAGTGATGACCGTTGAGTTTTTGATCATTGATGTGCTTTCGCCTTACAATTTGATCTTGGGGAGGCCTTGGATCCATGGGATTGGAGTGGTACCATCGACCCTCCATCAAATGGTCCAATATAGAGATGGAGATGCCATCGGTCGTGTCTGGGCGAATCAGTTGGATGCTCGTCTATGCTCCAAGGGAAATCGGCCTAAGTCGGAATTTATACAGAAAATGGAAGACGAGTCGAAAACTAAAGCCGCGACCGCGACACTGAAGTCCGCGATCGCGGGTCACCTCGCCGCGATCGCGGCACTAGATCCAACAGCCTCGCTTTGCGAGATGAAGATCGTGAGCACGGTCACCTGTCTTCCCCTGCCCATGGATCTCGGGACTAGGAATTTCATATAGACAAAGCACTCTTTTTCCCACGTGGTTTTGATGTGGCTCTTAGGATTTTTCGTTTTTTGCATTCATTCTGTTTAGCTTTGTAAGTTCATAACATTCACGTTTATTTATTAATAAAAGTCAGCTTTTTTGCATTAGCTTGAGTATTGCATAAAAAATATATAGCACAACATTAGTTAATCGCACTAATGGATTTTTCATATGGGTATTACACGCATATGATATTCGCTCATAAATACAAGTTTATGATATTCGCTCATAAAACATATGATATTCGCTCATGTGTATCCGAATTTACGAATATAGGAATATACGAATATACGAAAGCGTTAGGGGACTTGACATCGACCAATCCACTTGGCCACTCCGATTTGAAACCCTCTGTACCCTACATCGCCGAACATGGTAAGACATATAAGGCGGTGTAGGTGGGGCATTTGTGAGCGGGTAAAACAAACATAGTTACCATAGTTATTTCGCTATTAGAAAAGGTATTTCTAAAATTACTGCGCAGTTAGTATTATTTTCGTTATTTTCCATATTATAAAATATATGGTGGTTATGCAACTTTATGGAAGATTCTATTCTGCATTGGAAATATTCCTAGCTTGGGCTTTAAGCAACCCTATGAAATAATTAAATAAGGTCCCCTGATCTCCCTCTTCCATTATAAATACACGCCCTAGGCGTGTTGGGAGAGACACATGTGCACATTGACATATTCAGAAACTCTGGACATGCTAATACTCTCTTAGCACGACTGTTCAGGGATTCACCGCTCTCTTGTTGTACCTCGTCGCTCAAAAGGACAATTGCTCTTCTAACTTAGGCATCGGAGGTGGATTAGGGGGTCCCCGCCCCCTGTGTCCATTGTTTTGCAGGTTTCTAGGTCAAGAGATTGAAGGCGGAGCGGAAGAGGAGGAGTTATTAATTAGTGCATTGAAGACGAATTGAAGGCGGAATTTTTGTGCACTAACAATTCTTTTGTGGGTGTTGAAAGTGATTCCTTTGGTAGCTCTAGCATTGGAGTGGATGATTCGGATGTTAGCAAGTCAAGTTCTAAAGTTTTCGATGAGTCAAGGGATGAAATTGAAGCTCGTTGGCCAAGGAATAGAAGAAACGATCACCGTCTTAGAGATGCATCCTCCTCGGGCTCAAGGCGCGCGCCAAATGGCCCGCGGATCCTTCGGGCCGTGTCACGCGAAGTATGGCTCGTGGCCACACTCGGCCTCCGAACCCTTAGTTTTATTTGCTTGTTGTCTTTCACTCGGTTGTTGTTGTTTGTTTGGTTGTTGCTTTAGTTTGCTTTTGCGTGCTAGGAAGGCCTACGTGCTTGTCCTTACGCTTGTTGTTTGGTGTGTTTCGGGGGGCCTTCGTGCTCTTCCCTAGATGCCTCTGGATATTTGCTTGATTGTAACACCTCTTTGAAGGTGCATATTTTCTTAATCTGAATTTACCGTTACACCAAAAAAAATGAAGCCGAGGTTAAGATGCTCTACACCCACACCGACTACATTGAATGTGGGGACCCGATCGAGAGGGATCTAGCTTTTGAGGCATTCACGGGCAGAGTATGATCTTGCAGCCTCGTTACAAACCTTCCATAGGTCGTTACCAAAGCTCCTGGCAGGAATTGAGACACAGACAAGTTTAGACGACTCCTTACCGATCCCCCACAACTCGGTAACACCCCATCAGGCGGGAACTGAGGAGCAGACAAGTGTTGCAAAGTCGTTACCGACCCCATACAGCTCGGTAACGACCCATATGGCAGACAATGAAGAGCTTCTGGTGATTACCTTGAGGAAGTTTTGAAGACGGATCATGAAGAGCATATTCTCATCCCAGCTGAGCCTTCTCCAATGCTCAAGCCCCTTCCAAACTCTCTCATGTATGAATTTCTTGGTCCTAACTCTACCTTCCATGTTATCATTAATGCTCAGTTAAATGATGAAGAAGTAGAGAAACTGATTTATGTACTTAGGACCCATAGGAAAGCCCTTGGCTATTCACTTGATGATATAACTGGCATATCCCCTTCCTTATGCATGCATAGAATTTACATGGAGGATAACCACAAACCCACCATAGAGCATCAACGTAGGCTGAATCCTAACATGAAAGATGTGGTCAAAAAGGAAATTTTAAAACTACTTGATGTTGAGATTATTTTCCTATATCGGACAACCAATGGGTTAGTCCGGTCCATGTGGTCCCTAAAAAGAGGGGTATAATAGTTATTGAAAATGAGAAGAGTGAGATGATTCCCACTAGGAGCACAACTAGTTGGAGGATGTGTATTGATTATAGGAAGCTGAATAGTGCTACACAAAAAGATCATTTTTCGCTTCCTTTCATTGATCAGGTTCTAGAACGCTTAGCCCAACATGATTATTTTTGTTATTTAGATGGCTATAACAGTTTTTGGCAGATTCCCATTCATCTTGATGATGAGGAGAAAACTACCTTTACTTGTCCTTATGGGACTTTTGCATACAGAAGAATTCCATTTGGGCTTTGCAATCCCCCTACAACTTTTCAAAGATGCATGATGGCTATCTTCTCTGACATGACAGAGGATATAGTAGATGTTTTTATGGATTTCTCTGTTTATGGTTCTTCATTTGATTCATGTCTAGTTAATATAACTAGGGTTCTTAAAAGATGTGAAGAAACCAATCTTGTTCTAAACTGGGAAAAGTGCCATTTTATGGTCCAAGAAGGGATAGTGCTAGTACATCTCGTCTCTAAGAGAGGGATAGAGGTAGACAAAGCCAAGATTGAGCTTATTCAAAAACTACCTCCCCCATCTTCTGTAAAAGACGTTAGGAGTTTTTTAGGGCATGATGGCTTCTATAGAAGTTTTATCCAAGATTTTTCTAAGATAGCTAAACCATTGACTAACCTATTAATGAAATATGTAGTGTTTGAGCTGTTTACAGAATGTCTTGAGGCTTTTCACAGGTTAAGAGAATCCCTTGTCTCTGCTCCTATTATGCAGTCTCCAGATTGGACCCTTCTCTTTGAAATAATATGTGATGCCAGCGACTATGTTGTTGGTGCAGTATAAGGACTGTGGCAGGATAAGAAGCTCCACCCCATTTATTATGCAAGCAAGACGCTTGATGAGGCGCAGAGTAAGTATACCACGACGGAGAAGGAATTCCTTGTCGTGGTATTTGCATTTGAAAAATTCCGTTCCTATCTTGTTGGATCTAAAGTGATTGTTTATACTGACCATGAGGTCGTTAGATATTTAATGGCTAAGAAGGATGCCAAACCTAGGCTACTTCATTGGATGCTCTTGTTACAGGAATTTGACCATGAAATCAGAGACAAGAAAGGAGCTGAAAACTTGGTAGCTTATCACCTATCCAGATTGCCAGTTGAACACATCACAAAGACCAGCAGCATTGTACCGATCAATGACTCCAGGCCAAACGAACACCTCATGCTGAACGAGGTCGGAAGTTGCGTTATCAAAGGGCCTACCAACCCCTATGGGTTCGGTACCGACCCTTCTCTAAGACTCGACCACGGTGGAAACATCGGTACCGAAGCAGAAAGGATCAATTCTGAGGCAAGACAACTCAGTACCGAAGCAAGGGAGATCGTTACCGAGGATATTACTAAAGTAGAAGGGTCGATAACAACCCATTCTGGTCTGGTAACAACCCAATCAGGTAAGTTTTCTGAACCAGGTTCAATTTCTTCATATTCAGATCTTCCCTTATCTCTTTCTTCTACTTCTCTTCATTCCGTTCATGCTATTAGAGGGTCAAAGACCCCTTGGTTTGCGGATTTTGCTAACTACATTATAGGAGGCGTAATTCCCGAGGGTTTTACTCCACAAAAGAAGAAGAAGTTCCTCCATGATGTCAAACAATACTATTGGGATGATCCTTACTTGTTCAAGCAAGGAAGTGATCACCTCTTTAGGCACTGCATTCTAGAAGAGGAGGTAGAAAGTGTGATCTGTCAATGTCACACTCTTCCAACCGATGGCCATGCAAAAGGATTCAAAACCACGGCGAAGATTCTTCAAAATGGTCTTTATTGGCCTACCATTTTCAGGGACGTACAAGATTATGTGACCATATGTGATGAGTGCCAACGCTTTGGAAACATCACTTGGAGGCATGAGAACCCGCTTATCGAGATCCTAGAGGTCGAGCTCTTCGACGTTCGGGGTATTGACTTTATAGGACCCTTTCCTTTATCGGGTCCCTACATCCTAGTGTTGATTATGTCTCTAAGTGGGTGGAAGTCATTGCTACTAGGACTCATGATGCTAAAACTTTGGCTAAATTTATAAAGACTAACTTTTTTCCCATGTTCGGAGTGCCACGAGTTCTCATTAGTGATGGTGGATCACACTTCATTGAGAGGAGCTTAGAAGCTCTTTTGGATAAGTATGGGGTATCACATAGGGTGGCAACGCCCTACCATTCCCAAACTAGTGGCCAAGTAGAGGTTTCAAACAGGAAGATTAAGAGCATCTTGGAGAAGACGGTCTCCCGCTCCAGGAAGGATTGGTCATCCAAGCTTGATTATGCTTTATGGGCATACAGGTCGGCGTACAAGACACCCTTATGCACCACTCCTTACAACCTTGTTTATGGCAAGGCGTGCCATTTGCCGGTCGAGTTAGAGCACAAGGCATTATGGGCTCTCAAGGAGCTTAACATGGATCTCGACAAGGCTGGAGCAAAACGATTCATGGACTTGTAAGAACTAGAGGAGTTGAGGCTAAGGGCATATGAGAACGCCGAGATCTACAAAGAGCGCACCAAGAAGTGGCATGACAAGAAATTGGTGCCAAAAACTTACGAAGTTGGTGCAAGGTACTCCTCTTCAACTCTAGACTCCACCTTTTTCCAAAGAAGCTAAGATCAAGATGGAGTGGGCCATTCATGGTCAACCACATTTATCCCCATGGAACGGTGGATCTAGTAGACAACAATGGAGCCTTCTTCAAAGTTAATGGACACCGACTGAAGAAATAACTTGAACAAGCTGACCAGGATGAGGAAAATCCGAGCCGCATGGGCTCTCATATTTTCGGATTTGCCAAGGTAAGTTCGTCGGGCTAACGGCGTTAAAAATAGCGCTTACAGGAGGCAACCCGGTTTAGTTTTTTCTTTCTTAGATCTTTTTGCTAGCTTTCTTTTGGTTTGATTTTAGATTAAGTTTTAGATTTTCGGAATAGAATGTCTTGCTAAGGATTACAGGCTGAAGGACGGAAAATAGAAGCAAAAACAGACTCAGTGAGAAACTACGGTGGGTCGTTACCGACCTTCCAAGGTCGGTACCGACCCTTGCAGCATAACCGAACGAAACCCGGATTTCGGATCCTGATATACACAATAATGTTGTGTATTTAGGAGCAGTTTTAGCATATATTTGTGGTGGTTTTAGGTGCTTTAAAGACTATCTACAGCTAGGAGAAGGAAGACCCAAAGATGCATTAATTTGGGATTTGGAGTTGGATTGAAGAAAAAGTTGGAAAATCACGTTCTGGTGCAAGCGGCGCCCGCCGCCTCTGACGGTCAGCTTATCCACTTGCGCGCCACGTGTTATGTTATGATTGGTCCTATCTTCATCAGCTTTATTCCGAGATTTGTATTTTTGGATATAGTTTTAGACCTAGTTTTTATATATTAGGGTTTTGAGAGTTGCACCTCCCATTATTATCATCTTTATCATTATTCTCTCTTTCATAATTTTGAGTTTTACTAAGCCCTATTGCTTAGTCAGACAATTTGAAGCATCGTTTGACTTTCAGTTGTGAGATTTCTAATCTTTATCTATTGCATGGAATTATTTTACTCTCTTGGTTGAATTGATTATGTGATTGGTTTCAACAATTTCTAGGGTTGTTGTTATTAAGTCTCTATTGCTAGATCTAGAGAAATTACTGGTTGAGTTTCTCTATTTCATAGTAGCAAACTGCATTGTACTAGTATCTGGTTGTGCTAGTTTACTGCAGAAGAGAGTTAAATTGCATTCAAGTATAAAAGCTGGTTGTTTTATGCTAGAATTGTATTCTGCATATATTCCTATTCTTAATGCTGCTTTTGAATTGAATCTTGATTTTTTCAGGGTTATTCAATTAGTTAGGATTGATAGTATCTGGTTGTGCTATTAATTATCTTTGAAAAGGAATTGGAATTCTATGTGCATGCGATATTGAGTGAAATCTATGATCAACATGTCATACGAATATGGATCTCTGGTTGACTAAGTATTTTCCCAATTTGATAAAAAAAAACCAAACTTTATTTCTTTGCTAGTTTTTGCATGCTAGATAATTAGTTTAATTCATAAACCTTTTTTACTTTAATTGTCATAAAATTCACATAAAACGATCAATCTACCTCCCTGCGGATTCGACCATTACTTCCCTAAGACTACAATCTTTAGGTTTGTTAGAACTGTTTTGCATAGCCGTGATTTGCACGACCATTTTACCCCTATCAGATCCCAGGTAAGTACTCAAACCCTAAATTTCTTTTGTCTTTTCCACCACACCTTCTTCACGACCAAACACACCCTTGCCCTCGACCTCCCTTTACTGCCATCGCACCACTCGGCAAACCACCCACGCATCACCATGCCACCGGACCCTGCTGTCGCACCGCTGTTCCATTGCATCGCCGCACACCAGTCCACCAGAAAACGAGCCCCACACCCTAGTACTGAGAAACACTTCTTTGTTCATTAACGATCCATGCTCCCTCGTTACCAACCCAAACCCTCTATCTTTCATTCTCAATTCTCGGATCTACCGTATGGCTTCTCAAACCTCAATCTTCTATCTTGAGTTTCTTGACTATTCATGATGATTTTTTTATTAATTTGCATGTCTAGATCTAAATCTAGGATTGAGATTTTTCATGCTTGATTGTTGCCTCTTTGCCTTAACTATTGGTGTTTTGGTTCGATGAACATTGTTTCTTCATGTTTATGATAGAATTTATCTCAATTCATGAACATGAGTTTGCTTGTTCTTGCTTTGATTTGATCTACATCTTGTTTTATGCAAATGTGGCATGTTTTGGATAGGTTTTTGAGCAAGCATAGGGTTATGGATGCTTGGTTTTGCTCGGTATTATTTGGATCCTTGCTTGAATGATGACTTGTTGAGTGTTTTATGGTCAGAAATCGAGCCTTTTCACTCAAAACTTGTTTTAGAAGCCACTGTTCGCTCGTTACCGACCCCCATAGGGTCATTAACGACCCATTTACTTCACCAGATAACATTGAACATCTAGGAGACTCGTTACTGACCGCTATGGGTTCGGTAATGACTCTACAGAATGCTGAAATTTGAATTTAAAACACTTGGTCTTAATGCAAGTATAGGGTCGTTTGGTGTGTTATCAGGAGTGGATCTTATCTTTGCTTTGTTTTTATTGTTTCAGGTCTACAATGGCAAGTAAGATTCGAGTATGCAAGCGAACCAAGAGGCCATCTCCATCACCATCACCATGCTATTCACCTCCGTCCTTGTGGGCCTAGATAACTCAGCAAGCAAGAATAGTCACGGAGGTGGGTTGTCTACACACCATGCTATTCACCGATCCCTCCAATGAATTTGGGATATGAGTGGGTAACGTATGTAGAACAACAAGGGTCGAAAATGGGAGAGATCTACTTTGGAGGGCTAGTGACTATTCTTGCCTTGGCTTGTGAGATCGATCTCTCTCGATACACTACACTCCGGCCACAAAAGTTGGACACTTCTTACTGGGTGCATTTGGGATTTTTCAGAGGTGGAAAGAGGGAGTCACCACTACAGTCAATGATCGTCAGGTGATGTCCGCCTTTTTAGTCATGTTTTTAGGGTGTGTTTTTAGTGTGTTTGAGTCTTTTTCTATAGTTTTGTGCTTTGTTTTGAGTCGTTTGTGTAGGTTTTCGTATTTTCTTGAGATATGGAGTCTACATAAGCTTTGGTGGTGTTTTGTAGGTTTTTAGAAGCTATTCGGAGCATTTTTTTGAAGAAAGGAGCAAAACCGGTGAAAGATAGCACTCAAGCATGAAGAGAAGATGAGGATTAAGCGTTTAAGTAAAGTCATTGAAAATCAAGTTTGAGCTTGGAAAGAGATAGAGAAATTCGTTACGAGAACATAGGAAAAAGAATCAAGTCAAACGGAGTTGTAACGAATCCTCTACGCAAGTTTTACTCAAGGTTGTTCGAAGTGCTGAATAAGGTCGTTAACGAGGTACCGCGAGGAGCAGCGTGTCAGAGTCGGTGCTATTAATGGGCTTTTATCCTATTTCCTTTTATGTTATTAGGTAGATAGAAGGGATATATTTTATTAGAAGATATTATTTCCTTATAGTTAGATTTAAGATAGATTTATTTCCTTAAAGATAGATTTAAGATAGACTAGTTTCTCTATAAATACTCTTGTCTACCCTTTGTTTTTCTACACACAATCAATTGCCTTGGAGGGCAAGCAAGGGGAGGAGAAGAGAGGAGGCACGTTAGAGACGAGTGGGATTTGTGGAGAAGAACTATCGTTTGGATTTAAAGTTGTAAGCTTTCCCTTTAATTTAATTTAGTTTTGCTTTTAATCATGATTTGTGAGTAGTTCTCTCTCTAAGGTTGGGGTTAAACCCAACAATGGTTGTGCATGCTTGTTTATGATCATGTCTTGATTGTTTTTATTGCATGATTCTATTCTCTTGCTCTTAATCCTTGAAACGAAAGTTGAAGGGAATTTCTCATTCATAGTTGAAGCGAAAGCGGAAACCTTGAATCAGAATAGTCAAATTAGGGTTTTGAAGCGAAAGCGGATCAATCCTAGTTGAAGTAGAAGAGATAGATAGTAAGTTTATTGATAGGACAAAAGTTGATTGATTTACTTGCTCTAGTTAACGAAAGTTAGCGCCTTTTATGTGATAAAAGCATGATCTTTATGTTTCATTAGTGTTTGCATGCATAATTGTTGTTGTGGGGATAACCTAAACCTTAGAATTCCTCTTTCTCTTGTTAAAAACCCTTGCTTTGATTGATTGCTTGCGTAATAAGTTACAAAACTTGATACTGACTTTCTCCCTGCGGACGAACCTGACTCTGCTATACAACAACGGGGTCTTGATTATAAATTTATTTGTTGTCAAGAAACCCTCTCAACACCAGGTGTTGGTAACAGAGGATAAAGTTGAGCTCTTGTACCTTCCTGATATGTTATATTTCATATAGCATAACTAGGACTAGATAATACATTTTATATATAGATTTAGGTCTTTTTAGTGCTTGTAATGATATATGAGTAGAAGACCGAAGACTTGAAGAAATTGGAAGAATTGAGGTCGGGATTAGAAGACCGAGAAGTGAAGGCCGCGGAGTAGAGTGCCCGCGGTGGAGCCATGATCCAGTTCCGCGATCGCGGGTCAGCGTTGACTCGAATGAGGGATTATTTAGTGCCGCGATCGCGGAGGTCCACGTCAGCAAAAATCCGAGGCGGTGACTGCTCTTTCTATCTATCTATCTTTATTTATTTCCGATATTATTTTATTTCGTACGAGTTGTTCGAGACTATTAAGACCTAGTTTTGGAGCTTTGTTTTGTATTCTCTTAGAGACCTAGTTTCCAATTATTCCAGATTTTAGTATTTTCTCTCTTATGGAGAACTAAACTCCCTAAATCTTATTCAAGTTTAAGCTTTTCAGACTCAAGTTGTTGTGAAATTCTACTTTACAGGTTTATTTCTACAAGTTATTTTAATTCTCTTGTGCGTAATTATTATTGATTGTGTTGATTTCTGCTTGTCTGGCCAACTTGTTGGAATTAATATTATCTATTGCTAGATCTAGGTTTTCTCGTAGCAAAACGTAATCTTTGTAGCAACTCAATTGGTTTAGGACTCGTTGGACTAGAACAATTGAGAAAGAGATTTGAATGCATGTTAATTGTTTGACTCGTTGGAACTCAATTGCATGTATCCTGTTTATCCTTGTTCTCATTGCTAATATCCTTATTATTTATGATCGTTTCATGAGTTGTTTGGATATTAAGTTTGCATGTCTCGTTGCCATGTTATATTTCTGATTAGGATAGGAATAACCAAAGGAATAACTTGTTTGAATCTATGATCAATTGCTTGAGGAAGAAAAGTGGATGCTTGAATAGGATTGTTGTCCCTAATTGATAAAAATCCAATCTTTTCCCTGTTTGATTCATTGCTTTGCTTTGTTTAAATTTCCCTAGTTGTAGTTTACAATTCCAAAATCCCCCCTTTATTACTTTATAGTTGATAATAATATTGCTTAGAATTACAAGTGTCTCTTGGGTACAACCCCGACTTACCAACTATACTAGTTGAGTAACTAGGGACCTATTTTTGATTAGGCATCAACGACTTTAAGCCAGTCACTTCCCAATTGGTACGAGACTTGGACTTTTACATCTTTCCCGCTTTCTATGAGACCTGAGCAAGACGCTTCCCTGCGGACAGCAGAGTCGCGGTTTGAGAGGGACGAAGAGATGCAGGATGTTGAGGGGGTTATTACCGAGCCATCTGGGTTCGGTAACGAGGGTGGAGTATACACAAAAGGGCATGTTAATGTGCTAGATGAGCGCAAAATGGTGCTTTACGACCCCACTACCTACAGGGTCGGTACCGACCCCCGTTATCACCACAACGGCCATGGTACCGAGGGTCCTGGGTTCGATTACGGGCCAGCCTTTGAGCAACACCAAGGCTACCGAGTCCACCATCCTTCCAATGGCTCCAGCTCCTCTTCAACTCCACCTCCATGGGTTGATGATCTAGTTCAGCGGATGGATAAGCTTCATGTGGGCCAATATCAATTATACGAGAAGTTGACCGAGTTCCAAGATGCTTACACGGCTCAATGGGAGGTTGATGAGGAACGCCACAAAATAGTTGAGTCCAGATGGAGGACAGGTGAGGAACGATGGGACACGGCCAACGAGCGCTGGCAATCCACTGCTACGTTTATGCATAACTTGGAGAAGCGCTTTACACCTTTGCCCTAATTCCCTCTCTCTCTTTCAAAGATGTTCAAAGATTGTTTCCACTGCTTCAAAAACTATTCCGTGAGTTCATTTTCTTCTCCCTATCTCTTTCTTTTTGCTTTGCTTAGTCTTTATAGTGAGGACACTGTATAGCTTAAGTATGGGGTAGGGAGGGAAAAGAAAACTCTTGTGTTTGTTGTCTTTGTTTTATATGTCTTGCTTGATGTCTTTTGTTGCTTAGTTGTTGAGTTTGCTTTTCTATGATTGCTTTTGCTTGCATGATCATGTAAATCCTTTAGCATATTCTTGATAGTTTAGCCCAAGTCTTTTGATGAAATTGTTTTAGTGAAGCTTAGCTTGTGAAGAAATTGAGCACATATGACTTTTAGCATGAGTTTATTGCAATCCAACAAAATTAACTTGTGAGCATATTTGGCCTTAATTTTCTTGTGTGATTTACTCTCTTATGTGTATATTATCTCTTGAGATTGTGATGGTTATCTATTTCTCAAAGCCAATATAAGATTTTATTTCATTACTTGAAAAATCATATGATGGAGAACTTATTTTTCATAAGCCTTATTAATCCATATCCACCCTAACATTATCCTTTGTTTTTCATAAGGCTTATGAAAAATTTTTTTTCATAAGCCTTATTTATTTTTAGCTCCACAAAATGTTTCCTAGGCGATATAAGCTTGACCCTATCCGAGGATTAGGACTTAGTTGGTTGAAATTTGTTTTGTTGAGTATATATGTTGGTTCAAAAGAAGGGATGGGATGGCTAGAATGGAAGTCTCATTGTTATTCAAAGAAGTTGTAAAGGACTCTTGGTAAAAAAAATGCACGAAATAAAGGAGAAAAGAAAAGAAGCTCAGCTACAACAGACCTCGTTACCGAACCCAGAATAGTCGGTACCGAGCCATCCCAGCAAAGAAAATATAGAGCAAAGAGAGAAAAATTCAGAAAAAGAAAGAAAGAAGAAAAAAATAAAAGTGCGGAGCAATAAAAGAAAAGCCAAGAGTTTCTTTAAGTGTTTTATGAGACTTTCTAGGATGGGTTTAAAGGTTAATGAAAAGGTTGAGTGTGTATAAAGTTGAGAGAGTTTGGTATTATCTTTTGATGTATTTGGCGAGTGGTGTTGGGGATTTTAGGAGTCTTGATTCCCGAATTTTTTGCACCACAAGCCAAAATATTTCCACACCTTATTGTCATTACCAAGCCCCATTACAACACGGCTGAATGGAAGCTTCTATGAAGTTTTTCATTGAGCCTAAGCTCTCTTGATGATTTTACTTGTTTTGACATCTTTGGTAGAGAGATTGGTGATATAAGTTACAATTTCTATGAGTGTTTGCATGTTTGAATGAGTTGAGAGTTGTACTTATAAGCCTAAACACATGAGAGTTGAGTGAAACACTATATCCTTTGTGAGGTTGGATTGTGATTGCTTATGTTTATTAGTTGCTCATATATGTGTGATGACGTTAAGAGTCACTTGTTTTCTCAGTTGTGCTGAAATTGGTTTTTGATAAGGATTATTACTTGAAAAATATGTTGATGGTATTGGTTTATGTATAGTGATTGCTTGAGGACAAGCAAGCATAAGTATGGGGTATTTTGATGTCCATGCTTTTAGCTTAGTTTTAGAGTGTTTTTCTAAGTTGTTTAGTTGTGTTTTTGTGTTAAGTTTTGTGTCTTTTAGTCTAGTTTGCATATTTTGTGAAAAGTATGGAAACTACTCTAGTTTGGTGTTTTTATGTAGGTTTTGAAGCAAAGTTGGAAGCATTCTGGAGACATCAAGATGAAGGAGAGTAAGCGGAGCATGGCTAGGAAGAAGTGAAGATACTTGAAGAAATCCCGGGAAATCCAAAAGGAGGAGTGAATAATTCAAAGGAAAGAGGACTAGTCGAGGCTCGTTACCGACCCAAGAGGGGTCGGTACCGAGGTGTGCAAGAAGACAGAAGTTTAGTAAAAATTTGAAGAGTCTATCGCCCTTGACGGGGTCGTTACCGAGGGTCTCCGTGTCGGTAGATGTAGCCGACTTAAGTGATTTTAATGATTTTTATTCCGAGATCTTTTGTTTTTAGTTGTTTTATCTTTAAGGAAACTATTAGATAGATCCTCTAGTATAAATACTCTTGTTTTAAGTTGTTTTAAGGGGGGGGGGGGATAGACGGTTCTTTTTCTCTCTCGTGTTTTAGTTGAACGTAAGGTTTGAAGAATTAGTTGCTTAGAGCTCAAGAAAAAAGTTTGTTGGATTTTCTCTTGTGTTCTAAGGTGTGTTGTGAGACAAAGTTTGTTCTTAATTCAAGTAAGATTCAATTTTTAATACAAATTATGTTTTCATGCAATTGCATTGTTTGCTTCTTCTCAGCTATGAGTGAGTAGTCTTTTATTCTGGAATTGGGGTTAGAAACCCAAAATGATGTTGCATGAATGATGATGTGATTGAATGAATTGAATGCCTTTTATCTATCTTTCTACTTGTTTGTGCTTATGCTTTGACGAAGTCAAAGTAACTTGCGTTTGTGACTCAATCGAAAAAGAAAGTTATAAACTTGAATCGTGATAAAGTTTGATAATGAAATTTACAAACTTTGGATCAAAATAAGTAGATGAAGTGAATTGATTTATGAAAATTGATTGATTACTTGTTTATTCAACGAAAGTTGATAACTTTATGTTAAAGGCGTGATTTTTATGATTCCTATTATTTCGATTGCATGATTATGTTGTGGTGGACCCTTATCCTAGACTTTTCTTTCACTTGATAGTCAAAAACTTCAAATCAGTTTCACCTCGTTACCGAGTATCAAGGATCGGTACCGAGCCTGCTGTTTTCTGTTTGATTTGTGCTTTATTCGTTCTAGCTTTCCCTCGTTACCGACCCTGAACAAGTCGGTACCGAGTCTTCTCTGAGACGTGATTGATTGTTTGCTTTGCTTTATTTCTTGCTTTTGTTTTGTTTTCTTTTGCTTTCTAGTTTATTAATTAAACACAACCTCGCTTTCCGTGGACGATCTTAACTCTGCTATACTCTGCGGGGTCTTGACTATAAATTTATTTGTTGTCAAGTAAATCCCTTTAACAGTTCACATACTTTCTCGCTAAGTCATGGTTACTTGGTTGTCGAGTCTAATTAAACCTTGTTTGCGTATTTGATTGTTGTATGCAATCTATAGTAGAATTTACGCATAACTATAATGTCACATCAACTACATGGTCATTTAGATTCAAGTAGACTCATGTATATATATAATTCATAATCATATTACATGGATAGGTTATATTATTATATCACCATATTTTAATAAAGTGTTGCCCTTATTAAATAAATTAGGTTTATTCGGTTTATAGTAATGACAATGTATAATAATATACCTTAGGGTTGTGTGTGAACTTGTATGAATTTTTTGTGGAATGTGTGTGAGTTTTATAAAGTGAACTAATACGTAAGTAGTGTAGGATAGGCGTATCTGCGAGCATCGTCATCGTAAATATTCTTTATAACAACATTAATGGTTGATACGCCATTAATGCTAATAGCAGTGGTAGTGGCAGGAGTATTTATGGACATGTCATCATATATACTTTTTTATAACAACATTATTGGTTACTACACTATTAATGAAATTATTGGATCATGATCTGTGGCTTTTTATAACAATATTATTGGTTACTACACCATTAATGATATTTTGGTAACTTCACAAATCTTTAACGAGATATAGCGAGATGTGTTTGAGATGTTTAGACTTTATGTGGAGCTTTTAAAGGACAGACATGAGTTAAACTCGGGATGAGATCTCACTATATCTCGTTAAAGATCTGTGAAGTTACCAAAATATCCTTGAGAATTTCCATTCTCACTTGCTTAGTCTCCTTAGACTAATTCCACTACTTCCACATTTTTGCCTGGTATTTCTCACCCTTTGCGACAAATGCCAGACTCTAGGAGGTTCACACCGAAGTATTGAAGACGAAGTCTAGAAGGTTCGAGAAGAGTTATGCAAGGATAGAAAGTCAAGGCAAGACGACGTTGAAGGAATGAAGAAATTTTCAAAGAGCAAAGCATTTAGAAGATAGTGCACCAGCTCTTCCATTTTTAAACCAAGCAAATCATCATCATATGAGTTGTCTTGGAGAAATATACTTGTACTTTTAGTACGTGTTTCCAACCCTTTTAATATGGGCTTTATTTTCCGTTGCGACGTCATTTGTAAAACGAATCTCAATGTAATGAACGAATGTTCTTATCAATGAATAAAATTCCACTTTTAGTCATTTCTTCTTTAATTATATTCTCATTAAATTATTTAAAGCCTAGGGTGACTTTGGACGGTAAAATCCGAGATCACTGGCGGTAATAACCAATGTTACAAAATAGGGGTGTTACAATTATGGTATCAGAGCTGAATGTTTTGTTTTCAAAACCAAAAATTTTCGAAACCGAAAATTTTCAAAACTGAAAGTCTTTGTTTTCAAACCAAAAACCAATTTTAAACTTTTTTGTATCTTTCAAACTTAAGTAATAAGTCTTTAAAAGAAAGTTCATGGTTAGACATTTTTCTAAGAACTTTTAAACAAAAATCTTTAGGAAAAATGCGTAAGTTAGGATTCTTTTCCTAAGTTTCAAGTTTTACTTGATCTACTTCAAGAATAAAAAACTTCTTCTAGTACTTTAAATAAATTTCTAAAGTTATGCGCTTTAATTGAAAGTTTAAGTCAAAACTCATATAAGAGTAACTTTTAGGTTGATATTCTAAGACAATAAGTTCCTAGAGCCGGAATCATTTTATTTACAGTCTTATTCGAAAGTTATAAAAACCAAGTTCTACTAAAGAGTTATCATACCTACTTCTTATCTATAAACTTTATTTAAAAAAATAAGTTCACAATTTTTTCCTATAATCAAAGAATTAAGATTCAAAGAATTTTCTTTAAACAATAATAGGAATTCCCCGAAACCCGAGATAAAAGTTGTATAATTAAAAAAATTTAAGCTCCCATTCCGAGGTTTCGAAGCATTTCATATCATATATGTAAGAAAAAATTTCTACTTCAAAAGTTCCTCTTTTAATTTAAAGTCATTATAAAATGAGCTTTTAATAGAGACTCTAAAACCGTCATAATTCTTTAAGAATATAAATGTGTTTAAAATAAAAAAAAAATTATCAAATTTCAAACTTCCTTCCACTATCTCCTTCTTCAAATATAGAATTACGGATATCTTATAATTAATGTCGATCATTAGCCATTTACAGAAACTGGTTGTAATGAAAACTAAGTTCATGTTCATTGGGAATTAGAAGAAGTCATGCCAGCTAAAGGTAATACTTATGTTTCCATAGAACCAAACTTACTGAGCTAGTGACTCAGGGGAAGATAGAAATTTCCAAAGAGTACACCGAGAAAGGCTTAGTCAATCAAGGATCTAGCTTGTCTTCGCCTAATCCGATCTCGAAATAGATTATCGAGAGGCAGATAAGGGGACCAATAATGGTCTAGAAATAAAGGAGTGGTTGAGAATTATGACCAGTGACGATAAATTCATCTACAAATACCTACAAGTAGAAGTGACTTGCTCAATAAACATATGGAATCTTGGCATGATATTTGATGTTTGTCAATCGAATAAACAAACCATAATAAGGCTATGTGAAAGCCACATCAGGAACTTTTCTTCGCCTCCAATTTGATAAGTCGACACGATGATAGATGAAGTTAGAGAGGAAGTGGTCGGAACCAAGACTTTTTGGACCTAAATTGTAAGTGTGCTAAGTTGTCCCAGTAGGCCTAATAGACCATTAGGTTGCTTCATTATTAAGACAGTTTGTGGATGTGTGTCCCGATTCGTCGCACTTAAAGTAGTTACCTCGGCCATCTTCGATGTTATTATTTCCAATCGTTAATTCCGTTATTAGGTTGCCTAGTTATTTGCACCTTACTATAACCATCTTTCCTTCCTTAAATGAACTTATGTTATGGATCTAACCTTTTGAAAGTATTTCATTAAAACATTAACTTTTAATTCGATAATCCAAGTGCCTACTCTATCCATGAATGATTGACAATTGTTTGGGAACAATATGTCGATTTTTTTTTTTCAAATGGTCAAACCGCAAGGAACCAACAATAGAATTCCCCTGAATAGTATTAATGTTCGGGCACGAATGATGGTTCAAACATTTCCAAAGAAAGAGTAAGGAAATCGTCGAGTGATGGACCCTAGTGTCGATACCGTTTGATGATGTGACAAAAGTAGCATTGAGAAGTCCAACAATATAAGTGATGCCAGAAGCAATCTCTTTTGTTCCACCGGAAGAAGCAAGCATAGTTGGAGCGAACCAAACTGCAAATAGAGTGGTAAATGATGCCATATTTCACCTCAAGTAAATGTGTCTAGCTTTACAAGGACACTAAAGACATCCAGGTCAATGATGCTTGATGTATATGGAGGAACTGGAAACAAAACCATAACCACTATGAGTTCTCCTACGTAGAAATATTTGAGAAGTATTAATTACACTGAAGCAAAGAGGGTGCATATTGCCTCTCTACAACTCGGAGAGGAGTTATTAAACGACAAGAGAATTATAATCAAGAAAAACACCCCATCCTAAGCTGGGAAAAAGTTTAAGGCTAATATGATGAATCGTTCCTCTCTTATGTTATGAGAGATGACAGACATAATGATCTCTTATACCCTAAAGGTTAAAGGACTAAGTGTGTCGAGAAGAACGCCACGAAGTTTAACTACCTATTGCAATACGCACGATTTGAAGTTTCCCCCGAAGCCCAAAAGTTTCCGCCGTCATAAGTGGATAAGTCCAACCACCAAGCCATGGAGAAGTTCAACGATAGACGCAATGAGCGAATAGAATATCTTATCCTTTCTGTGTAACCTAAATATGTCCAAATGAGGGTGCTTGTGATATAAGTTGTAGGGTTCTCTTAGAATTTCAACCTCGATTATAATCAAAGCATAGTTGAATAATTCCAATATTAGTATCGACTATCTTCTTTCGCAAAGTGTTATACTTTGAACTTTGTTATGCTATCATAGCCGCCTTGAAGATTTTCGTTTATGCCTTCTTTACAAAATCACTATTCAAATGCTAAGTTCGATTAATAGTTTATGGAAGTCATTCCATCTTTTCATATGCAAATTACTCCTACCTCTACAAGAAAAAAAAAATTATTGTGTTGCGTTGTCAAACTATGGCAGTTAATATCATAAGTTTAAATAATTAAACATTTTTAAGTATATGGTTCATAGTGGCGAATAAGGATGAATTTCTATCTCCCATCTTGATCACACGGTTGAGGTAGAGTTTCAGGTCTTGTTCCTGTGAAAGCATATATTAAAGGATTATGTTGGAGTTAGTTTCCCGATACTGATCACATTAGGGAAATGAAACCACCTAGTCCTTCAGATTCAACCTTGTTTACGAAAAACTACTTTCTTATAAGAATTACAAAGTATAATATAGAAGGACACTCGAACTACTTTTCGATAGTTAATATGTTCAGATACGATATCATAAAGATGGTTACCTTCTCTTGTGATATAACCATCGCTTGTCCCAACAATAACTTCATTAGAAGTTCAAAATCGAAATTCTTCTTCCAAGGCATGACCCTTACATATTCAAACATCGATTCCATCTCAAAATTTTATTGAATATCCATCTTAAAAGAATTCATATGCAATGACTCTATTCTTGAAGTATAGAATGGATTAGTCATTTTCTTACTCGTTTTCTTGAGACACTCAAGTGTTTGTTTCATTTAAGATGCTTATTCTATAAGCAATCCAACCTCTTTATATTCGGGAAGAAAAAACCAGAATTTCTGTAGGAATGACCCAAGCTAATGGATAAGACCGCTTGACCAACTGTTGACCTCGTTGACCAGTCCAATTATGATTTTTTTTAAATCAAGAAATAAAATCCTTTTCATTGGATTCGTTTAAACCACATAAGTACACATATGTGAATCTTTCCAAGGAATATTAAAGTAAAACTCCTTAAGCAAAAGGGAACACTAGTAATTCTCAGTCCGTTTCATTCATCTTTTCCAAACCCTAGTTAAAGCAAAGGATGCTTGCTCCACTAAGTAACTTCAAAAAGATATGATTCTTCTAGAATTTAAGTGAGTCGTGATGACCTTGCACCAACCCAATGGAAAGTTGTTGAGTACTTAGATACGACAAGATCTTGGATCATCTAGTGGAGAAGCTATGTAATAGACAAGTGCCCTAGTTCGGGTACTCTGGTCAGAGAATGGTGAGGAAGGTACAACTAGAGAAATTCCGAAAACTGAGTTACATATGCATAGACGGTTTCCCAAGATATCATCGTCCTAACTAAAGAATGAAATTTTCTTTAAGGGGGTACTAGAACTTTTGTTGTCACCTCACAATTGTGAGCGCTAGTAGCTATCCTCGTGTTATAGCTTTGTACCGCCCTAAGTTTTTCCTAATTTCGGGGACGAAACTAATTTAAGGGGGTACTATTGTAATAACCACTATTTCTATATAAAAAGAAACAATTATTTTATTTATTTAATAATTTCTCTAAAATAGAGAGTTTATTTATTATTATGATTTCATAGTATAATGTTAAAATTTTATAAAGGCATTTCATAATGGAAAATAAAATTTATTAAATATTTTTCCGAATTTATTTCAAATTAATTTATAATTCAAATAAAAATAAAAGGGAAGGACTAAAAATAAAAATGCAAGAGGGGGACTCGAACCCATGACTTCTTGCATCTTTCAAAGAAAGACACTCGCTTTTCCACTATGCTATGTTAATTGATCTACCCACTTAGGATTTTAAATCCACTTATTTTATTATTTCCCTTCTTGTTAGAAAGACTAACGATGGTGGATTTTTGATTTGACGTTCAACCCATCCCATTTTTGTCCACCTCTTCTCTTCCACCAATCCTCCTACATGCACTAGCTTCTCTTCAACCAATCAAACCATTATCTACCTAGACAAGCCATCCTCAAGAGGCTTCCACCTCACCATGGAAGAAGCTTCTTCAAGCTTCCTCCACCTCCATAAATAGGGTAAGAGCAAAGGTAAAAAGGCACACACAAATTTCCCTCATTCTTGTTCACTATTAATTTCGAAAATCGAACAAGAAATCCTCATTTTTCCTCCATTAAAACTCCAAATTTCAGATTCAATTGTTTTCCCCTTTAATAAAAAAATTACATAAATCAGTTTTTTTTTGGGCAATACCCTTGCTCGGACCACCTTCTGGCCACCAGCACGACGTCGAGCCGCCACTGTCGGAACCCTTTTCGCTCACCGGAGGTCGTCGTGCCACAACCCACGCCTTCCATCGTCGTTGCCCATCGATGCACTGATGTTCCAGTTGTTCGTTGTTGTTGTTGAACTGGGGAAGAAAGAGTTCATCAAATGGGCTTGTTCTCAAGTTTTTGGTGAGCCAAATCTGTTGGAGTAGGCCGATTTTCTGGTGCAAATCAACCCATCAGATTTTATAAGGAGGATCAAAGAGCTTTTGCCCCATAGATTCGACTATAACCCAATTTGAGCCCAAATTCCGTCT
Organism: Fallopia convolvulus; assembly: GCA_964016875.1. Lineage (NCBI taxonomy): Eukaryota > Viridiplantae > Streptophyta > Magnoliopsida > Caryophyllales > Polygonaceae > Fallopia > Fallopia convolvulus. Next base: position 30,429,404 of record OZ024726.1, on the reverse strand, counting down.
CGTTTTCGCTCGGTATAAATTTCCGACTCGTATTTTAATTAGAGAAATTAGTACCCCATGCCCCACTTTGATAATTTGTTTGCAAAAATGCCTTCTAAATTCTAATGTTACATGAATGCCCAAAAAAATAGCACATATGCCCCAAAAAATAGCAAAAATACCCAAAATCATGTCCTTTCCTTTTTTAGAAAAATATTAAAATAATTCATTTATATTAAACTTTAAATTAAGAAAATTATTATCAATTTAAATTTTAAAATAATTTCTACTAATTAAAAAAACAAGATTTAAAAATATTAAATTAAATTAAGAGAGCAGATCAAAAACAAAACCCTCGTCTTCTTGATGGAGAACCGAAACCCCGAAAACCCTCTCTCGCCCCCTTCACTGCACCGCTCATCTTCCTCTACATGAAAATCCGGAGGCCCGATTTGAGTGCAGATGGTATGAAATTGGAAGGTTTTTCTTCCTTATAACCCTCTATTCATGGTTAATCTCCTTCTTTGCTGGGAAATTTGAGTCATGCCCAAAAAAATTGCCCCTTTTAGGGTGTTTCTTTAACCCTAAAATCCCCAATCTTGTTTCCAAAGTGAAATCCAACCCAACGGTTCATGAGCGTGTTGTTTTTGGCTCGTTTCTGGTTGGTTTTCGATGGATTGATTTCAGGAGATGGGATCTAATGCGAGTCGTGTTGATTGGCAACTCTTTAGTGGATCGTCCCGGCTTGAAACTCGAAAAGGAGGCCTGTCTCGCCTGTTTTGGCCCGGTGTTGGGAGTATATCTTCTTGGGTCTCCGGGATGGTCTTCCTTCGCGCAAAGCCTTATCAGGGTAGAGGGTCCTCTCCTACGCACAGCTCCTCAAGGATCATTAAAAGACTCCTTCCGCCGCTAACCAGGTGCACTCTTTTCTTTTTCTCTCTACTGTTGATCCGTTTCTTTGAGTAATTGTTGAAAATCATGATTTTTGCCTATAAAAGAATATGTTTTGGTAAGTTCTTTTCCCACAACTCATTACCCTTTCTATCTTGTTACTATCTATTTGTAGTAGAAACAGTATAAACTACCTTATATGTCTTCTAATCGGGCATTCTGGTGCTTATGTTTTGGGTGCTAGTCGTTTTGATAGAATCGAGCAAGGTAAGAAATGATGTCTACTTTTAGAAAAGCCCTCATCTGAACTCGAGCTTTTTTGACCAAACTGAACCATTGAACCATTTGCCCACTATGGTTGAGGAAATCAAAAGTAGTGGTGCTCCTTCTTTAAAACAGAAAAAGGTTATTTCGCTTGATTTGAACCTTGTTGATTATGATGTCTGGAAATTCCCTAAAGAACTTGAATCATTTGATAGCAAACAATTTCTCGTGTTGGTTGAGCTCTTTTTGAGGGCGGATGTATGCAATATGGCTCACTATGACCCTAAGATGACTGATCTCTGCTTTAGCAAGTTGAACAATGTCAAATGAACTTTCTTTTTTACAATGTCAAATGGAAATACAAAATTAATCCTTCCTTGATTTTACTGTTCTCCATCCTCTTTGAAATTATGATAACATCACATTTGATGCATACAACTTGTGCTTATTTTCGTGAACGCCACCTGATGAAACCACTACCTCCTGCCTTTGCTAAGCACCACTTTCTGGTTGGTGCCACGCACCTGGATGGATCCTTTATAATGTGTTGTAAACCCTTAGTATCTAATATGCACTTGTGTGTTATGTTCTGTCTGTGTATGCACATCACTTGGTGCTTTGGGGAAAAATTTCACACACATCTTATTACCCTCTGCACTTACTCTCTATCTCATAAGTGTCGAAACTTTATATACCGTGTATTAGAGAGGGTAAATACATTGAGTTTCGAAATCAATTTATAATTCAATGTCCCACTATTTGAATCAAATTTTGTTATTTTTTTATGAAGCTATACTAAAATCTATCTTTGTTTTGTAGGGGTGACTGCGGGATGTACACCATCAAGTACATTGAGTTACTAACCACTAAGAATGTTGATATCTCGGTCATTGAGGACAAGTTAGTAGATGGATATCGAAGTTCTTTGGTAGTGAGCATATGGTACTTCAAATGGGATTCGTCTTGAGTTCTTTGGTTGTGAAACTAGTTTAGGTTCACTTTATTGTTTTTGGGAAGTGTTGTAGATGTATTTTTGGTGGTTAACTGGATGTTAGTAATCCACTTTGGTGGATAACTTGATGCTAGTAAGTAGTAATCCACTTTGGTGGATAACTTGATGTTAGTTTTGATCATTATGTGAACTTAGTTTGTGCCTTGGTTTGTGACTTTCAATGAAGGACACTATTTTTGACTTTATTTCGACTCTTTCACTTTCTTGTGTGTGCTGGAAATTGATACAGGTTATGGCTCTCATATGAATTTGGAATTCAAATGAAACAAACATCAATCCATGTACAACTTTCTTATAGGGTGACACGATAAAAAGTGTATGATGACAAGATAATTATTAAAGTGTGACAGTATAGCTTTTCTCATATGAATTTGGAATTCAAATGAAGCAAACATCAATCCATGTTCAACTTTCTTATAGGGTGACAAGATAAACGTTGCATGATGACAATAAAAATTCTTAAAGTGTGACGGTATAGCTTTTCTCATATGAATTTGGAATTCAAATGAAGCTAACATTAATCCATGTTCAACTTTCTTATAGGGTGACATGACACAAATTGTAATATGACAGTAAGTTTAGAAAGGTTGACCAGATAGACGTTTCACAAGTAAAAAGGAATGACAAGAAATCGTCTACATAAGAGGATTTTTGGCAAAGGATGACAAGATAATGAATGAAGTACGACAGTAGGCCTTTACTCCTATGATACGAAATTAATCGGGGAAGTATTCCTGTTTCGTAACCTGTCACTGTCTTCGGGGATCTTGTCACCATTCCCAAATTTCCTAACACCCACATCAGAGGAGACATTATTATCATCGTTGATGATTTCATCTAAAGTCTTGTCATCCTTAATCGGTGTTCGGTCACACTGGCTTACAAGAGGTGCACTTAATGGTACTCTCATCTCTTGCATAGAGTTTGGAGTTTGAAATTCAAAGACTTTCCTGTCAACACCCTTGTCCATAAACTGAATATTTTTCTTCTCCTTAATGCTTGTGTACAGATCTATCGACCATATCCCCTCTTTTGATGATTTTGTATTAAAAAATCTGTAGGCTTCAAGATCATTTTCACCATTAACTTCAAAGGGTGGAAGGTTTACCTTTATGGACGACACATAGTGCAGATGTTGATTGTACTTTTCACAATCAATGGATAGTTTCTCCACTATTTTATCGTTAAGGGATTCAAACTTTATAGTATCGGATACAACGAGTGCTATTGCCTTCTTGTCCCCCCCTTAATAAGACCAGTTATCTCCCAACATATTCCATTCACCATTTGTAACTAACGTAAGTAATATGTTGTTTCGAACTGAAAATACACAAATTGTAATACTTAGAAGCAATAAATGATTATCAAAACAATTCAATCGTAATACTTAGAAGCAATAAATGATTATCGAAACAATTCAATCGTATACTACTTACCCATGGTAGAACTCAATGTGCCTCTACGTTTGTTCGTATATCAAAAATGAATGAACAGATAAGACTGGATAGAAAAGATTTCGTATCTTTATGTAGAATAATTGGCTATTATTGTTTCCATTAAGATTCGTATATTTTAAGATAAAGGATAGAAAAGATTTCGTAACAAATCTAATTTGTTAGCAATTTCTTTCTTCTTTTTAAGTCCGTGACAGGAGCATATTGTGGTATGACAGTAGAATACACAAGCATGACAGTATAACATCTAGCCCGACTAGATTCTTACGGAAATCTCAACCAATTAGGATCTTTTCCATATCTTTGACTTTTTTTTTCCTTTTTTCCTCATTAGTTTCCGTATATTATAACTAATAAATCACTTTAAAATCTCTTTTCAAATAACTTTTCATATGCCTTTTATTTATTTATTCTTACAATTTTCGTTTTATGATTTTAATTTTTTGAATTTAATAATTCATTTCTAAAAAAAATTACAAATGTAAATTCAAATAATTAAACAATAAAATAATCAAAAATAAAATTGCATAAATGCCAAAAATGCATGATTTGCAATTTCTTATAATGTGGGGTACTTTTGCAAACTATTTTTGTGCAAGGGGTACCCTTGCAAATCCGCCTTTTAATTAATATCTCTTTATAAAATAATTTTACATATATACAATATTTATTTACATTAATTGAATAAATATTACAAATGAGTTTTTAAAAAGGAATTTATGTGATTAAATTCACTTTGCATGACCATGTAGGAGGAATATAATTTTAATAAATCATATGTGAATTCCTAGAATATTAATATACATAAGAATGATATTTTAAGCATATTTGAATTAAATATTGGAAAAATATTAACTTAGGCATATTTTTCTTTTATTATAAAAGAAATGTCTTAAAATAAAGGAATTAAATAAAACAAGATTTTTTTGAGAAGAAATAATCTTGCATGTCATTTTAAATTTATTATAACCTTTGGAATAATTATATATGATTCTTTTAACTAAACTAGATTCATGAGAATAAAATGTGCTTAAATAATTTAAATACGTAATTGCATGTGGGTAAAAAGGACCTTATCTAACTTAAATCATTCTTGCATGTCAATTTTAAGACTTTAATAATAAGTTTTGGAAAATTTTATAAATAACCTTATACTTAATAAAAAGTTTGGAAATAATATTTATTTAACCAAATTAAATAAATATTGCTAGTAAGTTTTAAAAAGAGAATTCTTGGCTTATTTCAACTTTTGCTTGAAACTTTATACGAATATAAGTATTTTTATAAAAAGTTATTTTAAAACATCTAATTGAAAATAATAATGAAGGATTATTATTGGTTACAACTTCCACCTAAATTATCAAATAAAATTATTTAGATTATAATATTTTTCTCTTAGTGAAAGGAAAAATAAGAGAAAAGGTTAGTTTAATAAATGAGATAAGAATTTTAATATAAATTTGCTCTTTATCTCTCGAAATGCTAGGTCGAAGCTTTCGAGCTCACTAAGTCCGTCGAATTTTTCTGAGCCTTGTGAAAAGTCTGAACACGATTCAAGGCAAGTGGATATTCTCCCTTGTAACCTTTATATATATATATATATATCGTTTTCGTTAAGGAAATTCTTCTATGTTGGGAACTAAATGTTTGTTAAAATGAATGAACTTTGGTTTATTCATTTACTTAGAAATAACGACATATTGTTATTATGATTCGTACTACACTAGTACTGAACTTTAGGACCGATGATTTATGGCCTTGTTTATTTCAATCTCTTTTCGAGAGTCGTTATGGATTAGCATAGGTGATATTATATTATGCACTAGCTAGATGCCTATATACTCGGGATGAAAGAGGCTCGGTATCCTCAGGATGAAGGAGGCATGCACACTCAGGATGAAAGAGGCTTGCACACTCAAGATGAAAGAGGCTTGTACACTCAGGATTAAAGAGGCATGCAGACTCATGATGAAAGACCGACCCGTCTCTCGGTTCGAAAAGGGTGCGAGAGGTTTTCTACAAAATTGATGTGGCCTAAAACGTTCCCAGCATTAATTGCACTCTAAGAGAAACTACAATCTCGTGGTTTCCTTCTTTTCGAATCCAAGTTTATCTCTTTTCGATATCAACTAAATTCTGTCCTTATAAGCTCCACAGAGTGATTATAATTTTCAAGTACTTCTTCCCTGATAATAGAATTACCATACTACCCTCGAGAATTTCCATGCTCACTTGCTTAGTCTCCTTAGACTAATTCCGTTTGTTTTCCGCATATTTGCCTGGTATTTCTCGCCCTTCGCGACAAATGCCAGACTCTAGGAAACTTCACTCGAAGATTTAAAGACGAAGAATCAAGGAAGTTGAAGGAAGGAAGGTCAAGTCTTCTCGAAGATACTTCTCTCATATTTTGGATTCACTACGCTTTACAAGAACAAGGTTTTATTATTTTCGCTACTTAAACTCCAACATTTTATTTTGAAACAATTTATGATGTAATGACAATATTTAAAGTCTCAAGTTTGAGCACCTTTTTATAACATGTATTATCGTTAAATTTCCACATTTTATTTAACTTAAATACCTTATAAAGCCTTGGGTGACTTTGGATGGTAAAATCCGAGGTCACTGGCGGTAACACCTATCGTTGCAAAAATAGGGGTGTTACAGATGAGATCATAGAAGAGGAAAACGAAGTGCTCATTAAGGAAGTACCAAACTTTGAAATTAAGAATGCGGTTTTCAATTTAAGCAAAAACAAATCACCGGGTCCCAATGGCATGATTGCTAAATTCTATCAAAAATATTGGAAAATTGTTGGTCAGTCAGTGATTAGAGCAATTAAGGCGTTTTTCTCTTCAGGATTTATACTCAAAGAAATCAACCACACTTTCATTACTCTAATTCCAAAATGTGATAACCCGAATATGATTAACCACAATAGACCTATTAGTCTATGCTCAACTATCTATAAGATAATAGCAACGATATTAGCTGGAAGATTAAAAAAGATTTTGCCTAAAATAATTCACCCTCTTCATGGAGCGTTCGTCACAAGTCGATCAATTCAGGATAATGTTCTCATAGTCCATGGGATCTTTCATACATTTCGTCAAAGAAAAGGAAAGACAGGATGTGCAGCGATTAAACTAGATATGGAAAAAGCATATAATCGAGTAGATTGGGATTTTCTACAACGAGTTTTACAAGCTTTTGGCTTTCATTATCAGTTCATTAAATGGATAATGTAGTGTGTACGAACAATAACTTTCTATGTCCTTGTAAATAATGAACCAAATGATTTCTTACCCCCGAGCGAGGATTACGACAGGGAGAACCACAATCCCTAATGCTTTTCATTCTAGGCACGGATATATTAGCCCGTATACTACAGAAGGAATGTATTGAACAACCCTAAAAATGTTAGGTTTAAGATTGTACGAGGAGGAACTAAAATCTCGTTCTTGTCCTTTGCAGATCACATAATAATTTTTAGTCCTGCCACAAATATGACTTTTTGTAACATAAAGAACATCCTAGAGTACTACTGCAAAAATTTTAGCCAAAAAGTCAATTTTCACGTACAAATCGGCTTTCCAGAGAACAAAAGGAGTCATGTCGTCGACAAAAAGACATCTTCAACAAGAACTAGACATATACCACACACAAGTTCACTAGAAAAATATTTAGGATGTCCTATTATAAACTCATAAGTAACAAACATAATATTTGAACCAATTCTCCAGTCAATAGAACAATAACTCTCGAAATGGAAGGCAAACGCTTTCTCTTAGGCAGGACGAACAACCCTGATCAAATCAGTGCTTGCAACAAAACCATACTACTTGATGCAAAACTTCATGTTGCCAGATGGCACCCTTACTAAATTAGACACCCTTAATCAATATTTTTTTTGGAACAAGCCGAATGGTCATAGGTTGGGACAGAATATTCCACTCGAAGAAAAAAAGGAGGTCTTGGACTTCAGAAGGCAAAACAAATGAACAAGGCTTTACAAATGTGGATGTTGTGGAAAATCCTAGCAGAACCTCAGAATATGTGAGTACATATTATCTCCGAAAAATATTTGAAAACTAAGAATTTGTTAGAATATAATATCTCCAAAAATGTATCGTGGCAATGGAACAAGCTAATAGGGATAAAACCCGAATTTCTCAAAGGCCTAATATGACAAATCGGCGACGGCCATACAGTTCGGTTTTGGAAGGATCACTGGATTACAAACAAACCACTTATGGATTTATGTCCGGTAAATTCTAATGTTGATCTAAATGTCACAGCTTCACAACAGACAAACAATGGAAGATTCATGAATTGCATTGTCTTCTACCACCTCAGTTGGTAGAACGAATTAGGTGATGAGGTATTTTTGCAGTAGTTAATGATGAAACCCGAAATAAACCAACGCTAGAAGACACGAAACGAGATTGCTTTTATTCGACTATGCAAACACTTTCTTTTTATTTATATCTTTAGCACGAGATTACATATTGTGAGGTTACAAGTTGCGAGATTACAATCAGCGAGATTACGCCCTAGATCTCTCGAGATCTCCTAGTTACAGAGAGGTTCTATCACCCATAGGTTATTTAGCGAGCTCTAGCAGCGAGGTTGTGCAGCTGATTTAGCGTGCGATGATTGTGGCCTGTGAGATGGTGCAGCGAGATCTTTGATGGGAACGAGGACGCTTTGGGTGACTTGAAGTCTTTTTGTGGACCTTCACTTGGCTGTAGCGCGGTTTTTAACGATGATTCAACACGTCGATCTTCAACGAGCAAGATAGTTCTTGAGTTCAAGATTTTTTTTCAACCCCATTCTACCTACGAGGTTCTCCTCTATTTATAGAGATTTGAGGAATCGGGTTTTCATGTTTGCTCGATGTGGGATGCCCAAGATCAAGCTCTTTGATTGGTCAAGAGTGAGGCAGATAATTATTGGTTGGCAGAGCGGTGGTTGCTGAGTGGTTTAGACGGGTCGGGTGTAACACCCCGACTTCCGACGGAGCGCTATTACGAAATAGACCTTACTAGGTACTATTTAAGTAGGTTGACAACTACACTTTAGGATCTTGCAACGCGGGCACGACGAGAAAACATAACAAAAACATCCAACCTTTCATTTTATAAAAATATAGAAAACGTAGTTATGCATGTATTCCCGAAAATATAAATATTCCAATACGACACAACGCTTACTAATACTGAACTAATCAAACAAAGTAATAAATAAAACATACTGCTAACTTCATCTTATCAATAATAAAATCAACACCTAACTGTCATAAATAACTAGCGTAAAACCAATCCCACTATGACACGCACTCTTTACCGCTCCGGCCCGCCATCTGGCCTCGGTTCCTGCACGGCTACCTGGTTCATACCTGGAACTGAAAAATATTCCCCGAAGGGTCAGCTTTTAATCTATCAAGTTAGAGAGAATACGGAAATTGCAGAACGTTTTGAAAGCATTTCTAAAGTCAGCATACAAATCCACAAACGAAATCATAACTCTAAAGGTCAATACCTAAATTAGTTATAATCAGTCACACATAGCCACATACACATTTACAATCACAACCTCATAACAATGCAATTCCTCCTTTTTCACAATCCGACTTCCAAGGCGCTCATCACCGCGCCGAGTGCAGAGGCAGGCCCTCTCACTCCACTTCACAATCTCCCTTCTAACCCCAGCTAAGCCTCCACTGGAGCACTTGCCAAAAACATACAGATAATAATTTTCGTTTTGAAGGGGCACGGTTTTCCGGTCACACGGGTCAACGTAGCCAACTCTTCCTCAACCCCAGCTACGATGGGCCGTGTCGGAAACGGTACCAACACAGAGAAAACGTTCCAAAAATATCCTTCCGATAAAATACGTTCAAAACCATTTTACGCACATAGCAATTCAAGAAGTTCAAAACAATTTAAAAGGTATTCGGGACTAGTTCCCAAAACCCGCCCTACAATAACGGTATGCAATCTAACAGGATAGAGAAGAACCGAGCAAGTCGAAAAACGACTTACCTCGAAGATAGGGATCCTTTGAAGAAGACGGAATTACGACCTCAAGTGGAAAAGATTTCCTAAGAAATCATAAAGGAAAAGATTAACTCAAGTACGAGCCGAACCAAATTAACCCCAAAGAAAAGGCCACTCATAATTCCCTTAACAACCTACTTTTATTAAAAGAATTTCAATTAATAGAATTTTAAAATGTGCTAATCTAAGCCCCTTACTAAATTTATCTTACTTATCTAACAAATTTACCCCACCAAAACCCAAGCACCTAATTTCCCCACTCCCTTGCCTACTAGCTCGGCCCAGCCTAACTAAAAGGAATAAAATACTAAAACAAACAAGCCCAGTCCAAAATGGGCAGATGTGGCCCAACTCCCCAGCCCGTTTCCTTCCCCCAATTGATCAGTTGACCAGGCCAGCGCTTTGACCAAGCCAGGTGGGGCCCGCCCCTCCTTCTTCTTCGAGACTTCGACTGGCCACGCACCCCGGATCCCCTGCCTTCTTCAACCTCGGTCGAACGACACAACAGCTCGCGTCCTCTTCTTCCCCGATGAACTCACTTCGCCGGTTTCCAACCCAAATCGGAACCCATCTCTGGTTCCGCCTTTCCGCCCAATCCCTCCGGCGAGACTGCAACCGAATTTCTCCGCCCTCCTTCTTCAACTGGAACGCGCCAACCCGACTCCGTTCACGACCCCTGCTCTCCGTTCACTTCCCCGCCTTGCTCGCCCTTCAACCACGCCCGGCGGTCATCAAAGGAGGACGGAGATGAACATTACTCGTCGTCCTGTTCACGCCCACCCTGCACTCCCAGCAAACTTCGCCCGTCCCTCTCACCGGCGGCCACCGTCAAAATCGCTCACCGCCCTCTCGTCCACAACTCTGACTACCGACCCTCTCCGACCCCAACTTCAACCTGGTACCCGCCCTAACAACACAACAAGGAAGACAGAGGAGGGAAAAACAGAGGAAAAGAACTTACCCGCGGTCGTCTCTAACGGCGATCAACGAAGGCGAGGTAGATCGGAGCGCCGGCACCGACCCGCTCGGCGTACTTCCCGGCCTTCAGAAAACAAGCAATACGACCCACCTCGGCAGCGAGGTACTCGAGAACGGTGGCGAATACCGATGATCTTGTTGGCCTCTCCGGTGACGTCCTATCCTACCGATGGGTCGAGCGAAGATTGATCGGGAATAATGGAACGAGCAAGAAGAATGATGACCGAATGCGGAGAACGGTGAACGAATAGGGAGGCGTGGATTTAATAGGTAGGCTTCAGAAGATTTTCGGTTGAAAGGGATAGACTTTAGTTAGATAGAATTAGTATTAGATATAGCTAATAATTAGTTCGGTTAAAAAGGATAGATTTTGATTAGAAAGAATTAGTATTAGATATAGCAAATCTGATTAGTTTTCATATAGATAAACTAATTATTAGATAGGTGTTCAAACGGATTATTAAATCGGTTTTAACTAATAAATACTCTTTTCCGAGGGTTACTTGCGGATCAAGAAACTTAAATGCTTGTAAGCGAAGGAAACCCGTTTTCTGACTTACGAGACCTAAAACGAATACGGATATTACATACTCCCCCCCTTTAAGAAAGTTTCGTCCCGAAACTGAGTAATGAACGAAACTGAAGTAACCGAGGAATAATTAAGAGATTACTAGACCTATTGTCAAGTTCTACAAATACCTCCCTCTAAGAAAACGGTTCGTCCCCGAACCGACTTTTATCGAATAAAAGAAAAACTATAATCACTACTAAACATCCAAAACACGCTATACGAGAACCAAACAATCAAATAACCAAGTCAAGAGAAATAGGCAATCACACAAACAAGCATCGATATTGTACTCCTACTAGCTATTAATTAAACTCTCCCCTCAAACCCATTTACTAAACCTGGTTAGATCTCCGGGTAGCTTTATCTCATCATAGATTCGTTCTCCCAAGTGGCCTCCTTGACTCCTCGTCGAGGCCACTGAATCAGCACCAACAGAATCTCCTGGCATGTTTCGCAACTTCTTCATTCGTTGATCTAAAATCTTCAACGGTTGTTTCGGGAGAGTGTTTTCTGGTTCCACCTCTATCTCCTCATACTTGAGTCTAGGACTAGGATCTGGGACATACCCTCAACTACGAAATGTGGAAGACAGAATGATCTCGGTTCATGCGAAGGATACTGAACTTCCAAGTTGTGCGACTCAAACTAAAGACATCTTGGTTGTCTTCATTTATACTTCTATTTACCATAATTGTACCTTTTTCCCACAAACTGCAAACGTAAATACTCCATCTCTTTGCAATGTGACACGTCTCCATCCAACTTCAAGGGATCCTTAGAGTTTGCCATACCCTCGGTATACGAGCCATAATAGTCTCCACTCCTCCGATAGGTCTGGGTTCATGCGATCATCTTATTGCCACCAAAATCGAACAATGGTAGTTTACTCATAAAGTTCTCTATAACTGAATAGTGATACCATAAATTCCATAAAAATTCAATGCTTTCCGACATTGACCCCTACAACCTTTCCTGCAAGCCCTTGATTCCAAAATCTCGATCAGGTCTATGCAAATCTGATTGATCAGTCTAATCCTGGACTCCGAGTTACGGTTAAGATTTACTCTCATCGCTAGGATGATAATTCGTGGTATTTCTTCATGAATACATCCTCAAAGGCTCATGAAAATTAGATACCTGGAGATCGTACCACTACTTGAATCATGGTCGACTTGTATCAACTAACCGATATATTCTGCGTTCGAACGACACGACTTAGGTCGTAGTGTTAATATCTCCTCGCATCCATGACAGTATTTGTAGCTCCCTCTGGATTAGTCCTTCTTTACCATCACATCCTTGTCCTATTGTCAATGGCCAAAGGTCTTTTCCCTTACGTTTTCTTTTATCCTACAATTGTGGTATTGTAACCACTACTTCTCCATAGTGCATACATAAGGCTTTGGTCTTAATTAACTCTAACTAGAGCATCCCTCAACCATTTCCAATAACTGTTTGTTGTTTAAACATGTTTTCTTCCCAAGCTTACGCATCTTCTGAGTCTCGTTTCCATGGACGGTACAATTTCTTATTCACTTCACTAGTGCGATCGCCCCAATCTACTGCTCAATGCCTTATCGTAAATGGCTTCATTGATTATTGTAATCACTCCTTGTGCTTCCATCTTCAATTGCATACTCTTTGTACTCCTCGGAAATCTTCTTAAGTCGGCTGTTCAGCTCTTCTTAAAGCGAGCAACATCCTTCCTTCAATCGACATTTCTAGTTTGGGTTCGACTACTTCCAATCCGATAACTTAGATGCTTAGTTTAGATTTTCTCCATCTTGCTCCATCTTCCTTCGATGTCGACCACTTCTGCATCTTCTTGTACTAGATTCAACAACTCGATGATGGTATTACGAAGCTCTTGGAGACCATATAACCCAACACTACAATCCTACTTTTCTTGATTCCTCACACGTCCCTAATAATTCTAACACTACGAAAGAGAATTAACTTCTTCCAAACATACACTTAGAATTAGAAGGCTCTCCTTCGGCTGATGGGGCGGAGTCGCGACGTGTCACCTACCCCCTAAATGCAACATGTCTACCCCAGTGAAAACATTTTGAAAACACCGGCCGGTTTTGGTTTTAAGTTGGACCTCGGGTACACTCGTTGGTCAGTTCCATGTGCCCTGTTGTCAACTTGGCTCTGATACCAATTTGTAACACCCCGACTTCCGACGGAGCGCTACTAGGAAATAGACCTTATTAGGTACTATTTAAGTAGGTTGACAACTACACTTTAGGATCTTGCAACGCGGGCACGACGAGAAAACATCACAAAAACATCCAACCTTTCATTTTATAAAAATATAGAAAACGTAGTTATGCATGTATTCCCGAAAATATAAATATTCCAATACGACACAACGCTTACTAATACTGAACTAATCAAACAAAGTAATAAATAAAACATGCTGCTAACTTCATCTTATCAATAATAAAATCAACACCTAACTGTCATAAATAACTAGCGTAAAACCAATCCCACTATGACACGCGCTCTTTACCGCTCCGGCCCGCCATCTGGCCTCGGTTAATGCACGGCTACCTGGTTCATACCTGGAACTGAAAAATATTCCCCGAAGGGTCAGCTTTTAATCTATCAAGTTAGAGAGAATACGGAAATTCCAGAACGTTTTGAAAGCATTTCTAAAGTCAGCATACAAATCCACAAACGAAATCATAACTCTAAAGGTCAATACCTAAATTAGTTATAATCAGTCACACATAGCCACATACACATTTACAATCACAATCTCATAGCAATGCAATTCCTCCTTTTTCACAATCCGACTTCCAAGGCGCTCATCACCGCGCCGAGTGCAGAGGCAGGCCCTCTCACTCCACTTCACAATCTCCCTTCTAACCCCAGCTAAGCCTCCACTGGAGCACTTGCCAAAAACATACAGATAATAATTTTCGTTTTGAAGGGGCACGGTTTCCCGGTCACACGGGTCAACGTAGCCAACTCTTCCTCAACGCCAGCTACGATGGGCCGTGTCGGAAACGGTACCAACACAGAGAAAACGTTCCAAAAATATCCTTCCGATAAAATACGTTCAAAACCATTTTACGCACACAGCAATTCAAGAAGTTCAAAACAATTTAAAAGGTATTCGGGGCTAGTTCCCAAAACCCGCCCTACAATAACGGTATGCAATCTAACAGGATAGAGAAGAACCGAGCAAGTCGAAAAACGACTTACCTCGAAGATAGGGATCCTTTGAAGAAGACAGAATTACGACCTCAAGTGGAAAAGATTTCCTAAGAAATCATAAAGGAAAAGATTAACTCAAGTACGAGCCGAACCAAATTAACCCCGAAGAAAAGGCCACTCATAATTCCCTTAACAACCTACTTTTATTAAAAGAATTTCAATTAATAGAATTTTAAAATGTGCTAATCTAAGCCCCTTACTAAATTTATCTTACTTATCTAACAAATTTACCCCACCAAAACCCAAGCACCTAATTTCCCCACTCCCTTGCCTACTAGCTCGGCCCAGCCTAACTAAAAGGAATAAAATACTAAAACAAACAAGCCCAGTCCAAAATGGGCAGATGTGGCCCAACTCCCCAGCCCGTTTCCTTCCCCCAATTGATCAGTTGACCAGGCCAGCGCTTTGACCAAGCCAGGTGGGGCCCGCCCCTCCTTCTTCTTCGAGACTTCGACTGGCCACGCACCCGGATCCCCTGCCTTCTTCAACCTCGGTCGAACGACACAACAGCTCGCGTCCTCTTCTTCCCCGATGAACTCACTTCGCCGGTTTCCAACCCAAATCGGAACCCATCTCTGGTTCCGCCTTTCCGCCCAATCCCTCCGGCGAGACTGCAACCGAATTTCTCCGCCCTCCTTCTTCAACTGGAACGCGCCAACCCGACTCCGTTCACGACCCCTGCTCTCCGTTCACTTCCCCGCCTTGTTCGCCCTTCAACCACGCCCGGCGGTCATCAAAGGAGGACGGAGATGAACATTACTCGCCGTCCCGTTCACGCCCACCCTTCACTCCCAGCAAACTTCGCCCGTCCCTCTCACCGGCGGCCACCGTCAAAATCACTCACCGCCCTCTCGTCCACAACTCTGACTACCGACCCTCTCCGACCCCAACTTCAACCTGGTACCCGCCCTAACAACACAACAAGGAAGACAGAGGAGGGAAAAACAGAGGAAAAGAACTTACCCGCGGTCGTCTCTAACGGCGATCAACGACGGCGAGGTAGATCGGAGCGCCGGCACCGACCCGCTCGGCGTACTTCCCGGCCTTCAGAAAACGAGCAATACGACCCACCTCGGCAGCGAGGTACTCGAGAACGGTAACGAATACCGATGATCTTGTTGGCCTCTCCGGTGACGTCCTATCCTACCGATGGGTCGAGCGAAGATTGATCGGGAATAATGGAACGAGCAAGAAGAATGATGACCGAATGCGGAGAACGGTGAACGAATAGGGAGGCGTGGATTTAATAGGTAGGCTTCAGAAGATTTTCGGTTGAAAGGGATAGACTTTAGTTAGATAGAATTAGTATTAGATATAGCTAATGATTAGTTCGGTTAAAAAGGATAGATTTTGATTAGAAAGAATTAGTATTAGATATAGCAAATCTAATTAGTTATCATATAGATAAACTAATTATTAGCTAGGTGTTCAAACGGATTATTAAATCGGTTTTAACTAATAAATAGTCTTTTCCGAGGGTTACTTGCGGATCAAGAAACTTAAATGCTTATAAGCGAAGGAAACCCGTTTTCCGACTTACGAGACCTAAAACGAATACGGATATTACAGCGGGGGTGTCAGCTTTTGAGCAACGAGGTTTAGACCTCGTTGTCGAGGTTTCGAGGCCTCGCAAAGGTAGGGATTTTTTGTTTTTTAAGATGGGTACGGCAATGTCCCCGAGTTTAATCTCGGGAACCCCGTCGGATCCGTTAATCCTCATACCCCGGTCCCACCTCTTATTCTGCCATTTTGTGCACCATCAGTTAATACCTACCAAAGAATCCTGACTTAAACAAACTTAGTAGAATGGTAAGAAAGGGTCGATCCCACATAGACTCGCATAAATGTGCTTTTACTTGCGTGCCAAGTAAAAGCACGCATTATGGATGTTTGAGTAACTAACTAATCTAATATGCAGATTAGATCTAAATTAAGAATGAAAGATATTTGTGTTTGTAATATATGAGAAAAGCATGTTCAACTAATTAAATTAATCATATATGTACGTATTGATCATTGATTCTCACTTCACTTGTCTATCGTGGATTATGATCCAAACTTCAGGTTTAGTTGATAGAACTAATAGTCTAACAACCCTAATCATCTAACAACCTAGAAGAACTTCTAGATTCAATTAAACAACAACTTTACGATTCAATTATTGATAGAAACAAACACTTAGAGCAAACATACATCTAAGTTATTTGTGGATTTATTCCCTTCTACAACTGAATAGCCAAAACGGGTCCAAACAATTATAGATTCTACTTTATCTAACTAACCCCGAATGAGAATTAATCAGATTAGTTGTAAATTAACCTAGAAATATCATTAGGTGGCCAATCTAACAAAACACTAGATAAACTTTGATTCAATTAAGCATAGGGAATAAAACCTATTTAAGTTTGTTGATAATCAATAAAACCTCGCAATAATATGCAATCTATGACTTCAATAACTAGTCAAACACAAGAATTTAGCAACTCATAATTGTATTAAGAAAACTTACAATAAGGTTCAAAGGTCGCCTCTTGAGAAACTCTCTAGAATAAATCCTAGCCTCCATATTGCAATTAGAATTGTTCAAGAGAGAAAAAAACTAAGAGAGTTTAAGTATCTCATACCACTAAAGATAGAAATAAAATATTCCCCAAAAGCTATAATTAAGCAACACTCGGAAATTACATAAAACAAAGCCCAAACGTCGACCCACACGCTTCATGAAACGCCAGAAAGTGCGGCATCCAACCGGAAAAGCATGGCCGCACTTTTTGTGCCTACCCCGCGCATTCTGCTTCTGTATGAAAAGCTCAGGATCACACCCCGGTTTGATCGAGCGAGCTTCTTAGCAACCAAGCCACGTTTCTTCCTTTCCCTTTGAACTTCATCCTAACTTTCCAAGCTCCATTGTACCACCTCAAAGCTCAACTCAATCCTCTAAAGCACCACCTTAGTCAGCTGAAACATGTCCCGCGTTGCTCAGGTACCTAAAACCTGCAAAACTGAGCAAAACAAGCGCAACTACCCGAATATCCTAGCACACCTAATAACCTAGAAACTAAGCTAAAACTAAACTAAAACCATGCAATATAAACATAAATATGCATCCTAAACACTACCTAAATGCAAGCTATCATCAAGTCTATAATAATTCCGAAAAATCAAATAAAAGATAGGTTATATTGGTTTCGAAGTAAAAATGGATGGTTCTCTATATATGCACTCGGCAACGTCCTTTGTAGCCCATGAGGGAGACATACAAGATTGTGCATATGATTGGATTTGGAAACTAGATGTTAGCCCTAAATGCAAAATGTTTTTATGGAAAATTTGTGTAAATGGACTCCCAACAAAAGAAATACTTATTTAGAGACATGTTACAGTGACTACAGAATGCCCGCTATGCATACATTCAAATGAAACAACAAAACATCTATTATTCCAATGTCCCTTCTCTATATAGGCTTTAGAAAAAGTTGATCGAGTGTTCGTTGAATCCATAACGAAAATCCTAAGAAAAGATCAATGCATTGTGACTTTGATGCAGAACTTAAAAGAACAACTGGTTACTCAGAAATTCAATGATCTAATTATAGCATGGTGGAGTATTTGGTTTTACAGAAACAAAACAATTTTCAATCAACCCATTGAGAAACCGTCTAGAACAATAGATGAATTCATAAAAACTCAAATTAGGACATGGCATAAAACAAAACTTATAGATGATAATTTGTTCATAAGTCCAACTAAACAAATAGAAAGAGTGTCAAAGAGAGAAAATAAGAAATGGACCAAACCACAATATAGATTTGTAAAGATTAACTTTGATGGATCAAAAAAGGGAGATGGCATGGCCACCACAAGGTACATTATTTGGGACCATAATGGAAATATCCTTTCAATGAATGCTTACGCAAGCAAATTCTGGAATGTAAATCAAGTAGAAGTAAGAGGAATGTACGATGAGGCGGTGTGTGAGGCAAAAAGAAGAAATTTGACAAAGATTGAGATTGAAGGAGACAATCTTACTGTGATAAACGCATTTAAAGGAAACAAATCCTGTCCATGGCAGATTGAGATGTTAATATCGGATACGTTGGTTATTTTGCAATATTTTGAGGTTTTTAGACTTGCTTATGTACCTCGTGAGTGCAATAACGTGGCTGACTTGATTGCCGGTCTACGTCATTCATGCAGTGGCCATCAAATTCAGACCTATTCAGGACTTTGTGCCCTCATCCATAAGGATGCCATAGGCTGATTAAGGCTCAGTCTAATGTTTTCCTACTCAAAAAAAAATCAAAATCTTCAATTAAAATAGGGTTTTCATTTGAGTTAAAATACAACTCGGTTAGTTCGTCAGCTTATATGTGTTGATTATTCACATTCGAAAATAGCATGTTTGATGATGATGTTGCTTTTGGAGACGTTGGATACACACTTAGATTACACTTTGATGCAAACAAAAACCCCATTTTCATCGAGAATAATTTATTGGGAATTTTTTGAACAATTGTCATTGCAGCCTCATTTGAGAATCATTATATTTTAATTTTAGTAATATAACGTGGGTATTTTTATTCATTAGTAAAGAAAATAAAAACCTATATTTTAAAATCTATTAAAAGTGGCTTTCATTATTGCATATTGATTTTGTGCATGTAAATTGGATTTTTTTAACAAAAATGTACTTAAATGATCAATTTTTTTTTTGTTTTTTTAATACACAAATATCCAAAGTTTTTTTTAATATCCAAATATAACAATTTTTTACCCAAATGCTATATAACAATTTGACCTAGTTCAAAGATAATTTTCAGTGTTTTTTCGAAAAGAAATAGGAAAATTCGTAACAGAAGTAAGCTAGCTAGCAGGGCGCAGACAGACCTTTTTTTTATTTTTGAAAAAAACACTCTTTATGCATCTTCTTTATAGCTTTTAACAAGTGATTGGCCAAAGACTCAAGGAACTCCAAGAGGATAGAGAAAATGGAAGAAGAAATCAAGTCCAGTTATCAAGTGGAAATCATCCATCCATCCATCTATCTCTATCTGTGGATCTGTCAACTGTGTCAAGGGAGGCAGCGAACCTGCAGGTGGGAAGATCGAAACTCAAAGCATATAATTCAATTTTAAAATAAAAGCCAAAGGAGCGTCCCAAGTTCGAAGTGACCAAAAAAGCACAGGCTTTACTTAATTGTATGTTCATCTGCCACGATTGGCTGGCCTCCCCAAGATTAGTAGAATCTCTGTGAGACTGTGTTTCTCCAATTGGAGGCCTGTTTCTTGGTTCCCCTTCTTTTCTATAAATAGTACGCACCCCCAAAACAAACCCTAAAATAAATTCTCCATCCAATTCATCTTCTGCATATAGGAGTATAATATATACACGTACGCCGGTACGCGTGTTCAGATCCGACCCATATTCCATAGCATTGCTAAGCTTAATGTAAATTGAGCCCTAACTACCTTTAATTTGGGTTTTGTAGGAGCTAGCTTGCAATTGCCAAGTGGTATACATATTTATATATGTGTGTGTGATTAGCTTGCAATTGCCAATTGGAGGCCTGTTTCTTCCATTTCTCCAGCTCCTCCAAGTAATAATTAATTAACCTAATCCCTCAGCTTTCATTTATCTCCATCTTCCTTAATACTCCAGTTAATGCACATATTATATCTCTTGGATATTGTTATTATTATTATTATATGATGATGATCGTACAACTAGCTAGTTACTGGGTTGTCTGAAATAGTTAGGATGGGGTTGTGGTGGGTATGCTTATTAACCATTGAAATAATTAGGATCCTACAACTATCTAGTACGTTTTAAAATTGAACTTGGTATTTGTACTTGCTCCGATCCAACACCTATTGCTAATATAAGTACACTTATTCCTAAGAAACTCCATAGGCGTATGCTGTTGTAAATCGATCTATAGAAAAATGGATGCTAGCTTGTACAGCGGTCGGGTTAAGTGGTGCCTCATTTAGTCTGTTGTGGAGGCAAAAGAATTTCAGTCTAATTTTTGGATGCTCTCCATTTTGTATGACTATTTTAATGACTTTTGTTATTTTCCCATGAAAATTATAGTCTCATACAATGACATACATGCACTTTAGTGTAAATTTTCCACGCACTAGCTGAAAGCCACCATGTTTTGAATACTTCTCAAGTAAAATTAATTCCCTTATTACATAGCATATCATGTATATATAGTTCCATCTTTCTAACCTAAGCCTTAAGACTAATTAAGGATAAGTATCTTAATGTAAAACTATTACTAGCTAGTGTGAATTTAAAAACTATTATTAACTATTACTATCTTAATTTAAAAATTAATATATACACTATTATATTAGAGTGATATATATATATATGCTTTGAGTTCTTAATTAGGAGCCTTAGGCATTTTTTTGTTGAATGAACGATATATAATTCATTCATATCAAGTGTAAAGTTTACAAACACTCAGGATCTCCTAGACAGTATTAAATGCATATGTGTCTCCATTCCAATCCTCCTTAGCCAACGCTTAGTGATAGTGTCACCATTGATTATTTTCCATCTAGATTTGGGTTCATTTGTTAAAGTTGAAACAGGAGTTGAAATGGGTTTATGTAGTTGAAATGAAGAATATTTTAACTACATGGGTGTTCGGGTGTGGTAGTTGAAATATGTTTATACTAGTTAATACTAGTTGACATTTTGGAGAAAAAAAATAAGGTGAGGGAGACGACCTTATAGAGTAGAAATGTGTTTATCTAAACTAGTTGACATGGAATTTTATTCAACCTTTCTACTTTTTTTTAACTCTCATAAACTACTATTTTTCCGAACACTATATAAAAAAATAAGCATCTCATCTCAACTACTTAATTTTAGCATCAACTATATCACTATTAATTACATCAACACCAACTCATATAAGTACATCTTTGTCAAATGGTCTCTTAATACAATTACAAACATGGTTGATTACCAACGCCATTGAAACACTAGGATCAATTCATTAGATTGATATATGCAAATGTTCCTGGCACACCAAATGTGATATATTGAGGCCCTCAAGTTAAGCCTTCCATGTAATGAACTGTAGCTCCTCATCCTCTTGAATCTATTGAGATGAGGGATCCATTCTTGATGTGGGATTGCCGACACGCCCTTCAAGCATTAACACTTGAACTATTTTTTTGATAGGTCTAACACCTCAATCTCTTTATACTGTGCTAGCCCACATTTTCCCCATTTTTAATGGGTTATTAGTAAATCATTCTCTTTTTAGTTATATATCCGATTTTTCTAACAAGAAAATAGACTTAGATCGGACGTGCTTTAATACCATGTCAAATTCCAATGAATCAATATTAGACAAGTGGTGTGATGGGTCTTTAACTATCTCACATAAAAGGTGGTACGTGATTGTCTTGGATTACTCCTTGATAACCAAGTATGTGACTCCACAGGATCCCCTCTTGCCTTGTAAATCTGAATCAAACTAATTTCACTTTAATTCTCAACTTTTTGGTAGAACAAGTTAATGAATTTCGAATCAAGTTGATGAATGAAACTAAATTGAACAAATAGAATGAATCAACAAGATAGTTCAATTGGAAAGGCTCGATCGCTATTTCCAAATATCGAGCCTTTCCAATTGATGAACTAGATTGATCTTTAACAGTCAACTAGAACTAAACTAATTGATCAACTATTGATACAAATCTGAAATTGAACACGAGAGTGAGAGAGAAGATGATGATCGATCAAGGTCTTGTAAACTTGAAATCAGTATTGTGTTTAATAGCCCAAAAGAAAGACTAAAAACAATCTAGGGTTTAATCTCTCTTCAAGTTGATTTTTATTAAACTGAAATGCCAACTATAAATAGAGTACAAAGTAAAGTTCCTTGGATAGCAAGACAATGCTAGGGTTGGCTGTCACAAGAGTAAATCGGTCATCTTGCTTGCTCTCCAAGATAACATATTATACTACTAAAACATCTATCCTAAGTCTCCTTATTAATTAAATCAAATAGATAACTAATTTGACTTAAAGAATAAGAAAACTAACAGACTAATCCTAACAAACTCAAAAGATATGAAAACAATAATAGCAAGATAAATCAGCCACTAACAAGAAGCTTATGCCCGAAAATCTTATCTTAAAGAGTCTTATAATACTCTGCTATATAAAATACTATAAGATAGATTTTTCCTCTCTTGGATTGGTCAAGTCAAAGGGTTGACTAAGACCACATGTAATATTTTATCTTACTGAGTCACTTAATAAATTCAGCCCTAAAGTAAGATAAACTATTCCATGTTTCTAAGATAGGAAAGCATGATAGACAAGGCCCAAATAATACAATCCACGCCCCATTTATATATGAAGCTCGACCCATAATGTTAAGTGATGGAATCTGGGCTTGTTTGATGTTGGATCATAGTGACCCATCTCTTCTTATTGGACTCTTCAACAATGGCTGCCAAACGAACTAAAATGGATCTCGTTTGAGCAATCTTCTTAGCTCTACTCATGGTAATTGGTCCATCAAATGGGCACTCAAATCAAATCCTCGATGTCAGTAGGAGACATGGCTGGTTTCACTTCATCAAAAGGTCGAGGTTTCAACCTCCTTACATGCTAGTGGTTTTCATCACCACATCCTTAATTGGTGTGGGATTGCTAACACATAGGGATTTGAGAAGAGAGAAAACTATTAGCATATTGTATCTTACTATCTTGTACCCTAACTTATAACCAAAACAATGTTATAACCATTTTTTTTGAAAGTAACGTTATAAATATTTATATCAATACAGTGAGAATGGGAACCCTAAGGGGACCTTGTCATATTCTGATATGGTATCACAACTTCAACCTAGCCCCTTTCCATATTTTGATATGGATCTCCTTAGTGAGCGCCACACAAAGCAGTAAATTGAGAGCATTTCAAGGGACTTGTAACCTAAGGGAGGAAACACAAGCAATCTCCCATTTTATCCACTAGTCAAGAAACCCTACTTCAACAAGTGTGGCCTCTATAAAATCCCATTTCAATTTATTGTACGTTTTCTCAAGGTCTAACTTAAGACTCATCCACCCCTTCGGGCCTCTTTTCTTTTTTATTGAACTTCCTAAGCGATGACAATATTATCCATTATCATGTGCCTTGGAAGGAAACTGCCTGAGTCGTTCCAATGATCTTAGAAAGATTAGACTGCAATCTATTAGCCAAGACCTTTGTAACAATCTTATAAAGGATGTTGCAGAGACTAATTGGCTGAAATTGACTTATCCGTTCAAGCCTATCCATATTAGGAAGCAAGACAATGAACATGTCATTCACTCTCATAGGAAGCTCTACTGATTTGAAGCAATCCCGAACAAATGCAAAAATCGACTTTCCCATAATGCCTTAGATAGAAACCCGTCTAGAAACCATCTGAACCCGAGTGATGAAATTTCCTCCATAGGTCAACAAGATTTGGTTCAAGCAAGCTCTTTCGAGCCATCACAAGCACACCGAAATAAACCTTGAAGTGATTATGCGAGTTTATAGAGACTTAAAAAACCAAATATGAAATAGAAGTGACTAATTTCTATTGACTTGAATAAGAAATCTTATGCATGAGATAAGCACACTCAAGTACACGAAAGAGTGGATCAACAACTTGGGATATATACACCTAAGTTGAAGAAACCAGCTTAAGATATGTGCACCTAGACTACATGATTACATTAGGAATCTCTCCTTGAATTCTCTAGAAAAGCCTTAAATCTAAACCTGTTCGGGCTTCGTTGAATGCCTTCCAACCGCCTTGTTAAATCCCTCGATCTTATGCAGATGTATGTTACCAAAAACTTTCTTATTCCACACTAACAACTCATCCTAAAGAACAACGAGAGCCCTCGGGGTATCCGTCTCATGACAATAACTTTCCTCAATCTTTTCATCAAAATTAGGATGAGATAACAACTAAGAGACATTTAAAAATGCCATAATTTATCCATTTTGTCTAAGAGACATTTAAGCTTACTCATCAACCAGTGTAATCCCGCTCAGGGCGGGATCTGGGAGGTCAAGTTGTACGTAACCTTATCTCGAGAAACACGAGAGGATATTTCTGAAAGACCTAAAGATGACAAGAGTAAGATAAGTTATGTAAGAAAAATAATTGAATTTAATTCCAATGTACCACAAACTGATATAGGGGCTATAAATATATCTCGAAGGTACTATAAATAGCTCCTATATCTCTTTTTTTTTTTGTTAGGAAACAGGGAGAAGTCCCCTGCAGAGGATATTGTTAGCCTCATTTGAGGCATGTTTTATTTCTGAATAGCCCCTATATCTCTAAGAGACGTTTAAAAATTACAATTTATGGGCTAATATAAGTAATAATTAACTTGAAAAGTTCAGGACCAATTTGCCCTATATGTTTGAAAATAATGTTTATGCTTAATTGGACACTAATGAATGCTTTCAATTCATACTTTCAGATATCCTTGTCTCTTGAACGATCAACTGATTACTTGTTGCGATCACAAATACTATATTACAGAATTCCATAGTACACTTGCTTAATTCCAAACCTTAACTTCTTGAAAAGCTTTTGACGATATATTTGCATGTGAAGCATGAGCAACATCCTGTCACGATTCGCTGCAGTGCAGTCAAGTAACGTTACCAACCGAGATGCGCCACAAGTAGATCAGCTTCAGGTGCATATGTTTTGTATAACTTTTCACTAGTTAGTCTTGATGATTATTATGTTAAACCCTTACATTTTAGCAGCTTAAGAGTAGCAATCATGCTCGGCTTTGCAACGAGGTTGAATATAGGCGCCATGAACTTAGGTAAGCTATAATTAACGATCGAGTTAAAATTGGTATTAATGCAAATCGTACGTGCAAGTGTAAAATTGAATGAAACATTAACTGTTGGTTGTGTACGTGTTGTAATTCAAGGCAATTGATGGGCGAGAACCTTCAAGATACGGGCTTAGAAGACTTGTTAAGACTTGAGAAGATTGTTGAATCTGGACTGAACCGTGTGCGTGAGACAAAGGTTTGTATATCATTCTCTTATTGCTGCTTGTCTAAAGCTCAAGTCAGAATTAGGGTTTTTGCATCAAGTTTTGTGTATAAAATTAAAGGAGCCTCTAGGACTTGATCAAGAGCTCTATATCTTTAAAATTCTAGTATTCACTAGCTAAGGATGTAAGGAGCAATGTCCTTTAAATAGACCTGTCAATCGGGTCGGGTCGTGCGGGTTCGTGTTAGGTCATTTTGGGTTTGGGTTGAGTCGGGTTCGGGTCGTTACGGGTCACGGATTAAACCGGGTCGGGTCGGGTTGACCAGCGGGTCAAAAACATAGAATTTTTTGTGATTATTAAAATAGATTTTTAATTAAATAATAATATTTAATTTTAATATATTATTTTAATTTATTTTAATAATTAAACATATTATATTTTTTAAAATAAATTTTATAAATTTTATAAATATACTAAATCGGTCAACCCAACGGGTTTCGAGTTCTATCGGGTTCGGTTGATTTCGGGTTCAAATTTTCGGGTCTTGACCCTAAAATTATCGGGCGGGTCGAGTCGGGTTAGCGGGTTCGGTCATCTTTTGACAGCTCTACCTTTAAATAATTGATCGGATAACGATAAATGCATATTTAAAATATGTATAATAGTTTACCCAAAAAATTCAGCCTTTACCCTTATCATTATACTTGTAAGTTGTAATATTAGATTTTGAAACATGTATATATGTATTCCAATAATATACATAGTGTATTAGAGAGATGTTCAAGCACGCACATTAATTATAATGTTCGTATGATATAAAATGGGGATAAATTTGGGCCATTAGATTAGTTGAATGGATGATGATTAGAATAGCTGACAAAATGACACAGAGAGATATAGTGGTAATTAAGGCATTTTTTTGGATCACTTTTTTCTTGTATTATTACACTTAGATTTACAAAGTATCTACTAAACGTTTCCATTATGCAGTCATTTAAAGTTTATACTTAATTATATATACTTCGAAAAACTTGATTTTATTTTCCATACTCTACGAACCATAAAAATGCTAAAAGTTCATATGTTGTTTGTCAATGTTCATATATAATCGTCTAAAATTCATATTCCTGTTTCATACTTTGAGTACCATATAAATAAATCTTATATATTGTATGTCAATGTTGATATATAGTCATTTAAGATTCATATAACCTTCATTTAAAGGTTTATATTATTCTTCTGAAAACTACATTTCTTTTTCGGTCATAAATTGTGCACCACGAAAATAAATTAAGGGTTCGAAGTGTATGTCAATGTTGATATATAATTATCGAATGTTAACATGTTAAAAAGAATACATTATTTATAATTTTACCACTATTTTAGTTCTTCGTATTTTTTTCATTTAATAATCACACTTGCTCTTTATTTTTCATCTTAGAAGTCTCCCCATTCGATCCAACATCTAATGTAATAACAACTACTCCTTGCATGTTTCAGGAAGAACGCATGAAGAATGATATCGCTAATCTTGAGAAAAGGGTTTGTTATAGTTGACTAACTTAAATGTTTTTACTGATGTATATACCCTTTGAACAAATGAGATGTGCCTTCATTCATTCTTTTCAAGATTTAACTGAAAAATCCCATACAAATCAATCGGATCAGGGTTTTGAGCTGATGGAAGAGAACAAGCAACTCAAGCAAAAGGTACTAATAATTAAATTAACGAATATGCATCAAGTTTAATTAATTTCTCATTCAAATTAGCAATTCAAAGGGTTTTTTTTCGTACGTTAAATGTGTGCAGGTGATTTCGATATCACAATTTGCAACGTTAACGTTTGAAGAGGGACAAGCTTCTGAATCGGTCATCAACGGGGGAAGCTGCAGCCTAGGCCCGCCTCTAGAGGATGATTATAATTCCCACACCACTCTTAAACTCGGGTAAGTTTTATATTCGGCATTCTAACCAATGTTCTAAAAAATGCTAGGATGACGCTGGGCGGAGAGGGACCGCCTAGCATCTAGACGACTTGAACGGTGGTCTAAGCGATCCTAGACGGGCGCCTAGACAGTCTGGACGGCTAGGCGGGTTAGGACCTTTCAACGCCTAGAAGAAACCGTAATTCTAACTAATTAATTAAGTTGGATGTATATTAGAACCATTTTTCTATAATATGTCCTAGCTAGCTAGCTTGCCAACCACTTGTATGAACATTTTTTTTTGTTTTGCAGGTTACGCCTTTGTTAAATCGATATCATAAAGAGCTGTATGATCGCTTAAAATAACCATCTATATGTAAGTTACGTATAAGTTGATCGATTGCCATGTTATTGTGACGTACGTTTGTGGAAGTAATACTTACTTGTTTTGTAATTAACACTGAGGGTGTGTTTGCTTGTATCATTAGTTGAAGAATTGTAGATTAGAATATGACAATATGTTTGTCATCTCTCATCAACTAATTAATAAGAGAGAAGGTTGTGAGGAGGCAGCAACAGGTCCTTCAAAATAAAAATGATTCTATCATAAAAAAATAAGAGGAATTGGTTGAAAACCACCCGTATAATATAACATATTTCACTTAACCACCGGTATTATCAATAATTATTGAAAACCACCCATATTATATGCTCCGTTAATTTTTCGCCACCCAAAACCAAGATCCGTTTGATTCCGTTAAAAATGAGTGACATGGCACTCAAATTTTATTTTGTTTTTTTTTAAACTTGCCACGTCAAAAAAGATCCACCTCAAACTTTAGGTTTTGGGGGCTCTTTCGGTCGTCGTCTTCTTTCCTGTAACGGCTGAAGATATCAGAGTCTGGTGGAGACGAAGGACGGAAGTTCTCCCAATTCCAGACGGAGGAGGCTTGGGAAGGACTGGTAGGGAAGGCGACGTGTGCTACATAAGCCGGATAACCGAATTTCCCGGTGGATTTGACGGTGGTGGGAGTCGAAGAGCGGCTTGAATCGGAGAGGATATGCGGTAGATCAGAGGACTTCAAACTGGAAGCAGACAATATATGTGGTAGATCATTGCTCGCAATTGTTAGATGGCCGGGATGGAGGGAGCGCGGCGCGTGCGGATTGGGGGAGGAGGAGCGGCGAAATTGAAGGACTCCGACTCCGATTGGCGTTGATTGGGGAGGAGAACAGCATGGGTGGAATCGGTGATGGAGAGAGGCTCGTCAGTGGCGAGGGTGGAGAGAGTGGAGCCGTGACGCGAAGGGAGCGATGAAGTCGGCGTGCGCGGCGGCGAGTTGGTGATAGGAGAAAACAGCCTCCTTGATGTGGCGGCGCCGCTCCTTGCAACGCCGAACGGTGTCCTCGTGGTCAAGCTTCGAAGCTGTGCACCCCATTGATGGAGATCTCTCTCGTTCTTAATTTTCCGGTTCGTACAGAGATTGATGGAGGGGATGAGTTTTTGGGCGGCATTGATGGAAGAGGAATTGGATGATGTGGCATTTTTGTTTTTTTGAAAAATAAAATATGAGTGTCATGTCACACTTTTTGGATGGAATCAAATGGATCTAGGTTTTGGGTGGCGAAAAATTAACGGCGCATGTAATATGGGTAGTTTTCAGTAATTATTGAAAATACGGGTGGTTAAGTGAAATATGTCATATTATACGGGTGGTTTTCAACCAATTCCTCAAAAAATAATACGGAGTAATATGTCTCCAAGTATCGGTCAAGTGGTTACAACCTTATAAACTTTATGATAGTACCATAAGGTCTCCATTTCAATTTTTATGGACAGTACCCTTGACCAAAAAAAATAAAAATAAAAATATTTCAGGGGCATATACAATTTATTACTAGCTAATTTTTCATATAGTACTTTATCCAGTTTCTTAATTTTATTTTAATTTAAAATAAAAACTATCTAGCGCAAAATACTGCGAAATTATTGGCCGAAAGACTAAAGAAGATTTTGCCTAACGTAATTCACCCTCTACAAGGAGCTTTTATCACGAATCGAGGAATTCAAGACAATGTTCTTATAGTGCATGAGATTTTTCATACATTTTACCAAGTCGCCAACGAAAGGGCAAGATAGGTTGGACGTCAATCAAACTGGACATGAAAAAGGCATACGATTGAGTAGGTTAGGAATTCTTACAAAGAGTATTGCAAGCGTATGAATTTCATAATAAATTCATAACATGGATAATGCAGTGTGTACAACACAGTGGCATTTTCTGTCCTAGTTAACGAGCTAATGAAGTTGTTCACTTGTAGCAGTTTAGGCTAGTGCGACGGTTTTTTGCAATGGCTGAGCTAATGCAACGGTTTTGCAGCGACTTAATATAGTATACACGCTTTTAGCGGGTACTAGGAAGGTTACAAATGTAATGCGGCGGATAAAAAATTCTAATGCAGCAGTTTGCCCAAAAAAAGGCGTGTCTCCAAATTTATGTCCGCTTGTCCTCTCTTCCATGAAATACTTTTCCCAAAGCCCCCCACCGATTGACAAAAAAACCCTAAATCTCCTATGGGCTATGGCAACTGATTCAAATCTCTGAGATGAGCAAGACCCGCCTGTCTCTTCCCCAGAAAAACCATCGCACCCGACCTCATATTCAACCCACTATCGACCTCGTCGACTTGCCCCATCCTCCGACAACATCTCGTCTCCGTCTTCTTATGTTCTAAACTTCTAATCCTCCAATGGCGGCATCAAAGTCCCTTGTCATCATTTTTTTGTCCCCATAAATGACGACTCGTCATCTCGTCTCCGTCTTTCTCCTCTTGTCAAAGCCACTAGTTCTTTGATTTCTCTACAGATCCGAGCCTCATTCACTCATATTTGTTCTTGATTTTGCTTTGTGAGATTTTTAGGGTTTTATAGAAATAGTTTAGTTCATTTTCTTAGTTAATTTCTTTCGATTTTTGATGTGTTGAATCTCCCGTTCAATTTGTTTTTGAAATGGGTGAAGTGCATGCTCAGTACACAAAGGAATTTTATGAACTAGAATAGTAAATTCATCAAGTCGATCTGAATCCTTCTGTCTAAAATCTCTCTACTCTCCTGGAAGTCATTATGTTAAACTTTCTCAAAGAAGTTCAATAGTCAAGTAAATAAAAAAAAATAATCAATTAATGTTGCTATATTGGAAGGGTGATTCATCTACAATTCTATAGTGTAGTTATAGTACTGGTTTTGAATTCATTTTATTAGTTTCCTTCTTTCTAAAGGAATTGCCAAAGAAGATAAGTTGAATTTGAAGGGAATTTCCCAAGGAATTAGATCTATATTAGGTGAAGTTGAGGATTGAGTTTACATATACCTTGTGATGTGTTATGCAATCTGCAGGGTATGATTCTTCTGAGTTTGAAGATGGGGATTGAGTTCATATATAACTTGTGATGTGTTGTTCTGCAGGGTATGATCTCAAATAGCCACAGAAAATTTGTAGTGCCATTTAGTTTGGAAAAAATCACTACGAGGAGCTCAAATAGTCAGGAATTTATACTTTGCTGCATAATGTTCCTTGCTGAAAAGAAAGGCCAAGAACTATTATGCATGTCTACTCGATAAATATACAATCTATGCTAGGTCACTAAGCTGGATCTGGATTCTCAATGCAGGTTATTGTGGAGGAAAATTATTGAAAGCTCTTAGATCAGAGGAGTAATAGCAATTACCTTGTTATAGCTATTGATGAATGTTGACTGATTGGAAATATATCTAGCAATATAGTTTCTCACATTCTTAATTCTTACCCTTATGCAGACAACCTTCGGAGAAAAATGACCATCTTGACATCGGCCTCCATCACCAAGACAGCTCTGACATGCAATGTTCTGCAGGGTATGATCTCCCCTTGTACTTGTTTTTAAAATGGGTTGTTGTTAATAAGCATGATGTCAAATCTGGCCTTAGTACTTATATTATTATTTTTGTGGTGCTTTCAGTAAGGTTGGGTTCAAATGTATGCTCTTCTAAAGCAGTTGAGCATTCATCTGTAAAAATTGTGGATTTTAAAAGTATCGCAGTAGTGCTTAGTTCGCTTTTGTTAGTAATTTGGATGTTTTTGTCATATTTCCCAATTGTTATCATTAGAGTAACTGTTGTGGCTGCTTCTACTTTTTGTTGTCTGAAATAAGTGGACAAACTCATCTCTGGGAGGCTGAAAGATACTAAGGGAATGAAATCCGAATTAAATCAAATGTCAGATCAACTTATATTATAAAATATCTAAGATGTGTTAGCAGCAGAAAAAACATGTTCTCACAACTACACCATTCACCAGCCCATACAAATTATTCACATAAAAGAAAGCAGTAGGTTAACTTGGTTAAGGACTTAAGCTTGATGATTTTTGATGTGATCATTTGCTTTCATTCATCAGTTTTTTTTTTGTTTTCTGGGTGTGATTTGTTAGCCTCTTCATGTGGATGATTAAATGTAATTTACAAGTAGCTTCCAAACTGAGAAATAGTTACATATAAAGTTGTTTTTAGTTAGCCCTATATACTTTTCAGAATAATTCTGTGATTAAGAAGAAGGATAAATGAAGAAATGTATTGACATTTTCAAAGGTTTTAGCTTTTAAATTATAATAAATTCCTTTCTTATTAACTAACTTTCTCCTTATTTGTAACAGAGAGAGAGGAATGAAGACTTAAACCACTAAGTTGTACATAATTTCCTTACATTAAACTACATTAGATTTAAACCACTAATTTATTAGTTAAACAAAACCGCTTCATTAGGTATTTTGAACTGTTGAATTAGATTTGAGAAACCGCTGCATTATGTAGTAAACCGCTGCATTAGCTATCCATTACAAATATCAATGCAACGGTTTTTTTATCTAATGCAACGGTTTTCAAATCTGATGAAAAAACGTTGATTAGATGTGAAAAACCGCTGCATTAGACTTAATGCTACACCAGCAGATGAAGCGGTCAAAACCCGCTGTATTAGATCTAATGAAGCGGTTTTTCAGCCTAATGAAGTGGTTTTCAACCGCTGCTTTAGTCCTTTAATTTAGTAGTGATATATTTTTTACCCTGAGCAAGGACTACAACAAGGGGTCCCATTATCCCCATTATTATTCATTCTCGGTGCAGAAATGTTAGCACGCAAATTGCATAATGAAAGCTTGACCCATCCGAAAAATGTTGGATTTCAGATTGTACGAGGAGGAACTAGGATTCCATTTTTGTCATTTGCAGATGATATTATTATTTTCAGTCCAGCCACAAATACGACTTTTCGAAATATCAAGACTATTCTTGAGGATTATTGTGATATTTCGGGACAAAAAATCAATTTCCACAAGTCAGCTTTTCAAACAACGAAAGGGGTAACGACGTTGACAAAAATACATCTTCAACAAGAAATAGACATACCACACACAAGTTCTTTAGAAAAATATTTGGGATGTCCTATCATAAATTCTAAAGTGACAATACGAACTTTCAAGCCAGTTACTCAATTAGCAGAACAACAACTCTCAAGGTGGAAGGCAAACGCCTTGTCCCAGGCGGGGAGAACAACCCTCACAAAATCAGTCCTTGCAACAAAAACCATACTATATGATGCAGAATTTCATGCTAACAGAAGTAACACTAAATAAACTAGACACGGTGAACATAGATTTTTTTTGGAATAAACCGAATGGGCATACCCCACTAATAGGTTGGGATAGAGTATGCCAATCTAAGAAAAAAGGTGGACTTGGACTTAGGAAATCGGTCCACATAAACAAGGCATTACCAATGCGATTATTATGGAAAATTCTAGTTGAACCAAATAACATGGGGGTTTGTATTATTTCATAGACCAAATTGATAAATCTAAAAGCTAATTTTTTAAAAGGTTTAATTTGGCTGATTGGTGATGGAAATAGGATTCGGTTTTGGAAAGATCATTGGGTGACTAACAGATCGCTCTTAGATATATGCCCTGGTAGTTCAAATGTCGATACCAATATCACGGTTTCACACTTTATAGACACAAATGGACAATGGAAGGTTCAGTAATTATATCAAGTATTACTGCCTGAATGGGTAGATCGAATCATGTCCATAATATTCTGACAAATAAAATAAGAGATAGGTTATATTGGTCCCCGAACAGATGGTTTTCAACACACTCTGCTACTTCTTTCGTATCTCACGAGCATCAGATACGGGATTGTGAATATAATTGGATTTGGAAATTAGACATAACCCCAAAATGCAAATTGTTTTTATGGAAAATATATATGTTCTGAGGGACTACCAACGAAAGACATATTAATTCGACAACATATTGCACTAATTCCGTATTGTCCGTTATGCTCACACCCAAATTAAACAACAAAACATTTATTAATGGAATGCCCTTTTACATTATAGACTTTTGAGAAAACAAACCCTCAATTTGTGGAAACTTTAACACATGACCTAGGAACCGATCAATGCATGGTGAAAAATCTACAAAAATTAAAAGAAATTATGAACATACATAAATTCACTGAATTAATTATAGCATGCGGTGTATTTGGTATTATAGAAACAAAGCAGTTTTCAATCAACTTTTGGAGGGATCATCTAGAACCATATAAGAATTTATAAAATTGCAAATCACGACATGGTAGAAAACAAAACTCATAGATGGTAGCACTAATATTAGTGCAAAGAAACAAACGAATGGAATGTCTCAGAGAAAGAATAAGAAATGGCATAAACCAGATCATGGATTCGTTAAAATTTTGCATAAATATAATTGTCAATATTTTAAAAGATAATGTAAATTTCTATCTTTTTTAAATCAAGATTCAATTTTTTATAATAAATTTTACATAAATAGATCATTGATAATGTAAATTTCTATTTTCTTAAATCAAAAATCAATTTTCATAAGAAATTTTACATAAATAGATCATTGTCAATCTTGTAAGAGATAATGTAAATTTCTACTGTATCTTTTTTTTTTTATCAAAATTCTATTTTAATAAAATATTTTTCATAAATTGATAAAAGACAAAGATAATGTAAATATTTCTTTTATTATCAATGACTATATCCAATTTTTCTATTTCAATTCACTATTTTAATATTGAATGATGCAAATATTTTTAAATCTTATAGGGGACATGCTATCTTCTTACTAATATTTTTGGGATTTCAATATGGTAGAAAAAAGTATATAGTAATAGATAGATATATAGTTTATGGTCTTCTTGATTGTAGTAGGACGGACTATTCTAAATAAAATGGTTTCCCTCCATTTCTTTCCATATATATAAATAATAACTTTCTTTTAAAAAATGAATGAAAATCGGTGACTGGCACACTCTCATTCGAAAAACCACTCTCGTGGAAAACGCTCTCGTTCGGAATTCGGAAATTGTTGGGGAGATTCCCCCCCCTCCCGCCGACTGTTTGCCTTCTTCGTGTAGCGCACGAGAATTCTGATATCGCCGTTCGTCTATTTTATCTCGTCCTTATTATACCTATGGTATTGTCTGGCGTATGACCAATTTTGTCAACAGTAGCGGTTTCTTGGCGGTTATCTGTCCCGTTTGGTGGTTTCCGGTGTTAATTGGGTAAATTCAAGCAACTTTCACTATCTAAATTCAATCTCTGCCTCGTAGATTTCATTTCTTCGATAATCAATTATATCAGATCAAGATCGACTTCAAAACTACAACCAATCGATAGACCCCTTCATAAAAGGCTGTCAGAAACAACGTTGTGAAAGAGGGTATATAAAAGCGTCGAATAGTTTTTACATCGTTCGTAGTTTTTATAGTGGCAAGTTCGGTTTGATATGTTCTAATATGTATTCTTTAGATTTCGAATTCTGATGTAACTAGTTTATAGCCCGTACCCTGTACGGGAAATATTTATTTATTTATTTCTCTATAAAGATATTTGCACATTTAATATATATTTTGTTGTATATTAATTTTTATATGGCTAGCTTCAATCTTATTTTCTTGCATAAAACAGTAAAAATATTAAAACATAGACTACTTGTACTTTATATAATAGAAATTCAAAAAAAAATATACAAAAGATGGGATACTAGTATAATACCTTTTCATCTATAAGAACCATATGCAAATCTTCTTTTCCCTTATAGCCTTTCTTCTTCCACATAGATATGTTATTTACTTTAATGGTCAAACTGATTTTCAGTTTTGTAATTTTCATCAATAAAGTTGGCCGGTATTTCATGAAAGACAATGTACAATGTATATATTGTATGGATTAATTATGTTAATTGAAAAAAATTAATTAGAAATTAAAATAGGGTTTAGATATAACTTGACTTTCATAGCTAAAATAATAGGTTAGTGTATCTAGGAGAAGAAGACAAATAGGTTAGTATATCCAGGAGAAGAAGAGAGGATCGAATAACATACGTTGATTGAAATCTTCAATTAGAAATTGAAATAGGTTTACAAAGAACCTGACTTGAATGTAAGAGATTTTTACTTTAAAAAATAAGAAAAATATCTCTAATAGATAGATAGATAGATAAATAAATAAATAATATATATAGTTAGAGTTTGGTTCAGATGAAACGAACTCTTATCCTGAAACGAACTCTTATCCTGAAACGAACGCACTTTTCCTAGTTCATACTGCACTTTTCCTACTTCAGAGTGCACTTTTTCGCATTTGCACTTTTTCGTACTTTGTAGTGCTTTTTTCGTACTTTTTGTAGTGCATTTCTTCATACTGCACTTTTTGTATTTTGCAATGCACTTTTGTATGAAAAGTGCACTACTAACTAGAAAAAGTGCATTCGTTTCACGTTTTAGGATAAGAGTTTGTTTCATTGAATGAAACAAACTCTATATAGTTAATGTAGTAGAAGGTTGTTTAGATAAGAATTAGATTATTAAATAAAAATAAGATAGAAATTAAAAAATTAATAGAAGAAATAAAAATAAAATAGAACATTATTTTGTTTAATAAGAAACTTTATGTTTTATATGTAGATAGATTTTTAGATAACTCTTATCTTTTTCTTTTTTTAAATCTACCCTAATACATTATAAAGCAAAACTCAAGTTTGTTGTAAAAATTTGCGCCACGTGGCATTTTTGAATAAATTAATGTGAAATTATATTTTAATAAATTTTGTAACAACTTATAGTATTCTTGCTATATATACTAAATAGATAACATGTTTATATAATTTTTTATGTATATAATTTTCTATCTATGGATTATGTATTAGTTTACTACAATAGATAACATATTTATATAATTTTTATATACATAAATTCCTATGAGATGATATTTTCCATATTAATTTAATTTTTTTATCTCTTAACCAGATTTAGGGTCTTAATATATATATTTTTTTTATCTTTCAACAAGGATTGAGCTCCAAGTATAAAATTTATATCTATATAATGATATAATTTTAAATAATAAATTTTACTATGTTGATATATTTTTATTTTGAGAAAAAGATATAACTTTATGTTGATGACTAAGATTATATGTAAATGTCAAAAAAAAAAATTCGAATTTTAATTCAAATTAATAAAATTAGATTTTATTTATATTTTTATGCATTTATATTAAAGATTTTTTCTTAAATCAAAGTTTGATAAATAAATTAGAAAAATTTACAAATCTTGATGAATACTTGCGTAAATTGAATTTTGATAAAAATTTACATTACATTTTTCTTAATTTCCTTTTTATTTTATTTATGTAAATATAGATATTTTTTTAATCTAGACCCACCTTACATTAAATATTTTTATCTCTATGTTTTTTTGTAATTCAATATAGATGATAAGTTGATTAATACATTGAATTTTGTAAATTTTCAAATACATTAATTTCCTTTATATTTTATTTCTTCGTTATGTAAATTTAGTACGGAAAAAAACTTTGTAGATGGATTGAATTTTGCAAAATAATCTATAACTATATATTAAAGCTATACCTTTTCGAGCCACCAGAATGATTCTGGTTCCACAACATATTTAAAAAATTAATTTTAATATCTATTATTTCAATTGCTTCCTATTAATTTTTTAAATTATTTAAATATATCTTTAACATCAAACAAATATCTATTTAGTATAAAAATATCATTTAAAAATTTCCTTATGCATATATTTTAAAACAAAAGATAGAAAAATTAAAATATATTAAAATAAGAATGAATATCTTTTATCGTTTAGCATAATATCTTTTAAAGAATCATTTTTAGATTTATATTAGTTTCATTTTACAATAAAAAAATTAATGATAAATGAATAATATAATACTTTATATTTTTATCTTATCTAATCTTTAATTTATCGAGCCACCAAAACAAGTATGGTCCCATTTTAAGTTAAATTAATTATATTTTAACTATTTTCTATAAATATATTTTTTTTATCTTTCATATCCTATTTATTAAGTTAATTATTTTTTAAAATATTATCTGTTTTAGATTTTAAAAATATAAATTTTTTTATTAATATTTTATCTTTTTTAAATTAAATATTTATAAAATATCATCAAGAAGAAGGAGAAATATACATTATTTTATCTTAATATTCTATCTTTATTCTCAACATTAAATTAATAATTTATATTTATTTTATTTTATTCCAAAAAACAAAAAAAAAATTATATTATATTTTAATTACTTAATAACTTATTTATAATATCTATCAAATATTGAGTCGTAGTCGTGCATGGCACGACGGTATAGCCAGTTATTATTTAATATAGTAGAATGTTGTTTAGATAAGAATCTACTTAATACATTATAAAGCAAAAACCATGTCTGTTGAAAAAAATACGCCACGTGGCATTACTTAAAAAAAATATGTCAAGTTTTTTAATAATAATTTGCATTATTCTTATATTATATCTAATTTTATATTATAATAACTTGATCTATCTATATTACTTTCTATGTTAAATTTATGCATATCTTTTAACAAAACTTTATCTATATGCTAATATTTTTATATAATTTTATAGATAATACATTTTCTTTTATCTTTTAACAAATCTTGTGCTCCAATTATATAACTTTTTTATCTATATGTTGATATTTTGTAATATAATAAATTATTTATAGAGTATATGATATATTTTAATAAACATTGATATATCTACCTAAATTTTAATAAATTAACATTAATTTAATAAATATTTTAATAAGTTATGTTATCCTTGCTAGATATCCTGCCGTAATTATCTTTAAGTTATATCATTATATAATTTTTATTTTTTCCCTATGTTATCTTCTATACTAATCTTTATACTAATGTTCTCCATATTTAAAAATATTATTATATTAGTTACAAAGTAAGAGATAAGAATTCAAATACATAGCCTTAATAAATATTTTATAAAAACGGATTATTTTATACATATTAACATCTTAACAAAAAATAAAAAAATATTTAAAAATATTCAATTCAAGTGAAATTAACCTTTTAAAAATTTTAATCTAAATATGGGGCAAGATTTCAACAAATAATGAAAATAATTTTTAAATATAAAAATATGTGGAATGATCTTAAAGTTTTTTTTTTAAATTACATAATTTTATCACGATGTTATATACAAGTATTTTAAATTTTATATTAATATTAGATTATTGCATAATCTTTAGTAAAATCATTCCGTGAGTATCACGGGAATTCAACTAGTTAGATTTTTAAATTAGAATAAGACTAGTATGTATTCCCGTATCTTTTATGGGTTTTTTCTTAAATAAAATATTAATAAAAAATATTTTTAAATATATTTATTATCCAAAACAATCATGTAAATGCTTAAATATAAATTTTGAATAAATATTTAAAATCAATAAACTATAAAAGTTTTTATTTGAAACAATAATATTTTATTAGTATTACAAATTAAATTAATATCCAAAACATGATAATTTATTTAATTATGAAAATAGATACTCCTAAGTAATAAGATAAAAACTTATCAATTTATTATATACAGTTATATAAGATTCTATGTACATTACACTATCTTTATATTAAACTTAATTATCTAAACCTAGCATATGCATTCTACCTAAAAATAAAATAAATATCATAATATTTGTATAATATATAGCATAAAAAATATCTTAATAATCTTTCTATCCATTGATTATAGTAATATATGATTATACGTACATTACACTATCTTTATATTAAACTTAATTATTTTGCCAAAGATTGGTTTTAATAAAAAGGATGACGTGGTCCAATCTAAAAGCAACATGTGTCGTTTAATAATTTTTTTAACCTCCGCTTTAGTATATAGTTATGATAGAAATAAAAAAATAATAAAAAAGTAGAAATAATAAGAACGAAAAAATAAGTTTTTAGAGGTGGAGCTAGAATCGTTCTGGTTGCTCGAGAAAGTACAACTTTAATATATAATTATAGATGGATTGTTGTATAATTTTTATTTAAAAAATTATTATTTCAAAAAAAATGAATAAATCGGTCGTGAAAACATATTTTTTCTTGGAAATTTAAAAACAAACAAAAAGCGAAAAACATGTGGGATTGTGGGGAGGAAAAAATGAAATCGTAAAAAGAGATCAAAACGAGACTAAGCACCCTTCCTCAGATACGGCTCCATAAGAGTATAAGACCTCTCTGACCTCTCTCCTACCGTCAACCCTCCCAATGCCTTCTCCTTCTTCTTCCCCCTCTTCTCTCACCCTATGACGCTTCGATCCAAAATCCAATTGTATTTCTTTGAAAATTTCTAGATTCTCCGGGGTGTTTGCTCTTAATCACCAGCTGATTTGGTTTTTGGCTATATGATTTGTGTATATTTGCCTAGGCGATTTTGATTTGAATTTGGGGTCGTTTGGCTGATCTGGTGTCGAATATTTCGAATCTGTGCAAGTGTGAGAGATAAGGGGGAAGAGCGATAGAAAGAAAAAGGGAGGGTGGTTATGGAGGACGCTGTGCTCTGCCAGTGGAGTGTAATTCGATCTCTCCTCGCAATCGTGCAATGGTGGGCTTTCAACGTTACCGTTATCATCATGAACAAGTGGATCTTTCAGGTAAAGTCTAGATCTTGTCAGTTTCAGTTGCATTGTTTTGATTTTTCACTTCTATGAATTGATTTAGATCTTGTCTCAGATTGGCAATTTGGTATTAATTCTGTAATTTAAGATGAAGAGTAGCATTAACCTAAAATATGTGTTAAAAGGTACTTTCTTTACTATGACATTGCCTTTCCACTGAACTCAAGAGTGATCTCGTTCAAATTCTGTATGTGAAGAGAATTGTATGTATGGGGTTTCCTTGTTGAAGTACATTGTCCAATTGTATGGTGGTTCAGATCAATTTCTGTGTGTTTTTGGAATGCATTGTGCTGAAAATTATCAACCCGCTTGAGATGCATCAGAGTCCTTTGCTTGTGGTCCTCCTTTTGGGTGATAGGGCCGTGCTTTAGAAGAATTGTTTGTTTAATCTTTTCTGCTCAAACAATATCGCATGATAAATGGTTTCTCTTTTGGTGATACGATTATAGGCCTCACAATGAACTTGATTGACCCATCAAAGTGCTTGAACGATTTTTGGATTTTAGGCCTCTCTTGATGGAGAAAAGATGGATCTGTTTTTTGTTTTTGGTTTGTGGACACTTCACTTCCCAATCATGATGTTTGTTGGATTTTAAGTTATTGTTGCACAAATTTTTCAAAAATAAAAGCAAATGCTCACTTTACTTCTTCATCAAGATGTCACCTATGTCTTGTGATTGAAATTTAGCCTCTCTCAAACCATTGGGTGGAAAGAGAAGGGTCCATAAGTGGATGTCTTGGACAGAGCTTCATTTCACCATTGTTAAGTGAAGTGAAAACTATATTTTCTATGTTGGCTTGGAAAGAAGTTTCTGTAGATTGGAGTATAGTATACTTGCCAGTTGCAACCTACAAGTGAAAATGTGAGGATTTTTTTTGTGATGCGTTGTTCTCTATTCTTTCAAAGACTAACAACTAGTAGTTAAAGATGATTCATATGATATTTGCAAAGAGCCTTATCCGTGTGGTTGTAATTGTTTGCTAACGGATTTGTAATAAGGCTTGTTTGACTCATAAGTGATTTAACTCATCTTCTCTATAGAAAGCAAACATGTTTCTTCTTATATCTGTTAATCGATGTAGTTTAACTTATTTCTCTTCTTTGTTATCAGAAATTGGATTTTAAATATCCTCTCACTGTATCATGCATTCACTTCATTTGCTCCGCCATTGGTGCTTATGTGGCAATTAAAGTTCTTAAGGTGAAGCCTCTTATACCAGTTGATCCTGAGGATCGCTGGAAACGTATATTTCCCATGTCATTCGTGTTTTGCATCAACATTGTTCTGGGAAATGTGAGCTTGCGCTATATACCAGTTTCATTTATGCAGACTATAAAGTCATTCACTCCTGCAACAACAGGTCAGGCTTGGTATTTTAGATTTCCATTTGTACCTTATTTTGATATGACTGAACCCCTTCAAAGAAACATCGTGTATTCTAACTGGACATCGCTGCTTGTCAATAGTTATTTTGCAGTGGCTGGTTTGGAGAAAGCAATTTGATTGGAGAATTTGGGCTTCATTGGTGCCTATTGTGGGAGGAATTCTTCTTACGTCAGTGACAGAAATGAGTTTTAACATGTATGGGTTTTGTGCTGCTTTGTTTGGTTGCCTGGCGACATCGACAAAGACTATTCTCGCGGAATCTCTTCTACATGGATACAAGTTTGATAGGTAGGTTTTTTGGGTTTTGGTTTGTACTGTTTTTGGACCATTTTAAATGTATTGAAGAAAACTTGATAGTTTTATTCCCCTCACTTAGTAGCTAACGCATATATTGCATAATCTGCATAGCATAAATACGGTGTACTACATGGCACCCTTTGCAACTATGATTATGGCTGTCCCAGCTTTGGTGATTGAAGGTGGTGGTGTGATACACTGGCTGCAAACATACCCTTCTCTTGTATCTGGACTCGTCATCATCTTTGGATCTGGGTTGACGGCCTTCTGTCTTAACTTCTCCATATTTTACGTAATCCACTCCACAACCGCAGTCACGTTTAATGTTGCTGGAAATCTTAAGGTGAGATCAATCATTTCGCCTGCTGTAAAGCTATTATGCTTCTTAGATGAAATTTCTCAATAGTGAGAGTGAGGGATGAGGATGGAAGGGGAGGCATCATTGAATTTGTTTGTAACTTATGTTTTAATGGAGGAGTCTTTTATAGTTTCGTCTTGTGAACATAAAAGGTTAAGAGGACAATTGACAAAAATTGAATATAGGTGTTGGTAAAATCTTGAAAGCTATTTTAGATCGATCAACTTAATCGCCTTCTTGAAGCTTAGGGAAAAATTTGTCCTGCAATATTTACTGCAATTTGACTAGCACTCCCTGCAAAAATGCTTTTGAAAACATCTTTAGCTCCTTTACCTCAAAGCCATTTTTCTTAAGTTGTGAGACATATCTTTAAAAACTTTGCAGGTTGCAGTTGCTGTCCTGGTTTCATGGCTAATATTCAAGAACCCAATCTCTGCTTCAAATGCTGGGGGTTGTGCAGTAACACTGCTTGGATGCACATTCTATGGTTATGTGAGGCACTTGCTGACCCAAAAGTCAGCTGGAGCTCCCCAAATCCCAACTTTACAGGATCAATCAGAAATGGCTCCTCTAGTAAATGATAAGCTTGATATTAAGGTTTGATCTCTCTAGCTGTGGTAGTATTTGCAGGATGTTCTTAGGAAGCCAATAGGAACATATTGAGATGAGAATATCTGTAATTTTTATGTTCAGACTTGCATCAGATCCTTATAAATTCAGTAATATTATTATTTTTTATTCTCCTCTAGACTTGTATACTTTCTAGTTAAAATGTGTCAAGGAAGAAATCTATGATATTTTATCCAGAAAAATGCCATATATACAGCTATGTCAACTGATCCTTCTTGGTTATTTATCAATCTTGGGCATGTCCATGGATTTTCAAACTATGCTTTGAACTACGAACCCTTGTTCAATTATGGTTTCTGCTCTTTAATGATAATACATGTATTTGCTATTATGCCGAAGTCTAAACCTTATGTACTCTTTGATTTACGCTTCTTGGATGAATTGTTGCCAACTAGAGGATGTATGTTGTTGATTGCCAAGGCACTCACTGAGTGCCACTCAGTATCCTCGTGGCAATCAGGCGGGTTAAATTTCGGGGTCGTTTATTCTTATTGTCTCGAGTCCATTTGCTTCACGTTTCTCAGGTTTTGAATATCTTAATTTTTGGTTATTACATCTGCATTTGCTTGTGTATGATGAAATGCATATGAATAAAGTAGCGATGCTTATACTGGGCTCGCTTCAAGAGGTCTGAAGCGGGCGATGTCCATGAAGCACACGCTTTACTCGCATAAGTGAAAAACAGTGTGTATTAGGGGTTTTATGCTGTTCAAATCTGTTGGTAAAAACATTTGTTTGTGTTACAGCAATTCTGTAACTAAGATAGAATTGGGATAGAATTTGTAAAAACAAGACTAATGTTCTATGAACAACAATCCAACATACTCAATTCACGGATCCTTGAGAATGAAGAACAAGAACCATACTAAAGAAACCCCATGTAAAGTAAAGAGTTCCTTCCAAAATTCACTAACAAACACAACATCTCGATCTGTAACAATAGACTTAGGAAAACCATGAAGTCTAAAAATCTGATCCAGAAAGTGCTGAGCAACTGAAACAGTTGTGTAAGGATGTGATAGAGCTACAAAATGAGCTACTTTGCTAAAGCGATCCACAACCACCATGATAACAGATTTGCCAAAAGATAATGGCAACCCATCAATAAAATCCATTGATATAACAGACCACACATTTTCAGAAATTGGTAAAGGTTGAAGCAAACCTGGATAGGCAGAGGTGTCATACTTGCTTCTTTAACCAGCAACACAACTTCTAATAAACTGTTGGATGTCTTTACTCATACCTTTCGAATAGAACAAACTCTTCACTCTATGCACAATCACATCTCTACCAGAATGCCCATTACTGCTCGAACAATGAAGCCAATTTAAGATTTCATCTTTCAAAGCCACAACATTCCCAATAACCAGCTTGCCTTTCCTCCTCAACTGGTTATGAAATCAAGTATAACCTTTTTTAGCTGCTGGATTTATCTGTAATTAAGCAATTATTGTCTTCAAAGTATCATCATTCTCATAACAGGCTTGTATTTTTGTAAGCAAATCAGATTGGATGGTTGTTACTTCCATAATAAGAGCCTCAAAGTCTTCCAATCTTGACAAAGCATCCGCAACCAAATTCTCCATGCCCTCCTTGTATTGTATTTCATAATCAAATTCAAGAAGTTTGGGAAGCCACTGTTTTTATACTGGTGTATTCAGCCTTTGCTCTAACAA
The DNA here is from genome assembly GCA_964016875.1 of Fallopia convolvulus. Taxonomy (NCBI): domain Eukaryota; kingdom Viridiplantae; phylum Streptophyta; class Magnoliopsida; order Caryophyllales; family Polygonaceae; genus Fallopia; species Fallopia convolvulus. The sequence continues at coordinate 30,384,552 of OZ024726.1, read as the reverse complement.
ATACTTGAGACTTCTTTGATCAGTCTTTATCATAAAGTGACTAGTAAACAAATAATGCCTCCATTTCTGAACAACAAATACAACTACAAGCAATTCTTTTTCATAATGGAGAGTTGTAATTGCCTCCCTTTAAGATGTCGACTAATATAAGCCAAAGGGTGATTATCCTGCATCAAAACTGCCCCTATTCCATATCCACAAGCATCTGTCTCAACCACAAACTTTTTAGAGAAATCAGGTAAGGCTAGGACAGGTGCACTACAAAGTGCTATTTTTAAAGCCTCAAAAGAATTCTCAGCTTCTGTAGACCAAATGAACCCATCTTTCTTCAATATCAATGTTAATGGCCTAACAATGAGACCATAATTCCTCACAAATCGTCTGTAATAACCAGCTAAGCCCAAAAATCCCCTAAGTTGCTTCAAATTCTTAGGAATTGGCCACTTAGCTACTGCATCAACCTTTTGAGGATTTGTAGCAACCCCCTGAGCAGAGATGTAATGACCCAGATACTCAACTCTCTTAACTGCAAATGCACACTTACTTCTCTTAGCATATAATTGATGTGCCCTCATTGCTTGAAACACCAAAGTCAAGTGTTGGACATGATCTCGCAATGAAGAACTGTAAATGATGATATCATCAAAAAATATGAGCACAAACTTCCTCAAGAACTCTCGAAAAACTGTATTCATTAGATTTTGAAATGTGGCTGGAGTGTTTGTTAATCCAAATGGCATAACAACATACTCATAATGGCCACTATGAGTCTTGAAAGCTGTCTTATGAATATCATTAGGACACATTCTAACCTGATGATATCCAACCCGTAAATCAATCTTAGAATACAATTGTGAACCTCCTAAATCATCCATGAGGTCCTCAATTAAGGGAATAGGAAACCTATCATTAATAGTGATATTATTCAACCCTCGATAGTCTACAGACAACCTCCAACTACCATCATTTTTCCTGACCAAAACTACTAGCGAAGCATAAGCACTTGAACTATGCTGAATTATCCCAAATTGCAACATCTCCTTAACCATCTTATCTATTTCATTTTTCTGATACACATCATATCTATAAGGCCTCTGATTTACTAGATTTGTACCCTCCAACAAAGGAATCTGATGATCATGACCTTTTCTGAAAGGAGGCAAGGTCGTTGGTTCCTCAAAAATATCAGCAAATTATGCAATCAATTGAGCTATTTCTGTAGGCACCTCAGACTGAACATCCTGAGCTGATATTGAACAAAGCAGAGGTGTATTATGAACTTCTTGAACACGTAGCATAGCAATTTGAGTGTCCTGACTTAGCAACTTATTCATTTGACTAGCCCTGAGCTCTCTTACCGACCCATAATTGATGCCATTCAAAACAATATTCCTGTTATGAACTTTGAACTTCATAGTAAGCATCTTAAAATCCCAAACCACAGGTCCAAGAGTTTCTAACCATTGAACTCCCAACACAATATCACAACATCCTATGGAATGACCATAAGATCAGTCTGAAAAACATCATCTTGAAAATGCCATTTAAATCCTTCCACCTTAGATGACACCTTCAATGTGCTCCCATCTGTAACAACTACCTTTGTTAAGCTTGTTGGTGTAAATTTGCAACCCAACTTCTCAGCCATAGCCTTGTCAATGAAATTATGGGTGCTCCCAAAATCAATCAAAACAAATAATGCTTTTTTTCCATACATCCCTTTTACCCTCATGGTCTTGTAACTTGATATATCAGCTACAACATTCACAGAAATCTGCACTTTCTCCTCCTCATGATTCATCGCCAATGGATCAATGTCTTCTTCATCACCTTGATCCATTTCCATCCAAAAAAGTTGCCCCTTCTTATGTTTTAAGTAATGACCTTGTGTATAAGGTTCATCACAAAAATAACATAAATCCTTAGCTCTTCTTTCACTCATTTCTTCTACAGTTAACCTTTTTCTACCCTCATTCAGCTTTTGACTCTCCCTAGATTTCAACAAAACTGGATTCTCCTTCTTAGATGTAGTCACAGACTAGTGTTGATAGGATCCCATTACTCCTTTTACAGACGGATGAGCAGTCTCATACAACTTTCCCAGCATCAAACATTGCCTAATAGACCTAGGTTGGAACATTCTAACATGCATCTGAGTATCATCACGTAATCCCGCCAAATAAGCGCTGACAAGATAATCCTCAGGTAATTGAACACGAGTACGAATAGCCTCAAATTTATTGTGATAATCCACTATCCCCTCAGTTTCTTGTAATTTCTTTAACTCATCAATTGGATCATCTATTACATCACCAAAACACTCCAACAACAAACGCTTATAGCCCTTCCAATCCAAGATTAGACTCAAATTGGGCTCAGATTGTACCATCGACTGATGCCATCTTGCAGCATGATCATCGAGGTGAATAGAAGCTAAATTCACTTTTATATCTTCAGGTTTATGATCAATTAGAAAAAATTGCTCAATTTAAGGATCCACTCATGGACCATTTCTCTAGTAAAGCGAGGGAAATCGAGCCTCGACAATCCTGCGATACCAGAATAGCCAGAATTAGGGTTACCTGGTTGTCGCAACTCATTCCCTTGAACACCAGCTGATGCAATACTTGAGTTGTCACCGGAATCTGAGAATTTGCAAGAACCGGCGACGAACCACGATTTCCAAGTTCTGGCAACGCGGTAAGGCGCTCCATTGGCCCAAGATTAGATGAGGATGGTTGATTGTTGCTTGTAAAGAGTCGAACCATCTCATACATCTCTGCGATTTTAGAGTCTATCTCTCATCAATCGACGAAAGATTCTAATAAATCATCTTCATCTTGCCTTCGATTTCGCCATTGATGGTCGTCATCTTGGAACACAGGAGTTCTTCAACTTCACTCCTAATTTAAGCTCGCGTTCTTGTGTTATCAGCGATCACCATCTCCACAGATCAACATGATCGAGAATCTGATACCAAATGTTACTGCAATTCTGTAACTAAGATATAAATGGAATAGAATTTGTAAAAACAGGACTAATGTTCTATGAACAACAATCCAACATACTCAATTTGTGGATCCTTGAGAATGAAGAACAAGAACCGGGCAATATCGAGCTTTCATTGATTAGAGAGAGAATTGAGATACAAGATATGTTTCTGAATGAATGCTAACAACTTTCCCCCTTTTTGTTTACACAACGAATTCCTCTCTCTCTCTCTAACTAAAAAGCTGACGTGTAAAGTATTTATAATTTGAGCCCACATTTACACTTATTAACCAAAGTGCCCTTTTCCTATAACAGTTTGTTTGTACTTTACTTGTCACTATCAAGTAGATTTGGATTTAAATAGGCTCGCTGCATTATAGGATTTGGTTGAGTGCATATTCAATTTGGGTTTTTGCTTGCGTTGGGTTCATTTGGATCACTTTTTATAATGCATTATGAGGTGTAATTTAAACAAACCCTTCGTTTATTTAGAAAGAGAGCTAACGCAAGTCTTAAAAAAAGGAGATTCTTACAAGTCGTGAAACAGAATGCTTTCGAGCTTTGGAAGTATATAGTACAGAGCAAGTGAGATTGGCCCTCTGTTTTGGCAATGACAAAACTAATTTCTAGTTTTTTTACCTAGTTCAAATTAAAATCTTTAAAAATTAAGTTTTTCAATTAGTTTCTAGATTTTTTAAGGTAAAAAAGTCATTGTTACACCTCTTTGTTCATACAATTTGCAGTTTGGCACAACATGAGGTATATAAAAAAAGATAAAATACGAAAACATAGAGTTTAAACTAGGTTTTATTATTGTTGGATGCAAACGAAGATTTAAACAACAATTCTTTTTTAATCTATTTTTTTAAAGAGGAATTGGCTGAAAACCACCCGTATAGTATGTGATATTTCACTTAACCACCCGCATTTTGAATAATTATTTAAAACTACCAATATTACAGGCTTCGTTAATCTTTAACTACCCAATTGCCTTCTCTGTCCACTTCCGTCAAAAATATGGTGACATGGCATTTTCTTTTAATTTGTTTTTTTAATCCTTGCCAAATGGACCAATTTTTAAATAATTATCATCAACAATGAAACCCCTTCGTTTACAAGAAGACTCATAAGATCTCAAGCTCCCCCTAACTCTTGATTCATGTCTTGGGTTTTCAATTCTTTCAGAGAACAGAGAAGAAACTGAGAAGAACACAACGAAAGCGAGATCTAAATCCACCCTATTTGACATCGCCAACGACTCCCCAATTGTTGGATTGGTCGGGAAATCGATCTTCTCCGATTCAAAAACTCCATTGTTAGGGGTCTCGTAGTAGAGAAGGAAGCAGACCCAAGAGTATCCCAGGTTCAAGAGAAGCGATGCTCAGAGGTCAAGTCAAGACTCTTCTACAAAAGTTAAAGAAGCTGAGATCTCCCGATTTCTTGACTCAATTAGACCCCAATTCTGATATGAGTTTCATCGAAGCCTATCTGTTCGAAGAAATGCATGATTGAAACCGGGTGCTACTTGGACTTGAAGGGGCTGACCTTGGCTGATATCGTGACAACCTCCGCTCTAGAGAAACCTAGTGAGTTAACGAGGAAGTCAGTGGAAAAATCAGACTTTTTGGCGGATGCAACTGGCGCTGGACGACACTCAAGGAGTGGGCTGGCGCCATGGATGGAAAAGCGACAGGTTTGGAGCTTGAGAAGGTATGGCGATGGAAGTGGGCAAGAGAAAGAGAAGTGGGTGGTGATGGAGGGAGAAGATGAGGAGATTTGATGAGTTAGGGGGAAAAAGTGTTTGGATTAGGTTTGCCATGGAAATTGATTGGGGAGAAATTGAAAAATTGGGTTCTTGAAGGAAGCGGACGGAGATGGTATCTTTGTCAATTTTTTCTTTGTTACTATTATTTGGTATAAATCACTCAAAAAAAATATTAAAACAAATGAAATGTCACCATATTTTTGACGAAAGCAAACGGAGAAGGCAATTGGGTGGTTAAAGACTAATGAAGCCTGTAATATGAGGGTTTTAAATAATTATTCAAAATACGGGTGGTTAAGTGAAACATCACAAATTATACGGGTGGTTTTCAGCCAATTTCTCTTTTTTAAACTAGCATTACAATTTAAACTTCAACTGCTTTTCAACTACATCTACAAACACACTCTAAGCCCCCGAAAACACCAATTACCTACACGGCCAAAAAACGAAAGAAGTTGATCAGAGTTTTCAGCTCTTTGTGCAAAAGATTAATCTTCTAGAACAAAAGGTAAAGCTTAATCGAATCTAGAGAATTTAGATGTACCTGAAGAGATGCATACTAGGAGAAGGGTTTTAGGCCTTGTCTAGTCCACATATCCGATGGGTAATGAATAGGTCAGATATATAAAGTTCTGATAGTAGAGAAACATTGTTATACCTAAGACATTTGCATATGCTCACTAAAATATTTGCACTCACATTTCAAAATATTTGCTCATAATCATTTGCACACATAGGCAACAAAAATTGCACATGCAATAAAAAAACTTGTTCGTTTTTTTCAATTTAAATGAATCTATGATCTAAGCCATTAATGTTTTTTGAGTCGGACGATTTTGTTTGGTTCTCATTTTTCTCTCGTGCGACTTTTCTCTTCTGATATATTCTTTATACTCAAATTTTGGTATGTATTATTCATTGTTTAATAAAATATAAAGTTAGCTCTCATATAAAATAAAATAAAATAAAATTGGATTTACATTTAAAAACAAAGTATTATATGTAAAAAAAGAGTAAACTTGCATCTCAAGCGTCTGTTGTCTCTTGCACCCCGAGCATTTGTTGCACTTGTTTTTGCCCTTTTTCGTCCATTGCATTGCATCCCGATATAGAAACTTGGAAAAAACGTGTTTTTTTAATAAACTTGGAAAAACGTGTTTTTTTTTTGCAGACACAATATATAAACTTTGTGCATGTAGTGGAAAAATCTTGAGCTTATAGTATAAAACTCATCCACACAATGGCATCAAAATTGCACATAAGCGCCAAAATTTGCACAACAAGCTACAACATTTGCTCACTATAATCTCAAATATGCCTTCGATTGTGCATGGGACTTAAACTTCTAATGATACTTTGAAAATATATTCAACCATGTCGGTTCGTCCACCAAGTGATCCTACTGATCTGCCGCAAACGTGGAAGACATGGTTGTCGGAGAGAATGGGCAAAAAACAGCTTTCTATGACAATCACTAAGGATGTAACAATTATTGATCTCCCCAATGGATGCTATTTTCTCGATTTGAAGTAGAGGTAGATTATATGAAATCTTCAACGTGAGTTCCTTGAACTGCATTCAAACACAATTTGAGTATTTGAAGTGGATATCGAAGTTCAATCCAGAAACGAATGTCATAACAAGCATGGATCCTTATATCCATGCCTCTTATTCTATATGAGGAGAAAGTCTAATGAAAATTATTGTTGGGAATGGGAAACCAATTAGGGTGGATTCAACAACTTTCTTTGTTAATCGAGGATGTTGTGCTCAATTATACATTGAGGTGGATATTACTAAACCACTTAAATGTTCAATTATTGTTAACAAAAGTTGTTTTCTTATTGGGTATGAATGATTGCACACTATTTGTTATAAGTGTGACACATAGGATCATATTATAACTCAATGTTCAACGGAGAAGCCAATGCAAGAGGCTGATAAGGTTAACCAAGGAACTAGAAATGTTCAAATTTCAAGAGAGCATTTTGCTTCAACGATTGAGGACACTAGATTTGGACCATGGATGGAGGATATAGCTAACAAATCCAACAAATTTGCCGCTCTTGGAAAAAAAATTGGAGGATGATTTGGAAAGATTGACTGATTTTAAAAATATTACAGTGGTAGAAGGGAAAGGAAAAAAGAAAAAATAGTTGCAATGGAAGAGCAAATGAATAAATCAGTGCAAGGTGAAAAATGAAAAGAATAGATTTCCAAGGTTAGTGTTTCTATAAACTATGAGAAGGTTATTGAGAAATTTACGTTGTGATTGCATCTCAATATTTGTCTAGGGCAAGTTCGTAGAAGATAACGACCGTTAATAATAGGTTTGCATATAGAAACGAGAATGTGTGAGAACCTTTTGATAAAATTTGGAGGAAAAATGCATATTTTTTGCACAAAGAATATGAGAACTTTGTAAACACATACATCAAAATTTGCACACGCTGAAAAAAAATTGCAAACTCAATAGAAAACTTTTGTATTTGTAATATAAAACACATGCACACACAACAATAAATTTTGTACAAGAAATCTAAAACTCTTTAAAAGTAGAAATTTTTCTGCAAATGTATGCAACTAAGTTTGTACACACAAGCTAAAACATTTGTACACGTAATAGAAAAAATTTGCACATGCAAGCAACAAAAGTTGCACAATCATACAAGCAACAAATTTTGCATCTCAAAGAGAAATCATTTTTTGTATGCAAAAGTGTTTTGTATCCAAAAGTGTATACATTTGTACTTAATGTCCATGTCTTATTACCCCTCAAAGAGAAACCGAAAAAATTCTCTCACAAAAAACACTCTCTAGGGCATACCCGACGATTTCTGATAACCTCCCTTCTGATGGTTTGCTGAACATCGTTGGCCTCTCTCCGGTCATCGGTGGTGGGAGCTAGGGAGTTGCTACCGCCTCTCGTCCGGGATTCACCATAGTTAGTGAGTGCTTGGATTGGATTTGGAAAAGGTTGGAGATGGATTCGTCGAAATAGAGGAAAAACATCAGGTTAACTAAAGAAGAATGTGTTGAGATTGAGGGGAAGACACTAGGGAAGAGGAGAACAAGGGTTTGATTCTGATTGGGTCTCTGCTCTCAAATCGCCCTTTTAATATGCATTACAACGACGATGAGAGGGGCTTGGAGACTTCGGAATGGCTTTATGTTTCTGGAACTCACGAATAACCTATTTTTGTTCCGATTCACCATTGTTGGGGACAAAGAGAAAGTATTGAAAGAAGAGCAGTAGTCTTTTGACAAAAGCCTACTGGCGTTGAAAGAGCCAGGAACTGAACAACCTTTCAAAATAGTGGTTGATATGGCATCTTTTTGGGTTCGGATATATAATCTACCACTAGATGCGATGACAAAAGCGACAATGAAGGCAATTGGCAGAAGCTCTGGAGGATTAGAAAAGCTTGTAGATGAGGATTTGATCGTACGCTCAAAGTTCATCCAAATTTGGGTGTTGGTGGAGATTACAAAATTGTTGCGCAGAGGTTTACTCATGAAATCAGGGAACAATAAGATATGGGTGGAACTTAAGTGTGAACATCTGCCCAACTTTTGTTATTCCTGTGGTTCACTTGGCCATGTGTAACTGGATTGTGAGGATGAAGGAGCAAAAGAGATGCACGGAGAATATGGAGAATGGCTTAGGGCATCACCAATGAAATAGAATCAAGTCAAAACCCTAGCCGAACGTGAATATGGAAGAGTGATCGTGAAAGGATCACATTCGGTGGGGCAACAGGAAGAAGAATGTGCTGGAAAATGATCGCCATAAAAGAAGAGAAGCTCTTTGCTGGATCTTCTAAATGAAAAGGCAAAAGAAGTTGCAGATATTGAAGGGTGCGGCAAAACGGATGCACAAATAGAGAATAGCCAAGAAGTTAAGAGCATAAACCTGGGCAAAAGGTTAGTCATAAGTGATGAGGAAAGCTCAAAAGGGATCATGGTGGAAAACGTGCAAATCAAGTTAGGGCAAGAAGAGAAGATTGTTGATCCAAAGACAACCCAAGAGAGTGAACAAGTTGTGGCACCACAGACGGCATAAACAAAAGAAGCAAATATCAATGCAAAGAAAACAAAATTAATGTTGAAAACTAATCAAGAAACGAAGAAGAGTCTGGATCCAACAGAGGTGAAGGAAAAGAGGACTTGGAAAAGGAGGGCAAGGGATGTGGAACTGACTAATGGACAAACCGAAACGAGAACATAAAAACGAAAGATAGGAGACAATTTGGATCTAATGGAGATCGTGGGTGAGGAGACGGGAGGCAAACGATCAAAGCAAATGATATCGGCGGGGGAAACAGTGAGTCTCCCTTGCCGAAAATTATGATCGCCTTAAGTTACAATTGTCGGGGATTGGGGAAGGCCTAGGCAATTGAAAGACTCACTAGTCTAGTGAGTAGAGAGGCCCCAAAGGTAGTCTTCCTAATGGAGACGAGATGTGATGGAATAAAATGGAAGAGATACGATCAAAACTAGGCTTTAAGGGTTGTTTTGTGGTGAATTTAGTTGGGAGTTCGGGAGGCTTATCTTTGCTTTGGGAGGAAGACATTTAAATCACCATTCAGTCATACACTTCTCATCTCATTGATGTTAAGATTGAGCTGAAAGAAGGGGGTGATCCCTGGCACTTTACGGGTTTCTACGGATGACCAAGAAAGGAGGATAAACACCATTCTTGGAAGCTCCTTAAATGGTTATTCAAAGATGCTCATGAGGCTTGGATATGCCTAGGGGATTTTAATCAATTCATAAACTTAGAAGACAAAAAAGGGGGGCTTCAATCGGAGTGGTCGCCCATGTTGGAATATAAAAGTGCATTGGATTATTGCGGTTTGCACGAGTTGCCTTACGACAGTACAAAATTTACTTGGGACAATGGTAGGGCTGGCAATGATTTTTTCTAGGAGAGGTTGGACATAGGAGTATCTAATGATAACTGGCTTGAACGTTTTCTAGGAGCAAGGGTTCTTTATCTAGATAGGGAAGGCTTTGATCACTTACTGATCTTGTTAGAATGCTTTAGGGTGGATGAAGGTGACATGGAGGATTGGAAAGGTTGTCGACCATTTTGATTTGGAGCTATGTGGCTAAAAAATAGGGTTGTCAGGTTGTGATAGAAAATGTTTGGAAGAACCCTAGTGATTCAAATAATGAGGGAGGGGTGATGGGCAAATTGTCTAAATGTGCTGACACCCTAAAGGAGTGGAACAAGGCAGAGTTTGGTAATATTCTCTTAAAGCTCAAGGGTGTACGTGAAACTTTACGCGAGCTTCAAAAGAGAGGCATGAGAGGGGAGTAGGTTGGGCGTAGGAAAGCTTTGGAGGAAGAAGAGCGGGATTTGATGGCAAAGGAGGAATTGTTATGGATGCAACGTGCAAAGGCGAATGAGCTGAATTGGGGCGATTAGAATTCGGTCTACTTTCATCAAAAGCAAATGGAAGGCGTAGAAGAAATAAAATCCTCTAGCTAGTAGATGAGGAAGGAATGGAGTGGAGGACTTCGAACAACAAAAGGAGAGGGTGGAGGTGGATTACTTTAAAAAGCTTTTCCAATCTGATCTAAGCACACTCTTTACTAGTCATGGCCACGGGCCGGGACGGGCCACCATTGGGACGGGCTGAGAAATATGGAACCGGGCCCGCATAGGAGGTACCTGGGCTGGGAGCAGGAAGGGCTGTAGGCTGGGTCAGGCCCAAGGAACGCGACCCACTAGTTTTCTTATGGGTTGGTGGTTTAGCGGGTCGGGCGGGCCGGTTGCGTGCGGGCCTGGCGGCCCGGGTCGGGCTAGGCGGGTCGATTAGAATGTATTCAAAAATAACTTAAAAATAGGGGGAATAAGGGGGCGGACTTGCTCGAAATTATTAAAACTTTGGTAAATAATTATCAAAGTTTGAATAATTAAGATGCCTACGTATCTCGAAAGAATCAAAGCCCACTTAGTTCTTTACTTACCTTAACTTACCTTGATGTTGCTCATTCATCAAGGTCTTAGGGGGATTCTTCGTCAATTGCATCGTTCCCACCACTTTCGGCGTTGGAAGAGTAGTCAGTGGTCATCCCTTCGATATCATCCTCGACCTCGAATTTTGTTGCACGCATCCCGTACTCTTCTTGCGTCCTTTCCTCGGCACGATCCCAATCCTTCTTGCATATCAATGTCTTGACAGTTTGTGGATCAAGTCGACATCTCTTCTCTGAAATTACTCTTCGACCTGTGCTAAAACTAGACTCGGGCGCAATGGTAGACGCATGTATAGCTAATACAGCCCTAGCTATTTTAGCAAGTACATGATATTGGTCGCAATGGTTTCTCCACCACTGAAGGACATCACATCCATCGAGGGCTTGATGTTCAGTGGTCAAGAAATCCATAATAATAGATCTTCTAGGTGCAATAGAACCAGAACTAGAAGATGTTCAAGGTTTTTTGAAAATTAAAGATGCAATTTTGCTAGTAGAAGAAGTAGAAGATGAAGAGGGTCGAGTAGTAGATGTAGGTAGAATATTTAGTTTTTCTGCATATTTATCATATAACTTGATTAATGTTGCAATGACGAAGTCAATATCAGCATGCCAATCATAATCATCTGCATGGCCCAAAGTTCCATAATAAAAATCTAACATATTCTCCAAATCTAGCTTCTTCACAATAGGATATAATAATGCAACAATAAAATATATAACAGGAAACTTTTTAAAATAAGATAATCATTTTGTTCGCATGTTTTCAATTATGTTACCTAATGATGGTTGGTTTACTTGCATATCTTGCATAGAATATGTGATATTGCAACATTGAAAAATAACTAAATGGGTGTTAGGCGTATAAACTTGTGAAAAAATCAATGTTGCATCCTTAAAAGTTTTTAGAAGCTCACATATTTGTGTCGCGATCCCCCATTGCTCCTCGAAAATAAATCCAAGAGTACCATTCGGACTTCTATACTGCTCAGCATACAAAGTGGTTATAACATTTTTATAAGTACAAGCAGGTTGTAACATATCAAAAGTGGAGTTCCAACGAGTTGGGGTATCCATACTCCATTTCCTAGGAAATAATCCTTCTTCCTGGAACAAGGTCTTATTGTTGAGAGGGATTTACTTGACAACAAATAAATTTATAGACAAGACCCCGCTGAATATAACAGAGTCTGGATCGTCCACGAGAAGTGAGGTTGTGTCTAATTACTTAAACTAAAAAGCAAAAGAGAAAACAAAGCAAAGAACAAAGCAAAACAAAGCAAAGTAACCCAACAAGCAAACTGAAAGGGGGTCGATATCGACCTAGTCAGGGTCGATAACGAGGTGCGAATTTAGCAGAAAAACTAAGTAAACAACAAGATAAAGGGGAAATCTGCAAGTCGGTACCGACCTACACATGGTCATTACCGAGGTACCTGGGAATAAAACTCGACTAAAAAATAAAGGAAAAATCTAGAATAAGGGCCTACCACAACATAATCATGCAATTTCAAACAATATAAATCATAAAAATCATGCCTTTAACATAAAGTCATCAACCTTCGTTGAATAAACAAGCAAATCAATCAACTTTCATAAATCAATTCACTTTATCTACTTATTTTGATCTAAAGTTCTCAGCTTTCGTTTCAAACTTTATCTCTATTCAAATTCATAACTTTCTCTTTCAATCGAGTTAAGAACATGAAATACTTCAAGTTTCATCAAAGCTTTTGCACAAACAAGTAGAAGAATAGATAAAAGGCATTCAATTCATTCATCACATCATCATTCATGCACAATCATGTTGGGTTTCTAGCCCCAACCCTAGAATAAGAGATTACTCACTCATGGTTGAAGAAAAACAAACAAATAGATTGAAAGAAAACATACTTCAATTAAAACTAAAAGCTTACTTGAATTAAAACTCAAACTTGTCCTAGAACACCACTTAGAACACAGGAAAATCTCCACAATCTTCTTCCTTGTGCCCCAAGCAACACTTGTCTCTAAAACCCTAAAAACGCACATCTAAACCAAACTAGAAAGAGAGAAGTTGACCTAGATGTCTCCAACTTATCTATACAAGAGTATTTATACTAAAACATCCTTCTAAAAAGTTTCCATAAAAATAAAACCTACTAAAGATAAAAGATTACGGAATTAAAGCAATAAAATCATTAAGTCGGTCACGCCGGGAGCCTCGGTACCGACCCCTAGAGGGTCGATATCGAGGTTGGCTTGACTTATTTTCTTGTTATTCTTCCTTCCTTTCTTTGGATTTTGTGGGAGTTCCTTCCATAGCTTTCTTCACTTCTTTCTCCTAACTTGATCCTCTCTTTCAATGTCCTTAAATGCATCCAAACCCGCCTCAAAACCTATACAAAAACACACAAATAGCATAGTTCCCATACTTTTCACAAAATATGCATACTATACTAAAAAGACACAAAACACTCACAAAAACACAACTAAACAACCTAGAAAAACATACTAAAACAAAGCTAAAAACACGGACATTGCTTATAGCGATTTTTTGCGGTACCGGTGAACCTAAGCCATCTAATGCATTCTCTAATCGGTCCAATCAAATCTTGAAGATCTTTGCATGCTTCTTGAATAGATAAGTTAACAATATGTGCAACACATATAATATGACAAAGATCTCCATTTAACAAAAGAGGCACATGCCTTTTAAAAAATCAATACATCTAGTATTAGGAGAGGCATTATCGAAGGAAAGTGAAAACACTTTTGCAAACAAATTAAATTCATTAAGAGTTCTAACAATATGATCATATATATTAGCTCTGGTGTGACTTTCAAACATAGGTTCAAAACCAATGACACGTTTTTGCAACATCCAATTATCATCATTCCAATGGGCATTGAAAAAGATATATGAATCGCCTACTCTAGAACTCCAAATATCACTTGTAATACACACACGACCATCATATTGCGCAAAAAATTGTACCAATTTAGATTTAGCACTTTCATATTGTTGCACACATCTACGTTTTAAGATCTTACGACCAACTTGTTGATAAGCCCGTTGTAAAGATAATTTAGCAAATTTTTGAAAATCATAGTCTTCTCCAAAAGTGAATGGTTTTTCAGATTTTGTAATATATTTAACCATGCCATCAATCATTTTATCTCTATTGTAACAAAACAAGTTACCTTCGGTTTGAGATGAGGCAAACCCGCCTATTTGGGTTTGAATTCCGCCGCTTGAACCACCGGGCATCAATTCGGGATGCAACCTGTTCAAGTGCCTAGTCAACGTTCCCGTTCCGCTATTCTTAAGGAATTTTTAAGTGTGACCTGTTCTAACCCACCTCGCCTTGCAAATTTGGCATGTACAAGTCAACCGACCAAGGTTGTTTGGATGTTCGATTTTGTCGAAGTATTTCCAAACAATAGAGGAGGTCTCTTTTTTCTTAGTCGAGGAGCTTCCCGCCTCTTGCGTAACACTTGTTTGAGATGGGATTGTTTGGGATGGGATGAAGCCTACAAAATAAAATTTTCAAATATTTTAGTTTATACTAATTATTTGTATTATAAACGAAATAATAAATTATTTATATTATAAACGGAAAAACAAATTACGTACTGGGTTGATCTTCCATTTGAGCCCTTCCATGCGCCGCCAAATGATCAAATTCCTCTTGGGAGAAATCCATATTACCTTGTCTCTCCATTTTTTTTTTATAAAAGGGGAAATAAATTAAATCCGAAATGTAAATAAATAAGCTAAACTCGATTTTGAAAATTAAGACTTTTTTTTGAAAGACTAAGAATAAGCAAGAGATTAAGGCTTTTTTTGTTTTTTTTTTATAAAAGGGGAAGAAAATTAAATTCGAAATGTAATTGTAACTAAATAAGGTAAACTTGTTTTTGAAAATTAAGACTTTTTTGTTGTTTTGAAAGACTAAAGAGAGATTAAAAATAAGCAAAGCAAGTAAAATGAGATTAAGACACTTTGTAGAGATTGTAGACTTAAGACTTGTAAGCAAGTATGAGATTGAGAAGATTGTGTGTGTGAAGAAAAATGTTAAAGATTGAATGGTATTTATAAAATATTAGAAATAGGAGAGGGGTAGAATTTTTTTTTACAAGTAGCCGTTGCCCGTTGCTACTTTAATTAATTTTTATTTTATTTTCCAAAGAGCCAAACGGCTCTTTTCATTCATTTGTGCCTGCTGCAAATGCAAGCTGCAGCTTTGTAGAATTGTAGGCAGCCAGGCACAACGGCTCTTTTAAAAGAGTCGTTGCCCACCGGGCCGGGCCGAGTTGGTTCAGGCTGAAGGCCCATTGACCGGCCCGTCCTGGCCAAGCCAATATCCCCCGACTCGGGCCCGGCACTAGACCCGGGCGGGTTGGGCCCGTCTGGCCCGAGGGATGGGCGGGCCGGGCTCGTGGTGCAAAATTCTACGGGTCGGGCATGTGCGGGCAGGGCCGGCCCGCACGGATGGCCATGACTAATCTTAACTAGGGCTCCTCAAGGAATCTCACCTTTATTGACGAAGTTGGATAATTCCGAGCTCACTTGTCCATTTTCCAATGAAGAGGTACGAAATGCCCTTTTCTCTATGCTTCCTACAAAATCTTTGGGTCCTGATGGTATGTCAGCGCTTTTCTTTCACAAGCATTGACATATTGTTGGGTCGGAAATAACTTTTTTTGCCTAAATATTCTTTAGGTTGCCCCTTTTCCCTTGATTTGAATCACACCCTTATTTCCCTTATAATTACTAACCCTAACCGAATGAAGGACCTTCGTCCTATCAGTCTTTGTAATGATTTGTATAAGGTGATTTCAAAGGTTCTTGCAAACCGATTGAAGGGTGTCCTCAACAAAGTGGTGTTTACGACTCAAAGTACTTTTGTTCCCGGGCGGCTGATCACGGATAATGTACTCTCAGCCTTCGAAATCTTCCACCATATGAAGATTAAAAGGGTCAAAAAACGAGGCTACTTGGCGGTGAAACTGGACATGGCAAAGGCTGGCGATAGGGTTGAATGGAGTTTTTTGGAGCGGATTATGAGGCAATTAGGTTTTTGTGACCAATGGGTTCGATTGATAATGAACTATGTGACCACGATTTCTTTTGCGGTTTTAATGAACCGTCAAATAGTTTTTGTCCTTCTCGGGGCCTAAGGCAAGGTGATCCTCTATCCCTGTATTTATTTCTAGGGAAATTCCTTTTGGTACCCCTGAGTTTCCGTCTTTTCCTTTTGGTGTCCAAACAAAAAACTTATTCCTCTTGGTACCCCTCAGATTTATATATTGTTCTCCCCGTAACCAAACTATTATAAAAAACTGAATTCCGTTAGAAATTCCGTCAGAAATCGAATATTATATAAAAAAAAATCTGTTAGAAATCAGAAAATTAAATAAAAATGAATCCAGTAGAATTCGAACACACAATGCGGGGTTAGAAGTCTAACATATGATCCATTGTGCCATGCGTGCTTATACAAATTTAGTGGGATCCTTTTATAATTTAAACCCACATTGGCCTTCATCTTCCCCAAACAAATGTCTAGAGCGGTGACACTTGGAGTTTGACGCATCAATGACAATTCCAATTTAAATCTAGGCATTTGAGATCTGATTTTTTTTACATAAAATTTCGATCACTCTTTCACAAATTGAAATTTCACATACCGAGGATTATTAAAACATGAGTTTCCGAATTTGTGTAAAAAATTCAAATCTCAAAAGCCTAGATTTATATTAGAATGAAATTCAATTGATAGAAAATTAGAAATTGTGTTTCTTGGGATTGCGTTGGGAATTGCCATTGAAGCTTTGAACTCCAAGCGTCATTGCTCCAAACGAATGTTTGGGGAAGATGAAGGAAAAATTTGGTTTAAATTAAAAAAGATCCCATTGAAGTTGTAAAAGTGCATGGAATTGTGGCTCATAAGTGGGTCGTGTATACCCCCGTCCCGGGTCCGAACTCTTCCCAGTCCAGTTTTGATGCTATCCATTTTCTATAATGCCCAGTTTTGACGGAATTTCTAACGGAATTCAGTTTTTTATAATAGTTTGGTTACGAGGAGATCAATTTAAAAATATGAGGGGTACCAAGAGGAATAAGTTTTTTGTTTGGACACCAAAAGGAAAAGACGGAAACTCAGGGGTAGGAAAAGGAATTTCCCTTATTTCTACTATGTGCTGAAGGGCTATCGACATTAATTACGGAAAGTGAGCGGAGAGGAAGACTCAAAGGTGTACGCATTGCCAGAACGGCTCCAATTTTCTCACACTTATATTTTTGTCGATGATAGTATGATCTTTGCGAAAGCCACTTGTCAACAATCGTTGGAAATTGTTGCTATCCTCCATGCTTGTGGAGTTGAGTCGGGTCAACAAGTAAACTTCACAAAGTCCGTGTTACCCTTTAGCAAGAATGTGAGTGAATAGCGGAGAAAGAAAATTCAAGATATCCTCGACGTTCGGGAAGTTGAAAAACATGAAAGGTACCTAGGATTACCAACGATGATTGGGAGGTCAAAGAAGGTGATTTTTGGTCAAATTTAAGAGCGCATGTGGAAGAAGCTGAAACATGGAAAGCTAATTCTTTGTCACGAGTCGGGAAAGAAGCCCTCATCAAATTAGTAATTCAGTCTATTCCTCTGTACACCATGTCTTGTTTCAAAATCCCAACTGAGATGTGGAGGGAGATGGAAAAACTTATGTGTAACTTCGTCTAGGGAGACACAGAGGCAAAAAAGAAAGTCCTCTGGCTAAGTTGGACTCGGATGTGTCAAGCCAAGGGTCAAGAAGGGGTGGGGCTTCGAGACCTAAACACTTTCAATGTTGCTTTGCTTGCCAAACAAGGGCGGTGCCTCATCAAGCAACCAAATTCTTTACTTGGACAACTTCTAAAGGCCAAATACTTTCTGAACTCATCTTTCTTGGAGGCAAAGTTAGGTCACAACCCTAGTTACTCATGGCACAATATTTATGAAGCTCGAAAGGCCATTGTGGAAGGCTCTTATTGGCAAGTCGGAAATGGGAATAACATCAAGGTGTGGAGCGATCAATGGCTTCCTCGCCCGTCCTCTTTCAAAGTAGTTGGCAACTTCCATGGCGTTGAAGAGGATATCCGGGTTATTGAACTTATAGATTGGAATATTGGATTTTGGGATGAAGAAAATGTCAAGAATGTGTGTGCCCCATGTGATATGGATATTATCATCGCTCAACATTTGGTGGATCCTATGATTGATGATCAACTAATTTGGATTTACCCAAACTCTGGCGAGCATAGTGTCCGATCAGCATACCATCTAATGTTTGACAAAAAGACAACTAAGAGTCGGTCGGAGGCCTCCTCATCACCGCTATAGGAGGAATTGTGTGGAAATTTCACAATGTTCCACGAATCAGAAATTGCCTTTGGCATGCATGCAAACGAGTCCTCCCGTGCAAAGAAAATCTATTTAATCGGAAAATCGTATCAGATCCTTGTGCGAAATGTGGCATGGTCGAATCGACGATGCATACTTTGTATTGATGTATCCTATATCACCACAATTGGGAACTCTTCCCAGAATATGGTGACTTAGGGGAGGGTATAGAATCTTTCATCGAATGGGCTGACAGGATTTTCCGATCTTGTGACAACACAAGAGTTGCTCAATAGGCTGGTTTAGTACATGGTATTTGGAGAGCTCGAAATCTCTTTGAAGGAATTAAAGAACGCCCTGATGCTATCACCGAATCAAGTCTAACCTTCCACTCGAAATTTGTAAGAACACACAATCAAATGTTCGTCTTCAAACAGGCCGCAGCTTCCCGACCGACTGTCTGGCGCCTTCTAGAACACGTCTAGGCTAAAATGAATTGTGATGATGCCGTTAGTGACATGGGTGTGGGGTGGGCTATGTTTGTAGACTGTCAACATGGGAAGTCAACTTTACGGGTACAAGGAGGATTCAGACTAGATCATTAGTAGAAATTGCTAAAACTGAAATATAAAGGGGCTTAGAAGCTTCTAAGTCGGCAGATATCTCTCATATCTTAGTGGAGTCGGATTGTCAGATGGCAGTCCAAAAACTTCAGAAGTGATTTTGGGCTCTTTGTTTGCCTTAGTCTTAGAGTTAGGGTGTTATTTGCATGTTTAGTTATGTTCATAGAAGTGCTAATAGGTTGGCCCATTGGCCGAGTCAATAGAGACCAAGTTCCCCTTTCCTTGTTTTTCAAAACTTTGCTTTTCGTGTTGTTTTGTTGAAGTTGTTGGAGTAAGACCTTGTTTCAATATTGAATAAATGATAATTTGTTGAGTTTTATCAAAAAAAATGTCCATGTCTTGTTATTTTAAAAAGTGAATGATTTTCTTAAAAAAATTTGTGCATTATGAATTTTTGAAATATATAAATATTTGTTTTCATATCCATCAACTTTGACCTAAATATGCATAAATTTTATACTAAATGTGCATGAGTCTATTTCCAAAATAGTAGGCACTCGAAATCGACCATTATAATTATTTGACTAAATTTACAATATTTGAAGTTGATATAATTAAAGTTTTTCCCCCTTTTGAAATATTTCTTGGCCTCATTTGGTTTGATTCCCTGGAAATCAGGAATGAGAATCATGAATGGTTGATTCCAGTATATTGTTTGGCAGATTAAAATTTGGAATAGATTTCATTCCTAGGAATGGCTCATTCCAAGCCTGAAGGCAAAGTTGATTCCAGCAGAAAATAGAGGGTATTAATGAGAACGTACTGTGTTAGTGCTCCACTATTGTAATGCATTTTATGCAATCTGTTAGCTCTTACATTTACCATAGTTAACCGTTAGAAGCCTAGTTAGTAGCTATGGTTAAATGGTTTGGTTAAGTTGTCCGTATATAGGGGCATTTTCAGATATTTGTAATTTTCTTTTCTCATCAATGAAATAGTGAGCTACTTGGATAGCAAGAGAGCGATTTCTCTAAGAATCCATTTTCTTAATTTGATTCTGGAATTCTTTGTTCAATCAAAATCTTCATAGTATCAGAGCTTGGTTCGTTAGATTGAAGAATCCAGAGAATCGTTCCAGCTTCACTTGAGCGAACGAGAAAAGAGAGAGCCACAAAAGTGAGGGTTACAACAAAAATCGCAATCGGTTTCATTGATTCTGCCCGATCATGCCTGAAACAAACGCAAATGAAGCGATGATGATGCACCTTGCTCGAATGGCGCAAAGTTAGGGAAATTCCCAGGGAGATCCGTTGCATCTAATGAATTCTTGATTATCCCGGGATGTCGCTCACGACAACCCCTTTTGATGGATTGAACTTCATTGCTTGGAGTCGACAAGGGTATTTAGCTCTGGGAGCTAAACTGAAGACTAGATTCATCGATGGGACGCTAGAGAGACCCCCAGAAGATTCAGCATATTTGGGTCGATGGAGTCTGTAACACCCCATTCTGGCATGTACCTAGGGTCACAAGGTGGTAGGCCTCACAATGGGCCTACCAGAACAAGCTGACAACAATAGACTGTAATGGACCTTACAACAAAAGCACTGCGAGTAAATTCAAATAAACTATCCAATTTAGATATTCAAAAATTCATGTCATAAACCATATGCATGCAAGAGCCCAAAATCTGTAAGACATGACAACAAGACGTCAAAGCTAGTCTAAGGTCCAAACCCTCAGCACATACTCCCAAAAAGACTCATAGTTCAAGCATCACTCCCAATCTAAGAAAAACCAAAAGACTAGAGTACTAAAGTCAATCGTTTAAGACTCAACACATCAAGACCGAGCTCCACCATCCGGTATGCAACCTCCTGGTATATTTTCCGTGTCGGAATCCTTACCTAAAAATGCCACAAGTTGATCACATTAGCCTACGGTCCCGGTATGGGCCAAACAAGTAAATCAAACATGTAACAAAACATTTTTAGTAAACTAAACTTGCATATATCCATATATTTAAAGATGCACAGACAATTACAGTCACAATAGAAGTATGAAAGTAGCAAAACAAATATAGTCAAATGTGAAATTTGTAATAACTGCGGTTTTTGAGGATATTTTTGAATTTTTCTCGGATATCCTTTTAACCTCTTTGTCCGTTTTAACGCTTAATCCAATATTTTTGTTGGAGATTAAATCCTAGAAAATTCTTGGTGATATCCTAAAATCACAAAGAAATGATTTTATGGATCGGTGTGAATTCTAGGATTTTTCAGTGGAAAAAGAATATTTATTGGATAAGCCGTCTTTTTAATTATGTACTGTAAAGGATTTAAAATACGAAATGGAAGCCTTAAAAATTAAAGGTAGCAAGATAAAATCATGAAAAATTGGTTTTATTGGTCTACATAATTTACGGGACGTTTTTCGTTTAGTAAGTTTTTCCACCCGAGGTACATAATTTTACTGCTTTAACGCGAGTCCCGTTCCGAGATGGGAAAATCCTATTATGCCAACTTCTCCTTACTTAGTGGAGGAGGAAAGTTGAAATTCAAAACTCTGTTCGGCACTTGTGCCTTTGGATAGAAACAAAAGGCGAGAGGATTAGGACGAGAACGACGACGCCGGACTCGGTGAAAGAATTCAGCTTCACTGCCGGCCTTCTCCTCCGTCACCCGCCACTTCCCAGCCGCCTTCCACCTCCTCACCTTCTTCTTCCTCATAAGTATAGGCTTGAGCTGCTGCAAAAGCTAAAGAGGAACCATGAGAGAATCAAGGCGGAACAATGGGCTCGGGAGAAAGAATTCACGTCGGCGCTAGTCTTCTCTGCCTTGTTTTGGGCTATCGCCGACGACCGTCAGCCCCTCCGACCACCAACCACCAAGAGGTCCGACGTCGGGCAACGCCCAGCCATCCTCGGGCTCGAGGATCGAGCCACTATCGAGCCAAACGAGCCATGGGCTCGAGTGAAGGTATATACGATCGAAATTAATTAGCGGGTTGATTGCGGAGCCACCGTAAGGGCCTTTCGGTTCCGCTTTGCTAATTAAATTTATGGTTTTTATAATCTTGACGTTGATACGGTCCCACAGGTTCAAACCGCTCGAGAAACAGACGTCAGGGTCTTCAGTTATAGCGAATACAAGTTTCGGATACCGATTGGCAGGTAAAGGACTTCGGTTAATTACTCAGGATTCGTTGTTAATCTGTTTGATCCGAGATTTGGTAACCTTTAAGAACTGTTGCTAATGAACAATTTTTATTTAGAAAACTGTTTCAAAAGTGAAGCGGATAATTAGTTATAATTCCGCCAAGAGGGCTCCTTAAAGCATAATAACTAAGGATTTATTATATATCGACATTCGGAAATTAAATCGTTTATCGATTAGGAAGTTGTAGGAGTTGAGAATACAACTAAGAAGTATTTTTGTGAGCTCGTTGCTGAGAAATCCTTTTGTTATATTTGACAGAAGGATGATAAAGATTACTGTTGGAATCGCTAAGGACGTCGAGCACACCTTCTAAGGCAAGTGGACGGTTCTCTCTTGCATTATGGTTATTAAATGAGGATTTGAATCCCATTTAATATTTGTGTTGGGAACAACTTGTGTGCTTATTAAAATATGATAGGGTGTTATATTCGTTAGAAATAATGACCATGTTGTTTATTCAATTTTGCGGTAGAACTGGATTTAGGTCCGTTATGGGTGACCTTGTATGTTGTCTCACGCTGAGACATTGTTGTTGATTAAGGTAGTTTTAGGGAGGGGAATGTGGTTCCATATCCTCTCTTTAAAAGAATATTACATTAGGAGGGGCCTAATCCTAATGGCGAGTCATGACTCTCTTCCCCTACTCTTCGTGTGAGAGGGTTGATAGGCACTCTAGCTAAGTGCAGGTTCAACACGGTGTAGTGTAGACGACATGGTAATAGGCCTCGGTGATCTCTACCTCACTATATGCAAAATGAAAGATCAAGGATAGCTTAAGTCATGTGATCTTGGTACATGGTAGATGACAATGGATGAAATACTCCGATGAACTCTACAATACCAAAATATTTCGGCAGTAGTTCGAGCCGATTATGAATCACCAACCTGTTTGTGAAAAGTATTGAAAGTAATATAAGATAAGTGCGTTAGGCACATTAATATACCTGAATGGTTCATCCAGTCGGAAAGCCATTCTTGCTTCTGGTTATGAATGATTCTTAATCAAACTTTGGTTAAGTCAATCTGATTAGTCAATGGAGGCTTTTCAAAATATGATGTGATTATTATGAGTTCCCAACAATGGTTTATGCTTCTTAAAGAAACCACAAGCGGTGGTGTTCTCTCTCTTGATTACGCGAGTCTCCTTCTTATTCTCTATAAGACTGCTAACTGTTGGATCATAATCCGAGTCTATTCGGATTTAGATGCCAATATGTTTAGTTACAACCATAAGAACCAAGTTAGTTTCTCCGCTTGCTAGTCTTTCATTAGACTAACCCGTGCATCTTCATTTCTTTTATTTGGTTGGCTGGTGTCCACCGTTGGTTTACGATACATCAGGTTCTTCTTGGAAGTTGATTCAAGAGGCAGATTCAGAGGTTTGAAGCTCCAGAAGTTGAAGAAAGGTTTCCAATGGCTATACTTGAGTGAAGATCATGGTTGAACTACTTCAAAGTGAAGCTGAGTTTCAGAAATAAGAACTTAAGGAAGACTGGATGAAGATTTTGTTTAAATAGAAGGTTGTTCTATTTATTTATTTATTCTGTTCAAGTTAAGGTTTGTATAAGACCTTTTATTCTCTTTTCCGCTGTAAAGTTTTAATTAATTTTGTTAGGCTTTAAATGGTTTCATTTACCTTTTTTTTGTTTGTTCAGTCAGTTTAAAGCCTTGGGTAGCTTCGGTTTAGTCTTAATCGGGGTTACTGGCGGTAATACCTCCAGGGTAGGAAGGGGGTGTTACAGAAGTGGTATCAGAGCGAGGTTTCCTAAGTCTTGCTTTAGACTTTCATCTTCTATATAGAATTACGGAGAATTCTATATGGGTATTGTCTTAGAACCATTTACGGAAAGTGGTTAAGATTGGAGGTCAGACTCGTGAAGAGATAGAAGGAGAAAAGGGAATTGGAGAACACGAGGTAACAAGTTTGTAATGGTTTATGTGGAAAAAGGGTCCTATAGTGGACATTTGATTCCCTGAAGATGGGAATGGATTCCGAGAAGGGTCCAGAGTAAAATTAGGTGAAGATTCCTAAAGTTGACCCGGTTCTAGACCAAGTTCTCAATGAATTCCTATTCTCTCTTGAGAGTCTGAATTGGGTGTACCCTCGTCGTTTCTTCCATATTAGGAAACTTCTTGTGAGATTTTGAAGTTAAGTATTCTACTTCATAAAGATTTCTATTTTGAAGGTTTCCTATTTTAAACTCGTATGATGGAAGATTTCAAGTTAAGAATTTTTGTTAGAAATTTTATGATTCAAAGTTATGTGAAAGAAATTGTTGATTCTTTTTCTTGAAATGTGAAAGTTCACGTGTTGTCTTTAAAAAGGAAATTTTAAAGTGAGTTTCTTTGACATCGAAGTCATAAGAGTAAGAGTTTTCATGAGAATATTTTTATAGGAATTTCTAAATGTTGTTGAAATTCGAGTATCAAGAGAAGTTTGGAGTTGGAACCTCTACTTCTCAATGTTAAAGAAAATCTTATAAGTCTTGGATGATTCTAAGAGATCAGTATGGATCATGAAGTGATGTAAAAGAATCCTGAATAGAAAAGGACTGTCTTTGGAAACTTTCTTCAACATCTGTGTTTATGACTCTATAGTATAGAATCATGGATTTTCTGTACTTTTCTTTGCCTAGTGGGAAGTTAAAGAGCTTTGAAGTGCTCAAGTATTGGATCGATTGAATTGTTAATTTATTGGAAAATGTAATTCAATTTTTAACCTGATAGTGTTCAAACTTGGATTTTCATATATGTTGTTATCCTTTGAGTTAAAGAGGATTGAGAATCCTAAATGGAATGGGAATTTCTTATGATTATAGTAAGAAAGAAAGGAAGAATGTTGGTTCAGTTTAAGTTGTGAACAAGCGGTTAACCATCAAGGTTGTTGTGAATAAGGTTGATTGGTTAAAATGGATTGAACAGGTAAAAGTTCATCAGTAAGGTGTTTATGTTCAATTAACTACTTAGCACAAGTGTTACATGATTAC
The DNA here is from genome assembly GCA_964016875.1 of Fallopia convolvulus. NCBI lineage: Eukaryota > Viridiplantae > Streptophyta > Magnoliopsida > Caryophyllales > Polygonaceae > Fallopia > Fallopia convolvulus. The sequence goes on along the minus strand of OZ024726.1, from coordinate 30,359,679 downwards.
ATGAGTTGTTGATATCCAGATGACTAACCTATGTGACAACGTTATTGGAGTTTCGTTGTATGATACCCGACTTGAGATTATGAGAAGAGACTTGAGGTCTATAATTGACTAGTAATGGAATCACTAGTAAGATGTTCTAATTTGCCAATGGTATTGACTTATGTTTCTTTAAGGATGGAAATGATAAAGTTCAGTTTTGAGAAGATCATTCAAGGAATGATTTTGGCATGGTTGCCTTTGATATTTCAATCGGTTGGGAGAAAAGTATCAATCATTCAATATTGTGGTCAATAAGGCTTAGACCTTATAGCTGAAAAATAATTTCAGTTGTATTTGAGTTTTGAAGATTTTATTCTAGTCAAATCCAATGCCTAAGGTGGTATTGGTGAAATCGTTAAGTAGTCACAAGTCTTCTAACTACAAGTTCTTCCTTTGCAATGTGGTTTGAACTTGAGCTAATAAAAAGGTATATGTCTTCTCCTTATGGTTAGGTTAGAAGACAAGAATGATGGAGAAGTCTAGTTTGTTTACCAATGTTGAATTGGGATAGGTTCAAGAATATTTCGTTTGGCCATGTGCATTCATTCTTCTGTTAAAAGAAATTGGAAATTAAAGGTCCTTCATTATATATAGAGAGGTATATGGAGTAAATGTTTTGAACTAGATGCAAAGTTTGAAAGTTCACTTTTTATTTTGAGAAGATTAAGTTGTAAAGGATTGAAAGTCCTTAAAATCGTCAAAAGAGTTTGATAGTTCACTCTTGGATATCGGAATTTAAATGACTATTAACTTGCAGAAGGCTCGTTGTATTGTGAATGGATGAATTCAAGTATTGAATTTTGTCAATGGATCATATTTGCATAACTTTAAAGTAGTATGTCAAGGGAGACATACAAGTTGAGAACGGTCTTCGAACAATCTTCCATGGGTAAGAAGTGGTTGAAACCACATCTTTATTAAGGATTTCAAGTAAGTGGATTTGAGCGATCCACTCTTTTATTGAACCTGTGAAGTTAAGTTGGGCTATGACCGAGTTAAATCAGGCAGAGATTACTCAATACTATGGATTATAGAAAAATTTGGTAATATCTTTAATTAAGAAAAGTCAAGGTATGCCACCAGGTTTTATCTTGAGGAGGGAATGAGGTATTACATTCGAAAGAAAATGTAGTACGCATAATGAATTGGATTGTCTTAGGTCCTTTGAGGCTCAGTTTTGATTTGAAACTTTGGTCAAGTTGGTAAGGCCAGCAAATGTGCAAATGTCAGCACAGAACTAGGGCAAAGTGTTAGTAGCATCATTAAGATAAGGTCAGCAATTTTATTTGATGTATTAGCTTGACGCGCCCAATTCTTCAAGAGAATAGCTAATCTTTGTTTCAGCGACATTCAAAATTAAAGCATGTATGCTTGTAGACTATGTCGAGTTCCTGTCAAGTTGTTATGATTTAAGGGATATTTGGAATGGTTTCGTGATTTTCTCTTTTGAGAAAAATCTTATGACTTTGTAGAATTCTGGTAAGAATTTTTTTTTAAAAAAAAATGTTGATTTGATATATGGAATTCATGAATAAAATTTTCTATGGTTTTCATGGTGGTGAGTAAGAATGTATTTTGTCTTCCATCTTGATCACATGGTAAGGCAAGATTACATGTATTATTCCTATGAGAATGCAGTAAAGGATTATGTTTATTTTATCTCCCCATCCTGATCACATGGTGGAATAAGATCACATAATCCTTGGGTCTTAAAGAACAGTTTCTAGTATGATTTGGCAATCATATGAGCTTTGTAATTATATGAGTTTTGCAGGTATAGTTGGTTGAGATAAAAAGATGCAAGCTTTCTTTTGCATTATAGCAATTGTTATATCTAGGATCTTGTAAAACTCTTTTAAGTTAGTATATCCTTGGTACCCTATACCATTTAAGGAGTATGGTCAAACTTCTCAAAACAGTTCGATTATAAGTAAAGAAATTTGGTAAGATTCTTTACAAATCTGCGTTGGTCTCTGAAGAGCATGGAGTAACTCCGTACTTCTCTAAAAGTTTGGGATTGTTGTAGTCAATGATTATCGGAATTCTCTAAGCAGTTGCTAGTAATTCATCTTGGTCGACGTCATGAGCTAAGAAAGTCATTGCTTTTTAGCGGAATTGTTCTTGAAAGTAAGTTGATATGGACTCCTAGAATGGAACCATTTCTAAGGAATGATATTATAGTAATCCTTTATTTGGAATAAAGGATGTACTAGTAAATTCTCCATTAGTTGTTATTTGTTTTCATGTTGTCTTGAAAACTTAAATCTCTTTGAGATAAGATAGTCAAGTGAGGACTTTAAGTAGACCTCCAATGGGTCTGGAGTTTGGACATGTAAATTAGTATTGATTTTCAATATCAACCTGATAAGTGGTTGGATATAGAGAGTGGACACGTGAGGATATGTTTTTAATCCTAAGAGTTAGGTTGCTCAACAAGTCAGAATGTTAAAGTGAAGTCTAAATAATTCTTTGATGAAAAAGACTGAAAATTGTCAATGGAGACAATTTTGTTGGAAATTATTGGACTAAAGGTATTATTGTCCAATATGTTGGTATAGTAATGCATAAGAGTTTAGTTTGAAGTGGTTGAGTAAGATAACTACTTTTGAATGTCAGTATGCTCAAGCTGAGTTTTGGTTGAGAAAAGGATGTAAAGGATTGACAGGATAAGTTATTATCTTGTCATGTGTTGGATAAATCTCATATTCTTGGTTAAGGTAATACTGAGATTTTATCCCAAGAAAGGAAATTGAGTAAGAATTTTAAGTAATCCTTGTAAAGAAACTAATTTGAGAAGGACTAAAGGTTTAGCTTGAATGACAACAAGTTTGTGTAAATACCCTAAGATTTTATTCAGGATCTGATGATCAGATCAAGGAAAAGTAGTATGGGAAAGTATTATTGTTTAAGATCAATGGAGAAGATCAAGAAGGTAAGACACCGGGATTTGTTATTCAAGATTATGGATTGCTTGGTTTCAAAACTATTCATGTGTGTCTATTGTTGATGAGCTTCGAAAGCTTAATTCAAAGGAAGTATAGTTATTTGCTTAATTAGTTTATCCTGGACAAGTAAATGTATAAGGATTTGAGATAATGATAGTCTGACATGAAGCGAAATGTTACCAAGTTCGTTTTGGTATGTTTGGTTTGTCTGGAAGTCTTGATTGAGCATAGAAGACCAAACAAAATGTTATAGTCTCTTCCTGTTTCAGGATGAAAGTAGAAGGATGTTACAATGGATTCTTGTCATTAGTCGTTCAAGACTTAATGAAAGAAAAACGCAATATGAAGGTTGTTAAGAAGCTCACCTAGAGTGTTTCTTTAATGCATTTAGGATGACTTAAAGAGTATAGAAGTTAGCTGAGGTGTTCATGTATGAAGTATTTCATCCTCATAAAACTCCAAAGACTATTATCTCTGATTGAGATGAATGGTTCATACCAAAGTTTTGAAGGGAGTGACATCAAGCTTTGTGGAGTGAATTGAATTTTAGCGCTAGCCTCCCCCATCAAACTGATGAGCAATGCAAAGAAACAAATTCAAACTCCCAAGGACATGTATTCTGGATTCCACACGAGTTGGAATGGTAGTTTGAGTTTGAGTGATTTCACATACAAGAATTTTGATCACACGATAAAGAAATGACTCTTTTGAGTCTTGGTAAGGCTGGAACTGTTGGTTGTCAATTTGTTGGAATGACAATGCTGACAAGGTTCTTCATGGGCCAGACCTGGCCAGGAGAACAACAGCTGATATTGCACTAACACGATTAAGGGTGCTAATTGCTCAAAAGCAACAAGAGTCGTGTGTTTTTTAATTTGAGAGCATGTTGAGTTCACTGCAGAGAACAACGTTTTTGTTCTAGTATTCGTGAAAGGCATATTCTGCTGGGGAATGCGAGACAACGTAAATGCTCGCTATGTTGGATCTTTTGAGATACTGGAAAGAACTGGTAAGTTTGTTTATTGGTTGGCATTGCCACCATCAGTGCATTCTATCCGTAATGTTTCCTTGATGGTATGTGTTCGATATACCTCATATACTCAACAATAATGAGATGGATGTTCAACCAAATGACCTCTATGAAGAAAGGCCAGGTTGAATCGTGAATGAGAAAATACTTTTGGTTAGGCTACCTTGGCCTAGTTATGGAGGTGAAGAAAAGACTTGAGAAACTAGACAGGAAATGTTGAGACATTTTCCAAAGTTAATGAACGTTGTAAAGAAGGAGTTTGGTAACTAAGCAATGGTTGATTGTGCTTGGTGCAGAAGTAACAGTATGTTTTTTTTAAGGGTGTACTACAAACTTCTGTATAGGTTTGTAGTGGTTTTGTGTGCTTATGCTATCCTTCCTTGTGATCCGAGTTCTCCTTGGTTTCGAGGACGAAACCATTTTTAAGGGGGTACTAATGTAATAACTACGGTTTTTGAGGATATTTTTGAATTTTTCCCGGATATTCTTTTAACCTCTTTGTCCGTTTTAACGCTTAATCCAATATTTTTGTTGGAGATTAAATCCTAGAAAATTCTTGGTGATATCCTAAAATCAAAAAGAAATGATTTTATGGATCGGTGTGAATTCTAGGATTTTTCAGTGGAAAAAGAATATTTATTGGATAAGCCGTCTTTTTAATTATGTACTGTAAAGGATTTATAATACGTAACGGAAGCCTTAAAAATTAAAGGTAGCAAGATAAAATCATGAAAAATTGGTTTTATTGGTCTACATAATTTACGGGACGTTTTTCGTTTAGTAAGTTTTTCCACTCGAGGTACATAATTTTACCGCTTTAACGCGAGTCCCGTTCCGAGATGGGAAAATCCTATTATGCCGACTTCTCCTTACTTAGTGGAGGAGAAAAGTTGAAAGTCAAAACTCTGTAAGACACTTGTGCCTTTGGATAGAAACAAAAGGCGAGAGGATTAGGACGAGAACGACGACGCCGGACTCGGTGAAAGAATTCAGCTTCACCGTCGGCCTTCTCCTCCGTCACCCGCCACTTCCCAGCCGCCTTCCACCTCCTCACCTTCTTCTTCCTCATAAGTATAGGCTTGAGTTGCTGCAAAAGATAAAGAGGAACCATGAGAGAATCAAGGCGGAATGATGGGCTCGGGAGAAAGAATTCACGCCGGCGCTAGTCTTCTCTGCCTCGTTTTGGGCTATCGTCGACGACCGTCAGCCCCTTCGACCACCAACCACCAAGAGGTCCACCGCTGGGCAACGCCCGGCCATCCTCGGGCTCGAGGATCGAGCCACTATCGAGCCAAACGAGCCATGGGCTCGAGTGAAGGTATATACGATCGAAATTAATTAGCGGGTTGATTGCGAAGCCACCGTAAGGACCTTTCGGTTCCGCTTTGCTAATTAAATTTATGGTTTTTATAATCTTGATGTTGATACGGTCCCACAGGTTCAAACCGCTCGAGAAACGGACGTCAGGGTCTTCAGTTATAGCGAATACAAGTTTCGGATACCGATTGGCAGGTAAGGACTTCGGTTAATTACTCAGGATTCGTTGTTAATCCGTTTGATCCAAGATTTGGTAACCTTAAGCGGTGGTGTTCTCTCTCTTGATTACGCGAGTCTCCTTCTTATTCTCTATAAGACTGCTAACTGTTGGATCATAATCCGAGTCTATTCGCATTTAGAAGCCAATATGTTTAGTTACAACCATAAGAACCAAGTTAGTTTCTCCGCTTGCTAGTCTTTCATTAGACTAACCCGTCCATCTTCATTTCTTTTATTTGGTTGGCTGGTGTCCACCGTTGGTTTACGATACATTAGGTTCTTCTTGGAAGTTGATTCAAGAGGCAGATTCAGAGGTTTGAAGCTCCAGAAGTTGAAGAAAGGTTTCCAATGGCTATACTTGAGTGAAGATCATGGTTGAACTACTTCAAAGTGAAGCTGAGTTTCAGAAATAAGAACTTAAGGAAGACTGCATGAAGATTTTATTTAAATAGAAGGTTGTTCTATTTATTTATTTATTCTGTTCAAGTTAAGGTTTGTATAAGACCTTTTATTCTCTTTTCCGCTGTAAAGTTTTAATTAATTTTGTTAGGTTTTAAATGGTTTCATTTACCTTGTTTTAGTTTGTTCAGTCAGTTTAAAGCCTTGGGTAGCTTCGGTTTAGTCTTAATCGGGGTTACTGGCGGTAATACCTCCAGGGTAGGAAGGGGGTGTTACAAAATCATCCAAAGAAACGTCAATAAGGATATTAGCAACAAGTAAAAATATATTACCAAAGCACACATAATCACAACATACATCCTCTTAGGTCATCACTCAAGCATTTTAGGTATTTCAAACAAAATCCATCAAATATAATAGCAATCCAATGTCATCCTCCATATATGGCATCCTCCGGCCTCTCATCGATGGCGCACGGTCAGGGCGCGTCCTATACACGTGCCCATTTTCCCCATTCACCCTTCTTTCCCCGGCTAAACCTCTACTAGAGCGTTTGCCAAAACAATTTATTCATTTTTTTGAAGGGGATCCCTTCCAGTCGCATGACCATGCCCGGAGGCCACTGCATCTCCAACTTATCCCGTGCTCCATGATCATGCCGGTGGGACCCAGTGCACGCATAACAAAAATATTTAAAAGCAATTTTCATAATTTTATATATATATATAAGCATGTAATATGGAATCATTCCAAAATAAGGGCTACACATTCAATTTACTCGTTCAACGCATAACGAGTCGTAAGCTAAGTAAGTCAGCAAGCGACTTACCTCGAAGGCGAGACACAAACACGTAGCGGGAGAAAGGAAGCTCGAACAAGTCACACGCGAACGTTATCGAATCCTAACAATTCAATAACCAAAACTATAACATCCGAAAGGAAGTGAAACATAAAACTTAACGCCCTAAGAGCTAAGAGTTCTTTCTAATCGAAGCTTGTTGACGTTATCGATTGTAGGTTAACAACTTGCGAATTCCGAACAACCTATCCTTGTCACCCGTTCAAATCTAAACTAAGCTACTAATTACTAACACACTACACAAGTGACATTTTTACAATAATGATCTACTTAACCGATATAGTAGTGTTTTAACTAGACCTGTACAAAGTCGGGTTCGGGCCGGATCCGGGCCGGGCTTTGAACAAAAATTATGCCCATTTGTCCGAGCGGGTTCGTGTCAAGTGGGTGATTCGGGCCGGCAAGGATGTCCAAGCCCGCCCGGACATCCGGACACGGGTAGCCCGTCGGGACCCGTATATAAATTTATAAATAATTATTTTTTCATGTCCATTAAAAAATACAAAATCCTAGTATTATAATTACACTATCTAACATTACTTAAAATTAAGATCGTATTTATGCTAGCTTTTTAGGTGACAAGGTGAAGGAACTATAATAATTAACTCTCTTTTGTACTAATTCTACAATTAATAGCCTCAAGATATTTTTCGCAGACATATCTTTATTTATAAATATAAATATTTATTTTAAATATTTAATATATTCGGGTATTCGGGCGGGTTATCCGGGATATTCGGTCAAAAATATTGTCCGTGTCCCGCCCATGAATTCGGGCGGGCGGGCTTATTTACCCTTTCGGGTTAGAATTCTTGTCCAAGTCCGCCCATTTTTCCGGGCGGACGGTACGAGTTGGACGGGTTAGTCCGACTTTATTCAGGTTTAGTTTTAACCTACCAATCTAGGATAAGACATCCAATTAAAAACAACAGCTAGTTTATTAATATCATTACTAATCTAATACTTAACCAATCTCCATGAAAATATTATATTAATAGCCACTTCCATTAGCTTTTCACGTATGGACAAACAATCGATTCAAAACCAAACAATGAACAATCAACAGTTTCACCATGCATTTGATTATCCAATTTACAATAATTCGGCCCACCTCACAACACCAAAATCAATAGCCATAAAACCTGACCAGTCAACAACATTTCAACCAGTGTAATCGTTCTTTCTACTTTAAACGCCTAATACTAATCAGAATTTTCAACTAGGCATCACCCTTTCAAAACGAAAATTGTACAACCCTAAAACTCACTGCCACGACAGTACCCTAATGGAACCAACATTGATCGAGCCTTCTGCTAATCAGCAACAACAACACACATATCTATTGGAACGGAAAAGAAATGGTACGAGAGCACCTCCTGCACCTTGGCTGACTTTTAGACGGGGCGCAGGTCTGGGTCTTGTTCGAAATCAGCCTCTCGATCGAAGGTGGGGACGGTGCTCGGCGATGGTGAACGGCGAACTTGAATTCGGGAGTAGCGCACTCGACCTTTCCTCTCTTCTTGTCGTTGGTTGGGAGGCGATAACCTTGGGCGAACAACAGCGGTGCGCGTTGGCGTCGTCGAAGCAGAGAAGTCGCACGCCAAGCTTTCCGGCGAGGCGTTCTTCAGTTCAGCAGTGGTGGAAGCCGGCGCTGGAAGTGGCGGAGGGTTTCCAGAGGCGTCGTTGTCGAAGTGCTCGACGCTAGAGTCTCGCGGAAGGTCGAGTGAGGCGATTGACGTTCCAGAGAGGCCACGAGCGCTCGGTGACCATCGGTGGAAGAGGCGGCTCGCGCAGCAACTGGTTTTATCCGAAAACAGCGACGACGGTCCACGGGGTCTCGCCGGGTTTGGAGAGATTGAACGGAGGTGAGGAATGGCGGTCGGAAAAGAAGAAAAAGAAAGCGAGAGACAAAGAGGGGAAATTAGAGAGGTGAGCTGAGATGGGAATGGGAGCTAGAGAGAGAGCGGCAGTGGGTGTGAAAGAGATGAACAGTCTTCTCCAAATTAGGGATAAGAAGTGAGCTGGTATGGCTTGGCCTAAAAATTGAATGAAGAGGATCAAAGGCCCAATTCTTGTGTCTTGGCCCAAACTTAAAATAAAAGGGGAAAGAGGATAGATAGGCAATTGAATAAGCATAAAGAAACGTAGTCTCTCACGCTCAGAAAAATTACAACGTCCTCAAAAATAAACACGAGTATTACAGAGTCGAGCAGATCGAATGGCGACCTGTTAGATACTCAATTCGATGACTAAAGAGGTATCAAATTCTTTCACCTTCACTTCTTCAGCCAAGGTATTGTGGAAGGAAATTCTGGAGCGCTACAGTCAGATTAATGCACCACTGGTTTACCAGATTAAGCAGGAACTGATGAAGACGACACAAGGTAATCAGTCTGTCATAACTTATTATTCCAAACTGAAAAAATGATGGGATGATCTAGATTATTTGAATGGTGTGCCTAATTGTTCTTGTGGAAATTTGGCAAAGTGCACTTGTAATGTGATGTCAAGGGTCTTAGAGCTAGAAAATCAAGATAGAGTGATGCATTTTCTAGTCAATTTGAAAGCTGATTTTGATCCGATGAGGAGTCAGATATTAGCAAAAGATCCTTTTTCCCAAGGTAAGCTTGGCTTATAATCAGGCCTTGCAACATGAGAAGCAGAGACAGATCACATATAACTTGCTAGATCCCTCACCGTTTGTAGCTAATACCAGTGAGCAAAAGAAAGGGAAAACAGAGAAGATAGAGTTCAGGAAGTCAAGGGATGATAGTAAGAAATGCTCTCACTGCAAGATGACAAGTCACAGTAGAGAAGGATGTTTTAAGATCATCGGATATCCAGATTGGTTCCGAGGCAAGAGGAACAAATCAGCTCCTAAAGTGGCTGCACAGGCAGATGTGGGAGAGCAGTCTACACCTCTAGATGATGGTGCAAGTACTTCTAGAGGGAAATATGCTAACATTGATCCGGATTTCATCAAAGCAATGTGTCAAGAAATGATGAAGGCTTTTCAAGGCAAATTGGTGATGCCATCAGCTAATTTTGCAGGTAGTTCTTGTGCTAATTATGCTATTCATAATTTACAAAAATATGAATAGATACTTGACACAGGTGCTACATATCACATGACACCTTTTCTAGATTGCTTATTGAATGTGAAGCAATTAAGTCAACCATTGTGTGTGAATTTGCCTGATGGCACAGTGAAGCAGGTTGTACAGTCAGTTTCAGTAGTTCTGATAGATAATTTTATGATCCATGATGTGCGTCATGTCCTAGATTTCAAGTTTATTTTGGTCTCGGTAAGCAAAATAGTTGCTCAGAAAGGAATGGTGGCATATTTTAATAAGATTCAGTGTGCTTTACAGGACCTTTTGAGTGATCAGATTGTAGCTACTGGGAAGGAAAAAGGAGGCTTATATAGGATTCAAGCTTATGGGCATAAAGGAAGCAACCAAGAGAAGGTGTGTTATGCTTCTAAAGTGGAAGACAACAAACATGTGATCCATAATAGACTAGGACATATTTCCTTTTCTAAGATGGCGCATGTGCCATGTTGTAAAATAGATGTTGGTTTTGACAGTTTTTGTGACACTTGTAGAATTGCCAAGTTGCATAACTTGCCTTTCAAACTCAGTGAGATTAAATCCAATGCTTGTTTTGATTTGCTTCATTTGGATCTTTGATTTGCTAGTTTGACAGGTGAAAGATACTTCTATACAATTGTTGATGATTTGAGCAGGGCAACTTGGACTTATTTGATATACAGCAAGCAACAGGTTGTCAACATAGTCAAATCCTTTGTTGCTATGGTTAAACTCAATTTGGTGTTACACCAAAGAGAATCAGATCTGAAGATGGTACAGAGTTGCTGAACAATGAGATGTAGTCCTATTTGTTAGAGATGGGGATACAACATCAGATAACAATGGCTTACAAACCACATCAGAATGTTGTGGTTCAAAGGAAGCACCAACATTTACTAGATACAACAAGAGCTCTCAGAATCCATGCAAATCTGCCTAAGGAGTTTTGGGGAGAGTGTGTTATGACAACTACTTATCTTATCAACAAGATGCCTCTAGTTAGCATCAAATGGAAAACACCTTATGAGGTGTTGTTTCATAAGACACCTTCCTATGATAATTTAAGAATCATGGGGTGCCTATGCTATGGAATTGTCCTAAGAAGAAATAGGGACAAGATAGATCCCAAAAGAATAAGAAGTATTCTGTTAGGGTATCCAAACAACCAGAAAGGGTATAGGCTGTATGATTTGATCACTAAGGAGATCTATCATAGTAGAGATGTGGTTTTCCATGAGGATATTTTTCCATTTAAGCCAACTCCAGTGCAACAGATTTCACCTGCTCATAGTCATTTGTTTCCAACAAGAGATAATGTTGTAACAGAGGAGGAAAATACAACATTATCTTTGCCACAGATAGAAGAACCTCCGAGAGTTGTGCCAGCTATGCCTCAGCCAACAAAACTGGTTCAAAGAAGGTCTACAAGGCAGAGACAAGAACTAGTCTAGGCTCGTGATTATGTCATGACAGTGATTGAGAGTGATCATGGTTCTCCATCATCTAGAGTTTATTATGCATCTTTGGCCCATACAATGCACACTTTTGAACCTGCAAATTTTTCCCAATCAAAAGGGAAACCTGAGTGGTAGAAGGCCACGAATAAAGAACTAGATGCCTTGGAATCCAATGGCACATGGGAGTTGACTAAACTACCACCAAGTGACAAGACAATTGGTTCAAGATGGGTGTTTAAGGTGAAATTCAGGGCCGATGGAACTGTGGAAAGACATAAAGCAAGATTAGTAATCAAGGGAAACAATTAAAAGCTAGGTAAGGATTACAAGCATACCTTCAGTCCAGTGGCAAAGTTGCCAACTGTAAGGATAATCATTGCCTTAGCTACAGCTAAAGGGTGGCCATTGTTTCAGCTAGATGTGAACAATGCCTTCCTTCACGGGTTTCTTGATGAGGAAATCTATATGCAAGTTCCTGATGGATATGATAAAGCAGCTCCAAATCAGGTTTGCAAATTAAAGAGATCACTCTATGGTTTAAAACAAGCTTCTCGGCAATGGAACCATGAGTTAACTCAATTTTTAGTTAATCTTGGTTATCAACAATCCACCAATGATTACTCTTTGTTTCTCAAAAGCAAAGAAGGGCAATTCACAACTTTATTAGTGTATGTTGATGATCACTGGTAATGCTATGGATGAGATTAATGAGGTTAAACAATCATTGCAAGATAAGTTTACCATTAAAGCCTTAGGAAAAGCCAGGTATTTTCTAGGGATGGAGATACTTCGGACTGAAGAGGGAACATACTTGAGCCAAAGAAAGTATGTAAAGGATATTCTAACTCGCCCAGACATCAGTTATGCAGTCCAGCACCTTTCCCAGTTTGTGTCACAACCCAGAAAACCACATTTTCAGGCTACACGTCATCTCCTAAAGTACTTGAATGGGACAATTCACAAAGGTCTTTTCTACCCAAGACAAACAGAGCTGCTGATTATAGTTTATTTTGACGCAAATTGGGGCGCATGTCTCACCACAAGGAGATCATTAACTAGCTTTTGTGTTTTCCTTGGAAAAGCTTTGGTTTCATGGAAGACTAAGAAATAGAAGGTAGTCTCTCGATCCTTAGCTGAAGCAGAGTACAGGAGTATGGCAAACACAACATCAGAATTGGTATGAACTAGCTATGTTCTTCAAGATTTGATGTTAGATGTTGATCGTCCCATTACCCTATTTTGTGACAACAAAGTAGCGCAGCAAATAGCAGCCAATCCGTGCTTCCACGAAAGGACCAAGCACATCGAATTAGACTGCCACTTTTTAAGGGAAAAGGTGTAGAGTGGTTTCTTGAAGACTGCATACATTCACACTAGTCTCCAACTAGCAAATGTGATGACCAAACCTTTATCTAGAGCACAACACGAATATCTGATACTCAAGTTGGGTTTCATGAGCCTTCCAACTTGAAGGGGGAGTAATGAGAACGTAGTGTGTTAGTGCTCCACTTTTGTAATGCATTTTATGTAATCTGTTAGCTTTTACTGTTACCATTAGAAGCCTAGTTAGTAGCTATGGTTAAATGGTTTGGTTAAGTTGTCCGTATATAAGGGGCATTTTCAGATATTTGTAATTTGTTTTTCTCATCAATGAAATAGTGAGCTACTTGGAGAGCAAGAGAGCGATTTCTCTGAGAATCCATTTTCTTAATTTGATTATGGAAATCTTTGTTCAATCAAAATCTTCAGGTATCATCCATTCCAAGAAATTTTTATTTTTCATGCTAAACCTTAATACCCTAAAATCCCTATACGTTAAATATTAAATTCTAAAAACCATAAACCCTAAATTATAAGGTCTAAAACCTAAAATTTAAATTATAGTTATTAGGAATGGTTCATTCCTACAACATACCAAACAACATGTCACAGGATTGGTTTATTCTAAAAGTCTTTTGTCGGAAACCACCCATAAGATACGCCATATTCCACTTAACCACCCGTCTAATAACAAATTACTGAAAACCACCCATAAAAGCGATTCCGTCAAAAATCAACCCCCCTTGGACATTTCCTGTTAAAATTCCGTTAAAGCGCCGCTTGTGTTGATTTATTTTATAATTTTCTTTTCTTTCCTTATTTCCTCTTTCTACTAATAAATAAGAAAGGCAATTATCAATTTTTTTTGCCCCAATTCTTCAATTTGCCTCAATACATTCAAAATCTCACTCTATTTTGTTGCCCCAAATTCATCAATATGCCCCAATTCATAAAAAACCTCACTCACTCCTCTTCGTTTTCTCCCAAATTCGTCAACGTCGTGACTCGCCGCCGCCACCACCGTACTCGTCGCCTCCATTCACGCTATTATCCACCGACACGCACCGAGTCATCGCCGAAAGCCATCACAACACCGTCTTCCTTCTTCCTCTGTTTTCTCTGGTATAACATCGAAGGGTTGGGGAAGACGCCTGGTATAGCATTGATGACGAGGAGGATGGTTTCGCGGGCAGTTTCAGCGGTGGCGCAACACTTACAGATGAAGAGGATGATGGTTTGTTGTAGCTCGAATTCCAGATCTGGAGTTCTTGTTTGCCGCCCTCTTCTCGAGTTCCTCCACCGCCATATTCTTTCTCCCCCTCTCGACCAATGCCCCTTCGAATTCCAGATCTGAGATGAATTCATTTGACCAATGTCCCTTCGAATTCCAGATTTGAGATGAATTCATTTGATTTAGGTTTGAGTTTGTAAGATTGGGGTAAAATTTCAGATCTGAGATGAATTCATTCTAGATTTGGAGTTTTTGTTTTTTTTTGTCTCTTTTTAGGAATGAAAATGTACAAATATTATAAATTAGAGGGGCAAAATTGTATTTTCAATCTTTTAACGGATTTTGAGACGGAAATGTGAGAACGGGTGGTTGATTGTTAACGGAGATAAGTATAAGGGTGGTTTTCAGAAATTTGTTATTAGGCGGGTGGTTAAGTGGAATATGACCTATCTTACGGGTGTTTTTCGACAAAAGACTCTTATTCTAATTCATGATTCCATTCTGATTTCTGATTCTAATTCGATTCCAATAACATACCAAACCGGGCCTTTAACGAATTTAAAATTTTAAACCCAGCCATAAGTCCAACAAATGTATAATATAACTGGGCTGAAGCCGAAGATCCATGAAATGGCCCAACTCAACCTGTCATCACATGACAGTATGACACTAGCAAGCAAAAATCCTTATCTTCGTCTTTATCTTCTTCTTCCTCTTCTCTAGTCTCTCTTTTCAGTTTCTCCCTGGTGCTGCAATTCAGCTCCGTTCTCGAAAAGGTATGTGGCTTTGAACATCCTCTTAAAAGTTTAAACTGTATGCATTCTCATTCGTTACAGTTTCTTTTTTGTTTTCTGATATTCTATTTTCTTCATCCCAATTGCTTCCGCATTTCAACTTTTGGCTACGCTTCCACTCCATTCTCTGATAATTTCCTGCAATACTTGTCAATTTCACCCAACCTTGAATTAACTCATGCAAATGTGGGTACTGTGAAGTGAAAATTTCTTGTTTCTCCTCCTCTTCTCTTTCGTCTTCCAATTTCGTAGGGCTTGTACTAAGCTGCGAAGTGAATTGAGAAGTTTATGTTTCCGCCCCCTTTATCTTTTCGATTTGAATCCCCTAGGGCTTTTGTTTATTGGCTGCGAAGTGAATTTCTCTGACAGTTGAATTGTATTGCCTTATTATCACTTCATCTGAAATTGAATTGTGCTTCTTCTAGTGCCATGGCAGTAGCTGCTTCTACAGTCTCAATTAAGCATCCCACCTGCTTTCTTTCCAACAAAACCGCCCACCATGGCAGTTCAAGGATCTCAATTAGCTTCCCTAACGCTTCCCCCAAATGCCAATCCCTTTCACTGAAATCCTCATTTCTTGGCCCTCCAAATCAAAAACTGCAAAAAACCCACCATAAGCTGACTCCACGGGTTCGTGTTGGGGCAATGGGGGCAAGGATGAGCATTGAAGCTGGAGTTGGTGTGATGGGAACCAAGCTCGGTATGATGAGCTTCTTCCAGGAGGATGGTAAAGTCGTTCCGGTTACTGTGATTGGATTTAGAGAAGGAAATATTGTGACCCAGGTCAAGACAGAGGCCACTGATGGATATGATGCTGTTCAAGTGGGATATAGGAGAGTTAGGGACCGAAAGCTCAAAAAGCCAGAGCTAGGGCACCTTAACAAGTCCGGGATTATACCACTAAGGCATCTTAAGGAGTTCAGGCTTCAATCTGTTGACGGGTTTACGCCTAACCAGAAGATCTTGTTTGACGAGCTCTTCAACGAAGGAGATCTTGTTGATGTGTCCGGTACCACCATTGGAAAGGGTTTCCAAGGTCTGTCTATTTGTAACTTGCTATGTGTTGATTTGTTTAACTATTCTTCTAATATAAGACATGAAAAAGCATATACTTGCAATTGATTACTACTTTGCAGCTGAAACCGAAATATATTAATCAGTTAATGACATGTCATGCGTCTCCTTGAAATAGGGTGGCCAAGCTTTTTAGTCAATAGAAGGGATTATATGGTGTTGTGTCCTTGATTTGATTCTCATTGGCTTCGAAAAAGATGGTGCTACTTTGATGAATCTTGTCCTAATCATGACTTCAAACGCACAGCTTGACAAATATGGTGTTGTGTCCTTGATTTTAAATCTCATTGGCTTTGAATATCATGGCGTGTATATCTGCAGGAGGAATCAAGAGGCATAACTTCAAGAGGGGTCCTATGAGCCACGGTTCCAAAAGTCACAGGCAGTTGGGTTCGATTGGAGCAGGAACCACCCCGGGACGTGTTTACCCGGGGAAGAAGATGCCCGGAAGAATGGGAGGAACAACTACTAAGATCAGAAAATTGAAGATCATAAAGATTGATAGTGATCTTAATGTCGTCATGGTCAATGGTGCTGTCCCGGGGAAGCCTGGAAATCTTATACGCATAGCACCTGCAAAAATTGTTGGTAAGAACATCCCCAAAAATTAGAACATCCTCCTTGTCTAGAATGTACTTTCGTTCCATGTCTTTGTTTTATGTCAATGGATTACAATGAACAGTTTGCTTAGTCAGGGGTTCACTCTTCAAAGATCAAAGAAGGTGCTTATTTTGTAGTGTTTCCTTGTCTTTTTGAAATCGTATCTCCTGCCATGCTTAATTATAGGAAAACGAAAATTGATTCGGAAATGTAAATTTTCATTTGAGTTGTCAAATTCATTGAATTTGTCTCCATATGCTTATTGCAACTAAAGATTGGTGTGAAGAATAAAAAAATGATACAAATTAAGAAACATAGGAGTTTATTTGGTAAAATGCCCAAATTGTAGTACAAAAAGTCGATTTCATTATAAGATCTGATGTTTCGTTGGAGGGTAGGAAAGGCTTCCCTCAGCATACCATTACCAAGCAACCTTCTACAATCATTTTCAGTCACTTAGTACAACGAACCAAACCTACAAAAATGTGAATTGTCGAGCTTGACCCGTTTTTCCCGTTGTTCATATGATTTGGTTCTTTTAGATTACAATTATGAGTTTTATGACACATGAGGTTCTTACTAGTTACCACCACAATCTCAACAGAGCAGGTAAGTCCAATATGTGATTTACATTAATGAAACTGGATAGCCACCGCCGAAGGTACTTTGCATTTGTCCACCATCTCGGAGGACTCCTAACCCCTCAAACATTGCTGATCAGCTCCGCCAGATCAACTACATCCCATTCAAAGACACGCTTGTTTCTTGCTCTCAGCAAATGATAGCTTCAAGGTCAGTCTTCTCGTAAGGGCTCGTCCAAAGGGTCGGATCTAGGCAAGCAAGGACATGCCACAGCGTAGGCATGTCGGATCTGGGTCAAGATCGTGCAAGCTTGCACGGTTGTGCAGCGGAGTAGGCGTCGGATGAGATCGACGCCGAGGGTGCAGATCCTTGATCTCATCAGCGATCAAGGACTTGGCCAGCAACACAGCCAGGTACGCGGAGTTGTGAGTCTCGGCACGGGGGTCTCGGCTTGGCCGAGTGGAGGCTAAGGCGGTGTGGCACTAGCAAGATTAGCGAGGGATAGATTCGAGAGAGGGAGTTTGAGAGATTTTTGACATGGGGTTGAAGAGCAATCTCTATTCAACCTAAACCAACGTGAGTACAACAATAGGCAAGGAAAACTTATATAGGACTCCTCCCTAAACAACCCTAGTGAACTAGTTTTGGCATGCGAGCCTAGAACACACGTCCACCATACAAAACGTAACATAAATAAAAATACAAGAAATATAAATAAGCTATGCAACAATAATAATAAAATAAATACATAGGCACCGATAAGACTCAACTAGGCCAAGTAAGGGCACGTCTAGAAGCAAGGACGCGCCTAGTCCTAAGTGTCAAGTGCATCACATATCGAAGCCAAAGAGAACATTGTAAAGTGTGGTTCAACATGATGGGGGAACTCTAATCTGGCTCTCATGAAGACAAAAGTAGTAGCACGAGCGATGTCCTTAGCCCGGGAATGGGTGATAGGATCATCCAATTGTACACTCATGGCATGCTCCTCCTCTCTGGCCAACATAGGGGAAGGTATGGTGTCATCACCCCCCTGGACGCTTCACCATCGTCAAACTCTGGCTCAACGAAAGGAGTAAAGTTTGCGACATTAAATGTCGTATGAACATTGTAGCCGTCCAAAAGACCAATTTGGTAGGCGGTATCGCCTATAGCACGGACCACTTGGAAAGGACCATCTCCCCAGGAAGAAAGCTTGGTCTTGCTCTGAGCTGGAAAGCGTTCCTTGCGCAAATGTACCCAAACTAGGTCGCTCGGGGCGAACACAACCCGGCGTCGGCCGTGGTTATGTTGAGATGCATAATGAGAGGTGCTTCGCTCTAGATGATTCCGAGTAAGCCTATGGAGCTCTCTAATCTAATCGGAACGGTTGGCCGCGGTAGTCTACTCTCCATCAGCTAGGGGCCTCCAGGTAAAATCCAACGACGTCAAATGATTGCAGCCATAAACGACCTCAAAAGGTGTCAGTTGCCGAATGCCTAGACATGTTATAGAAAAACTCAACAAAAAGTAGTAACTCTTTCCAACGTCGGGGGTATGCCATCAACATAGTGCGAAGAAGAGCCCAAGCATGTAGTTGTCCACCTTAGTTTGGCCATTGGTTTTGGGGTAGCAGCTCATAGAGAACAAAAACTTTGTACAAGCTTCACCCAAAGAGTGCACCAAAAGTGACCAACAAATTTGGAGTCATGATCACTAACAATAGTGCACGAGACTCCCTGAAGGCAGACTATGTTGTCATAGAAGAGGTATGTCATCTCAAAGGCACTATTTATGGTCTTACAAGCACAAAATGAGTCATCTTCGAAAACCGATCGACGATGGAAAAATGGAGTCCTTCCCCTCTGAGTTGTGAGCAAGCCCACAATGAAGTCCATGTACAAGTCTTCCCAAGGCCTAGTCGAAATAAGCAGCGGAGTGTACAAGCCATGGGGATGAGAAGAGGCCTTGGCACGCTGAAAAATTACACAAGCACGATAGTACCGTGTCACTTAGTGTGCCATGTGAGGCTAGAAGAAATGCTCCTTAAGAACAATGAGGGTCTTCGGGATGCCAAATTGACCACAACCATCATGCACTTTCCGAATCAGCAAAAGGCGGATCGAAGAAGTGGGAATACAAAGGCATCCCCCACCTTATAAAGGTAATCCTCATAGATATAGTAGGTATCATACTCACGGGAAATGAGGCATTGTGCATATAAAGGACCAAATAAAGTGTCTATGGAATATAAGTCCTTTATAAATGCAAAACCTAAGACCTTGGTCTACACGTTAGTAAGAAGGGCGTAACGACGAGAAAGGGCATCGATAACCACATTCTCGGTCCCCTTCTTATGGACCACAATATAGGGGAAAGTCTCAAGAAACTCGACCCAGTGAGCAAGGCGGTGGTTCAGGTGAGCTTGGCTCTTTAAGGACCGAAGTGTCGCGTGATCGTTGTGAATGATGAATTTGCATGGCCAAAGATAGTGCGACCACGTCTTAAGGACTCTAATCAGCGCATAAAGTTCCTTATCATAAGTCGAGTAGTTAATGGTAGCCCCAGTTAACTTCTCGCTAATGTAAGCTATGGGATGCTTCTCTTGGTGGTCGACACCACCAATGTCAATGTGAGAAGCATCACACTCAATCTCGTAAGTACGGGCAAGAGAAGTTTGGAAGTTGAAGAATGGGAGTCTGTCACAAAGCCAGTTTCAAGGCCCGGAAGGCCTTGTCATGTGCGGCGGACCACACCACTATCGTGCCCTTCTTGGTGAAGCCATGGAGGGGCGCGACAATGGTATTGAAGTCGCGCATGAAGCGACGATAGAAATAGCAAGTCCGAGAAATGATTGAAAATTTGTGGTGGTCGCGAGAGTAGGCCTATCATGTATGGCCTGAACTTTTCTATCATCGACGCGGAACCCGTCGTTGGAGACAACATACCCAAGGAAGACCGTGGACGGGGCGTAAAAAGAGCATTTGGCAAGATTTCCAAAGAGAGTCTCGTTGCGGAGACGGTTGAGGATAAGACGGAGATGGCCTACATGGTCCTCAAGTGTCTTAGAAAAGATAAGAATATCGTCAAAGTAGACGACAATAAACTTTCCTAGATACTCTCTGAACATGTGGTTCATGAGTCTATGAAAGTACTCCAGGAATTAGTGAGGCCAAATGGCATTACAAGCCACACATATAGCCCATACTTCGTCTTGAAGGCGGTTTTCCCTTTATCATCTTCCTTCATGCGGATTTAATGGTATCCTCTCCTCAAGTCCACCTTAGAGAAAATGGTGGCTCCATGCAGCTCATCAAGCATATCGTCGAGCTTGGGAATAGGATGTCGGTACTTGACCGTGATCTGGTTGATGGCTTGCCAGTCAACATACATGTGCCAAGAACAAGCCTTCTTAGGCACAAGCATAACAGGCACGACACAGAGGCTCAAGGAATCTCGGACATAGCCTCGCTCCAAAAGTTCTTGAACATGCCACTGTAGCTCCTTCGTCTCTTCAAGGCCAATCTTATAAGCAATTTGTTTTGGCAGAGATGCACCGGGCACCAAGTCTATCTAGTGCTCGATGCCTCGGAAGAGAGGAACGCCAGGAGATAACTCCTCGTGAAACACATCAGCAAACTCCTCTAGCAACTCGGAAACGGAAGTAGGCAAAAGAAAAGGCTCATCATCGGAAGCCTATGGGCGTCGACACAACAAGGAAACAAGGCGCGTTGCCTCGGAGGTCAGTTGTCTTGTAGGAGATAGATGTCGCTCGACATGCCCTTGTAGGTCAGGTTTCGTCGACAGAGACAGAGGCGCGTTCCATTGGGCAGCGCTAGGAGAGGGGGGCACCCTTGCAAGCATCAATCGTGGAAGAGGCGCGCCTACATGGATGACTGGGAGCAGGGAGGCGCGCCCATAGAGTGGGCGCGTGGTGGCAAGGCACGCTTGTGGTTGTTGTGCGTTGGGCGGGAGGCGCGCCCGTGGGCATGGTGTGCGGAGTGAGCGACGTGCTCGGGAGGGTGCCATGAGAGGATGGCGTGTCCGAGGGGTGTGTTTGGGAAGCGGGCAGTGGCGCCGTGGAATGGAGGGGGTGTGGCCGCAGCGGGTGCTGGTCTGGAAGAAGTGACACGACGGGTGGGTGGCACTGGTGGGTTGTCTTAGTGGCTCGGCTTGGTGTGTAGGTACCTTTATGATGATCGTGTTCAAGCTAGTCCTGTACGATCTCACTATGCGTCATAGGATGAAGTGTGATGCACTTCTCGGGATAGCTAAAAGTGCAGCCCATCATGGAAGACACGTCGGTCGAATTGCCAAGGGCGCTCCAACAGAATGTGAGTGGCGTCCATGACAATGACATTACAAACGATCTCGTCAGAATACGCGCCGATAGATAAAGAAATCAACCATTGCTTGGTGACGCGGTTCCTGTTAGTAAACGAGATCCAATGAAGGGAGAGAGGTGTAGGGGTGGAAAGTGGTTAACTACAAAAAAATCAACAACCTTCTTATTGATAATGTTGCAACAACTACCTCTATTAACGATGACACTAAGCGAGGCCGACTGGACAAGACATCAGGTATGGAACAAGTTCTCACATTGGTCACCGTGGCTAGGCTCCTTAATGGTCGAGTCTCTATGAGAAATAAGGCTAAGCATCGTGCCAGTTGCGACGATAGGGGCATGGCAAGCATAGTCCTCCTTGTTAGAATATGTTGGAGCCTCGGGAACTATCTCAAGCGGGGCCTATTCCTCGTCATATGACTCATAGTCTCCAATCTAATCGGAGAAGAGGACGCACTTGGCGTTAGGGAAATCCCTCTTAAAGTGGCCTCGTCCTCCACACTTGAAGCACTCCACGTTATCACATTACCTTCTGGTTTTCTATTTTATATGTGGGCCCACACTATTTTATCAATCATATTAGACTACACGTGTACGCACTCACTCTCTCATTTTTTGGTTGGCTCTCTCTTTCATTTTTCTTATACTCCGTATTGTATATGTAGAGTTTGGTTCCCATAAGAAATCCCCTTAACATGAAACGGAAGGAGAATTTTGGACCCTTGGATCAAGGAGATCCAAGGGCTGATTTTCTTTCCCCTTTTATTAAGGGTGGGGGCAATTACGTCTTTTCCCTCTCTACTTAATAATCCTTTTTCTCTTTTTTGTTTTGTCTAGGGTTCGTTCGTTCAAAATCAAATCGATCGTTCGTTCAAAATCAGATCGAAGATCGTGCCCTTCGATTGAAACGGAAGGAGAACGCACGGAGGGAGATCGCCATCGCCGAATCTAAAATCCAACGAGTTTGAATCTGCGAGTCTCGTTCCAACTATGGCAGAAAGTGGTAAGAGGGATTCACAAGATCGAACAATTTTCGGAATCTGTGTGATTGAATCTATGTGAGGGATTGAATCTGTGTGATTGAATCCGTGTGGTAAGTGGTAAGAGAGATTGAATTTGTGTGATTTTTCGGAATCGATTGAACTGGTCAATCGAACTCGTTGAACGAAATCGAACAATTTTCGTTCCCCATTGAACTAGTCAATCGAATTGTGTGAATCTAGTTGGATTTCGATTGAACTGTGTGAATCGAACTTAATACTAGGCCAATCTTGAACTCTGTGAATCGAGTGAACTATGTGAATCGACGTTGCACTTTTCGGGCTTAATACTGCACTTTTCGGACTTAAGAATGCACTTTTAGGACTTACTAGTGCACTTTTCATACTTAAATAACGCACTTTGCACTTCTCGTTGATAATGCACTTTTAGGACTTAATAATGCACTTTTCATACTTACTAGTGCACTTTTCATACTTACTTTCACTTTTCATAAAGGAGTATTACTAGTATATGACAATGCACTTTTCAGCCTTACTAGTGCACTTTTTATACTTAACAATGCACTTTTCATTTTTGTTTAGAGAACATATATTTGACCTTATAGAGAACATATTTTTATTGCACTTTTCATAGTTAATAATGCACTTTTTACACTTAAGAGTGCACTTTTTCTACTTAATAGCACTTTGTATATCTTTTACTTTTCACTGATTTAGTTAGTAGTTTAGGTAATGCACTTTTCCTAGTATACAATGCACTTTATTATACTTTCAATGCACTTTTACTGATTTTAAACTAACACCTTTATATTTCCCTTTTATGCTGTTGTAGTGGGGACATCAAACTCTTCTTCAACTACTATTCTGAATGAGGAATCACCTAAAAACAGCGGTGAATATTTCATTGAGCTATCTCAAGGGGGGACGACATACTATTTGCCCACATGTCCATCCGAGTTGAAACCATATGAAGGTCAATGTTTCACCACTTTGGATGAAGGTATGGAGTTCTACAAAAGATATGCATCTTCTTGTGCATTCGATGTTCGTCACGGGACTCGCCATACAAAAGATGACACTGTCATAACTAAGTGGATGACATGTTCAAAACAAGGTTACAAGGATACTCGGATTGAACGAATTCGTCAAAGGAGATCGAAACGGGCTGGTTGTGTGGCAAGAATTGTTTTTAAATTTGCCGGGAGAAAGGGCTATGTAGTGAGCACATTTGTAGAGCGTCATACACATAAGCCCGTGGAGCGTAGATTTTCGCAGTTTTTAAAGTCCAATCGAAATCTGCATATGGGCCACAAGAAGTTTATCCTCGATTGTTCTAAAGCCAATGTCGGTCCTACAAAATGTCATAGGGTGTTTAAGGAACTTGTAGGTGGCTATTCACACGTGGGGGCTTCTGTTGTTGATTTCAAAAACTTCCGAAGAGATTTGTTGGCATTCTTTGCTGGTTCAGACGCTCAGGTGTTAATCGATAAATTCAATCAAAAAAGAGAACTTTGTGACGCATTCTTCCGAAGAGATTTGTTGGCATTCTTTGTGGAGCATTTTGAGTTACCTCTTATTTCTTGGGTATCATCATCACCCAAGATCCTCATTGTCCCTTCAGGTAGACGTATTTCCTTGGTAACTTTACATAGGAAATAGAACAAATCAGAAAAATGACCAAGTATTCAAGAAAAAAGTAGCATAAACTTAACTCATAAATGCACAAACAAGATGAACAATATAAGGCTCTTCAATATAATGATTAATGCCTATAACAGGGTAGAAAAAGGACACTGGTTTCATGTAATTGCACAAACCAATGCATAGGATTCGATTGGACAAACTGAACTTAGCATGCATGGCAGCAACTGGGTGAGTAAACAATTACTCTAACCGACGCTTATAGCCCAACAGATCAACAAATTGATGCTATAGGATACAATAGATCAACAAATCTGAGTAATAGCATATTGATTGCTCCTTCTCATTATTGAGGATTAATTAACTACTGTATTAGCTTATAGAGTATATTAGTTGTGACCCCAATTATCATCTCATTATTGAGGATTAATTAATGATAATGATAATGATAATGATAATGAGGAGATGGAGTCGGTGGGAGGGAGGACTTGATAATTGAATTGAAGCCTTGAAAAGTCGAATCCCATGTGTTTAGCATGCAAAGTGTTGGAGTGTTGGGTGTTGGCCTTTTAATGTATCCAAAAACAACCAAAATCAACTTAATAAAAAGTGTATCAAGTTGATGGTGTAACTTATTGGGTTAAGCATAATAATTTTGTTGCATTACACTATTTGCCTGCCAAATTTCTTCTCGATCATGTTGTTGTAGGTTCTTTTTTTGAAGGAAATTAATACAGTATTGATTAATTAAGTTGAAATGGAGCAATCAATTAATTAATACTAATACTAATACGGGGAGAGAATAATGAATATGGACATTGCGAGGCAGAAGATCGAAGTGAAGGATGAGTTTGTCAACACATACACATCTACAGACCCATAATAACTACATACATCACATCCATTAACTATTTATAAATAGAAGAAGAAACTGCAAAAGTGCCATAAAACGTCAAAAAACAAACAGATCAACAAATTGATGCCATAGGATACAACAGATCAACAAATCTGAGTAATAGCATATTTGCATCACTAAAAACCAGATGACATGCTTGCATTGGTACGTAAATAAGCATAGCTTCTGCTCAATTTTATTGGTTGTGTAAAATCCTAGCGACTTACGATGTTATACTTGTTTAGCCTGTTTAGGAATTAGGACATCATCTTCTACTGTGTAAAAGAATAAAATGAGACAACACGAAAAAAGGCTAGGGTTTCATTAAATTGATATGAAAGCCAATAGACTGGGAAATTCATCGATTAACATACAAAATTTCCTAAGCTCGTCCAAATCCTGTTGCTTGAGAGGCAAAGCAATCAAAATTAGGGCTTATACCTTTTCGATTTGTTTTTGGAGGCATCGTGATTCGTGGGAGAGATTGAAGGCGAAGGTGAGATCGCCCGTCGTCCTTCGATCGTCCGTCGTCCTTCGTTTGCTTTTGGAGACTTCGATCGATTGGAGCCTTCGATAGATTGGAGCCTTCGATTTGGGCGAGTCGAGTCGTCGTCCTGCGTTTGCTTTGGAGAGTTCGATCGATTTGGGCGAGCCGAGAGAGTTCGATCGTTTGAGCGTTTGGAGAGTTCGATCGATTTGGGCGAGCCGAGAGAGTTCAATCGTTTGGGCGAGTCGAGAGATAACTTTGGAGTCGAGTCGTTCGAGAGAGTTCGATCAAACTTTGGAGTCGAGTCGTTCAGTCGTGAGAGTTAGATATTTTAGGTTAAGGGTATAGAAATTAGGTGTATTTACAAAATTGCCACCTTCCCTGATTTGTTTTATTTTTTTTTCAAAATTACAGAAGTAATCTCAGTCCTTGGATCATGTGATCCGACGACCCAAATTTCTCCTTCCGTTTCATGTTAAGGGTTGGTTTTACTTGAACCAAACTCTGTATATGTATATATTAACAATTCTTAATTTTTAGGGCATTTAATTCTTTTTGTAATTTTTTCATGTTATTTCAATGAATTAATATCGATAATCGTGATACAGAAGACTTAATAATAGTTATATTAGTTTTCTAAAAAAAAAATATGTTAGTTTAACATGAACTCTTTAATTTATTATATTGTTCTGTACGTAGCATTATAAAATTACATACATAAGTTACACTTTAAGGATAAATTAAGAAATAAAAACTTCAAATACACTTTCTTGCATTTTATTTATAAAAAAAATGTGAATGTTTAAGTGTGTGCATATATGTGAATTTTAATTTTACTATTCGAAATGTAAATAGTTGTGTTTTAGCATAAATTAGTTTAAGTGAGTGCATATATTAAATGTGCCCTTTAGCATGCTAGCATGCACTTTTTCACTTTTATAATAAGGGCACTTTATCATATTAATCTTGCATTTTATCATACTAATTGTGCACTTGTATTTTTAATGTAAAGATACACACTTACAATTGTAGTGCAAAAATATTCATCTTACATACTTATATGTGCGCACTTGATGAATATGTATGGTTTTGATATATTCTTCTAATTATGCACATTTTTAACTTAATAGATACTAGTTATGAACTTTTAAGTGCATAAATTAGTAAGAGCAACACTACTAGAAAACGGGGCAAACTACGACACTTTCCGCCCGACGCTTTGCATTCCGTCTTTAAGAAAATCCAGGCGTGCGTTAAATATGACGCTTTTCTCGACGCTTTTCGACGTCGCGAAGCACCGACATATATATTCGTAGATGGGCTCTTTAAAAGCGTCGACAAATATTAAAATTTTTGAAAATGAACAGACGGCCCAACTTTTGGGCTCTAACTTGAAAATTTTGGGAACAAATATCAAAAAAATATACTTCTGAATCTTTTCACATGTGACGGATCAGATCGATACCGCCGCAACATACTAACATGGAAAAATCATAAATCTGAACTAATTCTGAAGCTTATGCTAATCTGTATGCCAAACAACAATTTGCCATCCTGAATAACAAATGGTGTATCTTTACCTTGTCAAACAAGTTCTATAATTTCTGCCAACTTTCCATCTGTTACTTGTGCATCTTTAGTTTTCTGTCTCAGCACTGGCCAAATTTCAAAAGTAGCAATCAGTACTCTATCTATGTCAAACTGCAATCTATCATTTAGACCTCGCAAAGCAATCAGATTTAACACTGAAGTCATGTGCATATCTGCCATCATACCATTAGACTTTTGACTCAAAGCATCTGCTACAACATTGGCCTTTTCTGGATAATACTCGATTGTACAATCTTAATCTTTCAGTAGTTCTATCTAGCACCTCTGTCTTCTGGCTCATCAAATACATCAAACTCTTATGATTTGTAAAGATTTAGAATGAATCTCCATATAGATAATGTTTGCCAGATCTTTAGGGCAAATACTACTACTGCCAGCTCTAAATCATATACAAGATAAGAAATTTCATGTGGTCGATACTGTCATGATGCATAGGCAGTTAGTTTTCCATCCAGCATTAAGACACAGTCAAGACTCTGATATGAAACATTAGTGCAAACAACAAATTCTCTTGTACTTGTAAGAATTCTCAGTATTGTTGTTGTAGTCTGTCGGTGCTTTAACTTATCAAAGCTCTGTCGGCACACAGAATACCAATGGAATGAAGCATTCTTTCATAGCAATTTAGTAAGTGGTGCAGCTATAATAGAGAATCCTTCCACGAATAGTCTATACTATCCAGCCATACTAAGAAAGATACGAACTTCTGTAACTGTAGTTAGTGCTTTCCAGTTTACCACTTCTTCAAACTTTTTAAAATCAATCATCTATACCTATTCCAAATACTATATGTCCTAGAAATACCATATGATCCAACCAGAATTCATACTTTCTCAGTTTAGCAAATAACTGTTTTTCCATCAAGACTTGTAGCACAATACGCAAATGATCGACATGCTCAGCTGCACTCCACGAATATACCAACATATCATGAATAATGATGATCACAAATCTGTATAGAAAAGAT
This sequence comes from Fallopia convolvulus, assembly GCA_964016875.1. Taxonomy (NCBI): domain Eukaryota; kingdom Viridiplantae; phylum Streptophyta; class Magnoliopsida; order Caryophyllales; family Polygonaceae; genus Fallopia; species Fallopia convolvulus. The sequence goes on along the minus strand of OZ024726.1, from coordinate 30,331,798 downwards.
TGAAATACCTTGTTCATCAAAGCCATAAACTCTGCTGGTGCATTAGTCAAACCAAATAGAATTACCAGAAACTCATAATGCCCATATCAAGTTCTGAATGCTGTCTTGATAATGTCATCTTTAACTATCTTTAACTGATGATATCTTGATCGAATGTCTATCTTCGAAAATACCTTTGCACACTGAAGTTGATCAAACAAATCATCTATCCTTGACAATAGATATTTGTTCTTCATTGTCACCTGATTCAACTTTCTGTAATCTATGCACAGTCATGAGATAAACTAGCACTAATGAATACTTTGTCCAACAAATCCTGTAACTGTTTCTTCAGTTCTTGTTACTCTAGAAGAGCCATCCAATATGGAAGAATAGAAATCGGTACAGTACTTGACATTAATTCCATAATAAACTCTCTCTCTATATCATATGGCAATCTAGGAAGATCTTTTGGAAACACATTTGGAAAATCTCTAACAACGGAATATCTGCAACCTCATCACATTCAACTGTATTGTCTATAACATGGGCCAGATATGCCTCAAATCCTTCTCTGATCATACAAAAAGCCTCTGTTGTAAATATTAGGCAAGTGGGTACCATGTGTCTATCACCATAGAAAATCACCTTAGATTTCCCATGCGAGTCTATCACTATCTCTATGGTATAATAATACACTTTAACATGATGTCTTGACAACCAATCCATGCCCAAAATAACATCAAACTCATATAGGAATAGCAAGATCAGATCAGTTGGTAACTCTACTGTATCCACTAATATTATACAATCTCGATATACTATACATATCTTTACCATTTCCTCTGTACTTCCTCTTCTTATGGTTCATGTGTATGAAATGTATGTTCATGTAATGTTGTATGAGATGCTCTTATAGACTGACTGGCACGGCAGAACCTTCTCTCCTTTATGCATCATGCTCATGAATGCAATCTATTGTCAATTACATATGCTTATGAATGCATGCCCTTAAAGAATCATATCCCTGCTCTGATACCAAAAAATAGGTGTGACACCCCTATACCCTATGACGTATACTTTGTAAAAACTTATTTCTTATATAAACATATAGCTCACATATATCAACTATCCACGTAAGCACATAGCGGAAATTAACAGCCATAAAAGGTTGCACACACACAAACATCTATGTCGTTACTTCTCATATTAAAACATCTATTAATCTAACTTCTATTACAACCCATATGTCTATTATGCAAAATGAGGAGGAGAAGGTTGCATTGAGCTTCAACCGGCCTACCTGTATGAATGTGACCTCTAAACGGACACATGTCATTAAGAACTAGCTGAACCTGAAAAATTGTTTTGCGATTTACATGAGTCGCATACTCAGTGAATATAAACCATCATCAATTATTTCACAGAGAGTCAAACATTTAATCCATATACATATACATACATATTATACATATGTCATATATAAGAATTTACTATGCATATGCAAATGCTGATGTTTCCGATTCTTTATTCTGTGAACTGTTCAAGCCTGAATCTATCCCGGGTTTACTATATATGGACTCTTATGGTCCCCTTTAAGAAAAAATCCGAAGATCTCCTCATTGACCCGTAGGTCCTGTATGATCCGAAGATCATGTATGCTTTAAGAAAGAAATCCGAAGATTTCCTCATTACAGTTCAGGGCAAGACAGTCACAGGTCCTTTAAATCTCATGCAATATGATATGCAATCAAGTGTATCCTGTAATCATATATCATATGCTATCTGTTAACATACTTTATGTGCAAACAACTCTGGAAATTTCAGAGCTATCACATATATCCAAATAAATCATATAGTACACATATCCATATGGCTCATATAACACATATATTCATATATTCATATTTCACATATAGCACATAGGGTTGAATCTCTGATCTATACTCACCTGTTCAAGACAGATACTATATTTCTTCCCTTTCTCTTTGACCTCGATCTATTACTTGTGCTCCTATATATAACCCAATGCAAATTAGGCTGTTTACTCTTATAAACTCTAACCCCAAATGCAATGAAAGGCCAGAATGCATTATAACTTCTTGTGCATCTTTCCAAATCCTTTAAAACTTGACAACAATAAATTATATATATAGAAGAACATTTTTCTAGTTCAAACCTTTCTGAAAAACTCGATCAAAGGGCTCCCTAATATCATTACAAGGAAAACCCTAAAATTACTCTGAAATCTTTTACCGAATATAAATCCGATATCGAAAACACCCTCTGAAAACTATAGATCAACCGATTTTCAAAT